>CM021101.1:105820849-106114873 GCA_007115665.2 Sequoiadendron giganteum
TATGTAAAGAGAACTCATTATGAAATTTAGATCATGGGAGACAAGAACAAAGGTGTGAATATTAGAAGAAGAATTGTAGAAGAATATTAGAAGAAGAATTGCAGAAGAATATTGTCTAATATCCAAGACTAAGCCTAGCAATGTCAATGAATCATGTGAAGATGAATATTGGATGGAATCAATGAAGGAAGAACTGATGCAAATAGAAAAAAATGATACATGGATTCTTGTTCCTAGACCTCAAGACAAAAATGTGATTGGAACCTATAGACATGGAAAATGTACCAAGTTGGCCGATGCACTTGATCCTTATTAATAACATCATTTTTTCCTTAATAATCTTCTTAGCTTGTCATCATTTTTCATCCCTTAATTAAATAAATTATTATTTATCTAATTAATTTATTCTTCCCTCTTGATTAAATTAATCAATTTAATTTAATTAACCCTAAGTCTCTATTTATTTAAATTAAGTCTCTAAAGTCCTCTTATTAAGTTGAATAAATTAAACCTTATTTAATTTAATCTAACATTATCCCCTTTAGTTAAATAAATCAAATCATTTATTTAATTAAATCTTTCTTCTCAATTCTTGATTTAAATTAATTCATAAATTTAAATCAAAATGGTCACATCCCCTAATCTCCCATTAAATTAATTAGACATTGATTAATTTAATCCTAATTCATGTCACATCCTCTAGAGAATGCAACTTGCACAATAAATCATATATTTTGATTTATTAAAATCCCTATTTTCCCTCACATGGCATAAAAAGGGAATGTTCTTCCAAATTTGAAAATCCCTCCAATACGGATTTGTCCTTCCAAAAAGGAATTTAACTCCTCTTACATGTCCTTGTGCATTGAGCCAAGTGGAATTTAAGTCATTTTCCTTCCCTTTTCAACAAGTCATCTCACAAATTCAAAATCCACCTAATAACACTTATTGGCACTTTGATCAAAATGTGCACAACCTTCATCCATTCACATCTTGACAAGTGACACATGGTCATTAGGTGTCGAATGATCCCACATTGCTCAATCTTGCTCATTCTTCCAATTTTGAAATCTATAAATAAGAGGCTCTTTTCTACAATCTTCATCCACAATTTGAGAGCAAAGTTATTGTTTTCACATTAGATAAATTTCATCTATTTTCTTGAGCATTTCCCATCACCATAGCTAGGTTATTGTAGGTTTTCTCAAAGAATCTTCTTGTTCTTCATCAACAAAGTGGAACAATCTCCATCATATCATCAATCTTACAAAGGATTTGAGAAAGGGCCAATTTTTACACATAATTGGCATAGATTCCCCCATGGGATTAAGTGTTTGCATTGCTTAAATAGGATTTAACGTAGTTTCTTGTTTTACTCTTCATTTTATTTCCTATTTTGAGTATTGTAGATAGATTTCATGGGGAATCCTTGTTCTAACTTGCATTTCAATCTAATAATGTAATTTTTTTCCATTTTTGTGCAGGTATAGGATTGGGGTTCACATTTTGGCGCTAGAAGGAGGACAAATCTCAAGCTCTAGTCACATTTTTCAAAAAAATATGCATTTTTTTGTGCTTTTTTGCAAGTTCCAGAAAAATCAATTGTTGACTGTCAAGCGACGCAATATTGGACTGCTAGAAGTTCCAAACTCCGCCGTTGAGATCTTCCTATCTAAAAAATTCAAATTTTAAACTTGGTTGCAGATTTTTAAATTTCAAACTATGTTGCTAGGTCAAATAGGACCGCAGTCATGCTCTTTGTTTCACTACAAATCGTTGCTCCAATAAATTAGTGACATTATATTGTGTCATTGATATTTCTAAACTACACCGCCATTGCTAACTACGTTGTTGGGTTGGATTAAAAAGTGAAAATTAGTTTTATTTTGACATGTGCCTTTAGATTTTTTACTTTTTGAACTTCTAACTTGTTTGTTGTCTCTATATTTTCCTAGTTTTGATGAGTTGCAGGTTGAGGCAAGAATGAAAATGAAGTTAAAAATTGCATCATGGAATCACTCTTGCATTACCCTAAGTTTTTTTGAACACTTTAGTGTTTGTTTAACACTCTTAGAGATTTCATAATCTCTCTTAAATAATTTTTTATCTTTCATGCTTTTAGGAAACACTAAATTTCTTTTGGGCTATAAAAAGAACACTACAAAAGCTTTCAATTTTACAAAGGGATTAAAATGAACTTTAGGACAAACTTACTAGATTTGGTTTAAGGATTAACAATTGAACAAGGCCAATTTCATATTTTATTTTGGTGCACTAAAAAGAACCAAAATCATTGCTTTGTGGACTTAAAATGAACAAGTTCTTCTTTGTTTTGTAATTACTTACCCAAATTAATACCACTAAAAGGATGTATGCACTTCTCTCGTGCTTTATAGAGATCTTGAGAATAAAAGGACTTTTTGGTGATCTTTAGTTGTGTAAGTAACTGCTCTCACATTTCAAATTGGGTTTTAAAATTGAATAAACCTTGTAAGTGTGAGTTGAACATATGGTGTGTGTTCTCTCTTTGTTTCTCAACCAAGATTGATCAAACTATGGATATGTTTTCTTGATTTCGTTTACCTTAGATGGCATACCTTTGTGGGAAAATGTACCCACCCCAAGGGAATGATTCAAGCGGTAATGAGATAAATCCAAGCTCTTCCAAACTACTATATAAATTTGTGTTCATGGTGAAAGCCATGGACAATCGAAGCGACGCATGATAACTCTCCCCCAATATTTGTGTGATACATAAAGCCCTTGTTCTAAAGGTTGGAAGATCTCTCATAAGGATTTTATCATTGCACCCCCTAAACTGGATGCCCTTACTACAAAATTTTGTTTAGAAGCCAAAAATACTTTTCTATTTGTTGGTGCAAAATGTCATGTCCTTTGAAGCCACCCCACGTAACATGCAGTTCTCTTGTAGAGATGAAAAGTATTCCATGGGAGATTCATGGGTACTGATGCTTGGCTGACCTGAGAAGGGTGTCATGGAGGGGAGCCAATGTGGTCAAGCATCTAGTCACTCACACTGAATATGTGTAGCTAGATTTATCCAAGTGGGAACCCAAACAAATATTGTCTCTTCAGCCTAGGATTGTGCATGTTATTGGAATAAAAAAAAATTCCTTGGGGTTCAAAACAACTGAAAAATGAACGTTCACAAATCATCCAAAATTCAAACCCTTTAGGAGGGTAAAATACCTTTGACCAAATCCAAGTGTTGTTGATTTCCCTAGGGATTTTATCCTTAGAGGTTTCTAAGCATTTGGATTTACGTCATAATTTTCTCATACTAAAGTCAACCTAGGAAACTATGCTCTTGAAACCATTATTTTCACATAATTGACCTTGTGGAATGAAAAGGAATTAAGGCATAGACATTTAGTTTGAAATCATAATCAAGAAATCATTTTTGGTAAAAATAACTCATTAATAAAAGTAAAGAGACAATTGAATCCCACACATGTGTTCTCTCAAATGATTTCTTGCAAAACCAAAATTCGGAAACCAAAGTTCAAAGTTATTAGTCCAAAAGCTCCTGAGGAGTGTCTTGAAAGACTTCTTGAAGTTAGAGAAATATTGGTTTACAACTTTTACAAGAAATATTAAAGAAACAACCCTAACTTGTATGATTTCTATTTCCAACAAAATCCAAGTCTTTTTCAAAGGTTTTCTTTTCTTACATAGGAATTATCGAGTGTGTTCTTCAAAACTGAGGTCTAGTAAGAAATATTTTTATCTAGGTCAAGTTTAGGATCAAAATGAATCACTCGCATCCACCTCTCAACCATCAAAAATAAAAAATCTCCTCACCAAAAAACTCTTGGGAACTTTGAAAGCATCATGCTAAACTTTTAGGCAAAATCAAAATCATCTTTTTTGACTTAACACACTTAGTCAAATCGTCAATCCTTGTGGAAAATTTTACCTCTTGATAAAAATCAAACATCTTGGGGTCTAGGAGTTCATAATCTTCTTTGGCTTAACACACCTAGCCAAAATTATCCTTTTGTACATGATTTTTCTCTAGGATAGCACAACTTCGTAGACTTTACAAGTCCAAAATCACTTTTTTTGACTTAGCACACTTGGTTAAATTATCCTCAATCAAAAAACAATAAAAGCAAGCCCTAAAGCTTAGCATTTCCCCAAAATTTTCTCAAGAGTTTCATTCATCTGCATCATCCATATTTCTCTTATCACATCCCCATCATCACTTTGATCCTTAAACTATCCTAGCTCTTCTCTTTTTGTGCCTAAGATTAGATCAATCGATCTCCATTTTATGGTGCAAAGAAGATCACAATACAAGAAGAATATGGAAATCACCAAGGAAACATCAACTTCAAGTGACCTAAGTTAAATTTCTATTAAAATAATTTCTATAGGATCAAGCAATCCTCCAAACAACTCCTCTCTATCATCACAAACCCCTCAAGAGGAGGGTCAAGAAGAGGATGTCACCAACAAAAACTTGGGAATGGCACAAGAGGAAATATTTGAAATGGTTCAAAATATTGAGAATCATAGAATCATCAATGCCATGTTGAAACTCAATCCATCCCTATACATACTTGAGTTAGCGAAAGAAGGGCCCAAACTCCCTTTTGAATATGACATAAGTACTATAGTGGAAAGACCTCTTGTGAACATAACCCCAATGTCACTTCCAAGCATCACTCAAGACATCCCACAAATCATATCCTCTATCACTTCAACCCTACTGGTTGTCAACAAGAGAAGCACAATACTTCAATAACTACAAAAACATCACCTTGTGAGCAACAAAAGGTTGAATACAAGAACTGCATTGGACCAAAAAATCCTAGTAAATCCATTATACCCTACGATCTTGCTTACATTCCACAATCATATGGATTCATCCTCATTTCATATGACACAAAACTATCTATTGGATACACAAACCTCTCTCCCCATGATTTCACAAGGAGAAGGTGGGTTATTTGGAACAGGAGGAGTCTTTTATCCCTCCTCATCATCATTCTTCCAAGGGAATACACCACCATTCCCTCCATTATCATTAAAATCCGTATCACCTCTTGGCTTGGTACTTCCCCTCTTACCCGCCATTAATCTACCAAGTCAAAGCCATCAAAACATCATATCAAGACCTCTTGCTTTTCCATCAATATCGCAACATATGGCAACCATCCAAGCAACCCCAATGGTCAACACATACACCATTCCTCAGATATCTCAAGGACTAGACATATCTGTCACATTATCCACTAGTCAAACCCTGATCATCAACACGATTGTCCCACTCATCACCATGGTCAACACTATTCCCAATCCTCCACTAGTACCACTAAAGGTCAACATGATGAACTCATTCATCACTAGGGTACAAGCAGTTCAACAAGTTTCCCATCAAAAGGTGCTTCAATGAAACCAAAAAGTTGCACAACTGACTTCCCAACAAGTGCAACAATCCGCTCAATCTGTACAAGCTACTCAAGTTGCTCAAGCCACACAATCTGCATAAGCAACCCAAAAATCACACGCTCAAGCTCAAGCCCAACACTGAGCTCAATAGGTGCAAGCACAATACCAGGCACAATTGCAAGAAATTAATCAACAAGCCCTACAATATTTCTAGACACAACAACAACAAGATTTGTTTGCACAAAAACTAGACCAACAAAAATCTTTGTTGGTGCAACAACAAGCTTTGTTGGAACAACATCAGCAAGACCAAAAATAAGCTTTATTGGAACAACAACAGCAAGACTAACAAAAATAAGTATTGGTACAACAAATGAAGGCATATTAGTAGGCCTTAATCACATAGAAAATCTTGTAGAAAACCTCCATCAACACCCCACCCATCAATCAAACACCACAAACACTTTAAAACACGTTCATCGAACCCCTTGATTCACAAAATGATGTAACAACACAAATCAAACTTCTCGTGTAGCAAGTGCTTGAACTTCAATCAGGAAAAACAACAAGGACACCTAGAAATCTATGTCCCTATCCTTTTGAAAAGAGCCTTACAATGGTATAGTTCCCAAAGGGAGTCAAAATCCACAAATTTGACAAATATAATGGGATGGGAAACCATGGAAATCATATTAGGGAGTTCCAAGTACATTGCATGGAAGTCACGTACGATGATACGTATCTAATGCAACTATTTCCTCAGAGCCTAACTAGTCCTACCATGGAGTGGTTCTCTCATCTACCCACAGGCATCAGAACATTCCAAGAAATTGTGGATGCATTCCTCAAGAACTATGCACTCAACATGGGCATGAATGTTAGTCTCGAATAATTATCGGCACTCAAAAAGGGAAGGGGTAGTTATTCGCATCCTTCTTAAAAAATTGAGAATCCAAGTACAATTAGAGCAAGTGGACCATGCCAAAGGAGCATAAAGTTTGCACTATCATAGCTAATCTAGATGAAAACTTGGAATTTTTATCTAAGGATGCAGTGTATCACTACATACGACCAATTGATCCCTAAAGCTCTCAACATCAAGAGAGCCCTTACTGAGTGAGGAGGAACTCCTACATATCCTACACATGAAGATAGTTGCCCATCCACTAGTTATAATGATGAACCTTGCACATTGGCAAAGAAAAGGAATTTCACCAATGATGGAGTGGTCGATGCAAAGGTCATCATCAGTACTCCAAAGAAAAATAATAAAGCACATCATCAACCACAAAATAACAACCACAACAATTTGCAAACCAATTTGGTAGTACCACAACCACCACCTCTGAAAAATCAAATCAATAACTTGAACAACCAAGGAGGACCACCTCCCTGAAACAAGTATCCTCCCATGTGGAAGTTCACAGCCCTTGGGGAGTCAATAGAACCTATCATGAAGAAGTTGGTCAATGAGAGCCTTATCAAAATATCCACTTCTGAGAAGTATGTAGAACCCATGACAAAACCACCATGGTACAACAAAAATCTCTTTTGTGATTATCATAAGCTCAAGGGGCATACGACTACCAATTGCATGAAATTGAAAAACATCATCTAAGATCTCATTGAGGATAAGGTCATAAATGTGGAGAAACTAGCTAGTAACCAAGATCTAAAAATATACACAAATCTGATGCCCAACCACAATCAAGAAAATGATAAAGTTATGCAAAATTCTAAAAAATTGAATCATGCATGCGAGGGCCTTGTCGCATGCCTTGATGAATTGGTCAATTTTGTTAGCATTAAGGAAGCCAACGCTGATTGTGGATTCACCACATGTAGTAGCAAGGTCACCATTGTCGGTGCATCACAGCCATCTAAGACCCCCACCTCAAAATTCATCCCTAATGGTTACAACATCCTTGACCAGTTAAAAGAACCCCTACTCAGATCTCCATCATGGAGTTATTGAATATTTCAGCTGCCCATAGAGAAATCCTGGAGGAAGCATTGGCCTCATCTACCATCTCTGCCAACCTTGATACAAAGAAATTCTAAGCTATGGTTGGTAACATCACCACTCCAAATATCCTCACCTTTTTCGATCAGGACTTCCCCACCCAACCATCTCACAACCATGCACTTCACCTTCATGTTTTGGTGCATAAAAGTAAGGTCAAAAGGGTCTTCGTGGATGGAGGTGGAGGCCTCAACATCCATTCACTAAAGCTCATAAAGAATTTGGGGTTCTTTGAAGATTCCATCGATGAAGAAAAATGCATTACCATCAGAGCATGTGATGACTAGGAACGAGTGTCTCAAGGCACTATCAAACACCCAATATAAGTAGGGATAGCTACTATGGAAACCACATGTCAGGTCCTCAACCCTGAATTTCCCTACAACATCCTCCTAGGATGACCATGGATCCATAGGATGAAGGTACTTGCCTCAACATTCCACCAGCGCATCAAATTTTTATACCAAAATGAAGATGTCACAATTCATGGTGATCCTGAACCCTTTGCCTATTGCAAGAATGTAGAAGCCAAGTTCTACAAAGTTCCCCAAGTACCAAAGAATGATGAAGTCCCCTCGACTCCCTATACAGATCCATCTAACCTCACCTCCACTTCTGCGACAAAGACACCCTCCATCCCCGACATATCTAACATCAATCTTATCATCAAAGACAATGGGTGTGGTGAATACAAAATGAAGAAAAAATATTTTTTCATAAGAGAGTTACCTCAATCTCCTTGGTCACATGGACAACCCCTCTAGATTTTGATTTTAGGGAGATCAAAGTCGGGAGACCGTAGATGAATGAGAAACTTCAATCTCACTATACCAAGACAAAAGGCCCACACCCAACCTTCCTATGGATGAAAGAAGAAAAGGACTGCAAATGACGCTTGGGATGGGCTATAATAGAAATGGAAGTCTTGGAAAGAACAACGATGGCCGATTGGAACCAATTATTATTGAAAGGCGTATGAGGAATCTTGGCCTCAGATGTGCCTCTCTGAGTATAACCATACATGGAATAGGTTTCCCTCTTAGATCATTTAGGACTTCCCCTTAGTTATCGACATCCACCCTACGACTACCAGTATGCACAAGTATGCCCTTAGAAAACTTCACCTTTGACATGACTGATGTTAGTAGTAGTATTGATTAGACTGACACCTTAACAAGCCTACTCATGCTTTTTGAAGAATCATCCTTACTTATGATTTGTACCTTATCCTTTGAGTCAGACCCCCAGACTCACAAAATAAACCTAGTCTACCCTGAACTCATTGACTACAACCAATGAGGACTGCTAATTTTGGACACATTCAAAAATGATGATGTACTCTTATAATTCATGGGACTACATGATACAATGCCATGTGGAGATCACAAGGTTGGATTTGACATCACACTAGACACACATGCATATTACAGGGAGACTATTGAGTCCTTCAATCACAAAAGAAAAATAATTAGAATAAGCTCAAGGTCTTTGAGTGAAAACTACATTGTGATGCTCTTTGACCATAAAATAGTAAAAATAAAGGATGCATCCAATGGTGAAAACCTCTCTGAGGTGCCAGAGTATGAAGGATTCAATCTTCCCCTCAACACACTTCATCAATAAAATTCAATAGTTCTAGGATAAAAGTGTAACCCCATTAAATTGGGAACAAAAGCAACACCTCACATCATGTTCTATCTTGAATCACTTCTCACACAAGAACAAGAACTCTTAACGGTATTCCTAAGAGAAATAAAGGTGAACTTCACATGGACTTATGCAAACATGTTGAGTCTTGATCTCCAAGTGGTAGTTCATCATTTAGCTATGTATCTGGGGGCAAATCCAGTACGACAGAAGCTAAGAAAGATGCACCCCCAAATATCCTTGTTAGTTAAGGTACAATTGTAGAAGCTCTTGGATGCAAGATTAATATGTCCAATTGACTATCTAAAGTGGGTGTCCAATATTGTACCTATTTCAAAGCCAAATGGGGCATCTACATCTGCACCGACTTTACAGATTGAAATAAAGTGTTTCCTAAGGATGACTTTCTACTACCAAAAATAGACATGACAGTGGATATGATGGTCAGACACAAAATTCTATCACTAATGGGTGGGTTTTCTGGATGTAATCAAATCATGAAAGAAAAGGAGGATCATCACGAGACAACGTTCACATGTCCATGGGGGACCTATTGCTATAACATGATGCCATTTGGGCCAAAGAATGTAGGGGAAAGTTATCAAAGAGCCATGACACTGATCTTTCATGACATGATTCATAAAATGGTGGAATATTATGTGGATGAAATGTTGGCCAAGTCAAGGAAAAGACAACACCACATAGTAGCTCTGAGTGCCATCTTTGATAGATTGGAAAATAATAGGGTTCATGTCAATTCAAATAAATATGTCTTTGGGGTGCAATTAGGCAAGCTCCTAGGATATATAGTGTCAATGAGAGGAATATAGGTAGATCCCACCAAATTCAAGGAGATCCTTGATATGGAAGCACCCAGGACACTAAAGCGGTTGAGAGGTCTACAAGGTAGGCTCCAGTCCATCTACAAATTTATAGCACAACTGATGGAAAAACAAATCCCATATTCTCATCTACTCCACAAGGGGATAGCATTAAAGTGGGATGACAAGTGTGATTAGGCATTTAATAAAATCAAGGAATATCTACTTACGTCACTAGTATTAATACCACCTATTCTAAGAAAACCATTGATTCTATACATATCAGTAATAGTGACAACTCTCGGCACACTCCTAGCTCAGCACAATAAAAATGGAAGAGAGAGATAAATATACTACATCAATAGTACAATGGTAGGGCATGAGCTCAACTACACACCAATATAAAAATATTTCTTAGCAGTCATGTTTGCAGCCCAAAAGTTCAGACACTACATGGGTGCTCATCAGATCAAGCTGATTGCAAAGATAGATTTGCTAAATACTTGCTCTCTAAGGCCACTCTCATAGGATGAATGGCCAAGTGGGTTATGATACTGATAGAGAAAAAAATTTAATATGTGGAGCACAAGGCCATCAAGGGACAAGAAATTGTAGATCAACTAGCAGAGGATCCTATGTATGCAAAAAACCCACTTATTTCAAAATTCCCTAAAAAATCAATATTTAGCCTAAGTGTTGTAAGCCACTGGAAGATGTATTTTGATGGATTTTACATGCAACACAAATTAGGAGGAGGGATTTTCTTCATAAATCCCCAATGAGAATTCATTCCTAAATCTTACAAGTTTCCATTCCCATGCACAAACAATATAGCAGAGTATGAGGCTCTCGTCATAGGCTTAAGGATTGCAGTATAATGGTGGATCACATGGATCTAAATGTATATGGATATTCTTGGCTCATAATAAATCAAGTAAATAATGAATATCAGACAAAGGATGATAAAATAACTCAATACAATAAGTTGGTCAAGAGCCTCAAAGAGTCATTCATTGATATCACATTTGAACAACTACCTAGAGAAAATAATAGAGCAACAAATGCAATGGCTACAATTAGATCACTCTTGGAAATCCCAAACAACATTCCAAAAAAAGAGTTCCTTGTAGAGCAGCTTCTCGTACCATAATTTGAGGTACCAAAGTCTGAATTTGTGTGTGAAATAATTAGTCCCCAGTGATCCTTGGAACCATGAGATCTACACCTACTTGAGAATAGAATTCCTCCCAGCTAACATAACCCAAAACCTTAAACGAGACTTTGTTAAAAATTAAACCTACTTTGTCATCCTAGGAGAAACCCTTTATCATAGGAGCATTGAAGGAACCCTATTGCATTGTCTAAAAATTGAGGAAGCCCTAACTTCTCTAACCTAGGTTCACAATGGCATTTGTGGTTCGCAGTCAAGTGGTATAACTTTGGCTAAGAAATTTCTCAAGATCGGATACTAGTGGCCCATGATGGAAAGAGAGGCACATAAATTTGTCAAAAATTATTTAGAGTTCCATTAGCATGGAGACCTTATTCATGCACCAACTCAAGAGCTTCATCCTATTGTTACACCTTGGCCCTTTTTGCAATGGGGGCTCGATCTTATCGACAAAATCACACTCACCTCATCCAACGACCACAAATTCATCATCACCCCCATGGAGTACTTTACAAAGTGGGTAGAGGCCATTCCTATGACCTACATAACAGGAAAGAAAATATCAAAGTTCATCCTAAAATACCTTATATGCCAATATGGTGTCCCTCAAGCCATTATCTCTAATAAATGTATACCATTCCAAAATTAGGATGTCCGTGACCTTTTCCATAAATTAAAAATCTAACATCGCTTTTCCACTTCGTATTACCCCAAGGAAATGGCCAAGCAAAAGCCAACAACAAAACCATCTTAAAAATCCTTAAGAAGACAGTCAATGATGTTGGTCATGACTAGCATTTGTAGCTAAATCCCACCTTATGGGCCTGCCGCACCGCATACCAATAGGTTCCACCCCATTCTCCCTGGTCTACAAATCAGAAGCCATCTTACCCATTGAGATCGAGCTCCCATCCCTAAGAATATCATTGCAAAACCTCATCACAGATGAAGAATACAGGGTCTCACAATTGAATGAGCTGGGGTTACTGAATGAATGGTCTATGGATTCCCTTAATCATATATAGGTGTATCAGAACTGACTCAAGCAGAGTTATAACAAGAAGATCAGGAGGCAGACCTTCCAAGTCGACGAACTTGTGCTAAAGGTGAACTAGAAGAATGTGTCAAACCCAAAAATCAAAGGATAATTTGAGCTCAACTGGTTGGGACCTTTCATCATCATGACAAGCTATAAATCAATTACATATCAATTATTAACACCAAAATGTGAACCACTATAGGAGCCCATGAATAGCTCCCATCTCAAAATGTTTTATACCTAAAATATTTCAAGGTATAAAACCAAAAAATACAAAAAAATAAAAAATATCTTGGAAAAATGGTCACCGGATGTGAAAACCTAGCAAATAGCCATCTTGGCGATAACAAAAAATAAAAAAATACAAAAATACAAAAAAAAAAAGAAAATGCCCTCAAGTGAAAATTACTTCGATGGTGCTTTGGACAAGTACCTTGGTGAAAACCTAGAAAATAGGCACCAAGCATAAACAAAGCACTCTCCATCCACCAAGATCTTCAAGAATCACTTATCCATTAAATTCCATCTATCATCCACCATTTTTTTGCATTTGTACCATAGTTTGATCTTGTGTCTGTATCATGCTCCACCCTAGTACTACTTGGCACACTCCCAAGATCACTTTGTCCTACCTTTATCGAATTAGTCTATCAAATCATGTTGGGGGCATGTTATTGTACCTACATTGGATTGAATTCGTGTCTATTCTTGTGATCTTCCTAAACATCAAAACTAAAAAAAACATTGATAAAATCATATCAAAAATCCAAAAACATTAAAATCATATTAAAAATCCAAAACAAGTTGAAAATATGAAATAAAATAAAATAGAGTCATCCATCCGAACTACATCATCTTTGAGTTTGAATGTAGGAAATTTTGATGTTTGATCATCCCTTAAGACATTTTAGGTTAGTCCTTTAGGCATTCGTCACAATAGAAATTGCAATCTATTTGCCCATCTATCTCATCATTGAGTCAAGTCAATTTTCAGTCGAACTACATGGTCTTTGGATGTATAACATAGGAAAGGCTAATCTATTGATGAGCTCCTGAGACCCCTAGTATAGGTCTTTAAGTTAGTCCCTTGGTCTAAATCTCAAAAATACCAAAAAACTTGAAACATCCAAAAATCAAAACAACCTCAAAATATTTCAAAACACCAAAAAATATCCAAATATTTGAATCCCCCAAAATGGTGCACCCATCTCATCTCGCTTTCACCCAAAATAATCATCACTCATAATAAATCAATAGTCGCATTCATCCTTTGGTAAGTCAGTGAAAAGTAAGTCTATCTGGTTCAAAAGTGAATGAATAATCGTCAAAGTCTCAAGTCTAGGCTAGTAAGAAAGAAAGTTGATCAACTCGGAGTGTCAATAGCTTATCATCCAATCAATCTCATTATCACATGATCACAAACATGCCCTAGGAATGTGACATTCCTGTGATGGACATCAACATCAGGCATCACCATAGTTTAGTCTTGTTTAGCGATATGAAGAACATTAGCTTGCTTGTTTACTTTATCTAGTCTTTTTTACTTGTCTTATTTGTGCACTTATCCCAAGGACCTCTTGATGATGCCTAAACAAAATAGTTTTAGAGAGAAAGGAATGGAGCAATGATTATTATCTTTTTTTATCTTCTATGCTTGTTGGCTACTCTTGTAAAATAACTTGGTCATGTGTGCTTTGTTTGGTTTGTATGGAGGATGTTTTAAGTGTCTTGTTGACCACATAGGAAGGCTTTATTTTCTATGTTTTAGTCTGAGATGTTTAGAATGTCTAAACTACATCTTGAATGAGGTTTTTTAGGTTGAGTGTGAATACGAATACTCCTATCTGATTTTCAATTCAAAGTCCATCAAACATAAAGTAATTGGCCCTTTGAAAATACTAACTCGTGGTAATCAAATCATCATCATTAGTATAATCTTGACTTGTTGGATCTCTTTTCTTCTATCTTCTCTCCATACTAACATGGTACCATGACAGTTAATCAGAACATCTCTAATGCATTTTCCATGCACCCATAAAATTAGTAGCATAAATACATATTATACCATATAGATAATATCACATCAATCATCTTAGATTATCATCATGAAGAATAATATAGAATTATTACTCTAAACATCTTAAGAAATCATTGCATTACATTCATCTCATATCATACAACATCATCATTTTTCATAAAGGAAATGAAAAAAAAATATTATCATTACTCATAATGCATTAGATGAATCATTAAGGACATAATAGAAATCATCTACATATCATTTACATTCATTATCATTACATAATGATTTACATACCATAAAATGCATCCATAATCATTAGCGCATCATATAGAAACATACATCATATTGCATGAACATAAAATAGAAGAATTTCATAACATCTCATAGCACATAGGAAATTAAAATGCATTCATACATTATACATCATAAGACATCTCATAAATAGAACCATCTCATATATATATCATCAAAATATACAATCTGTCATGGTCGAAAAGTTGGATCAAGTGTTTATACATCAAAATAAATGATACAATCGGAGCCCATGAACGAAAAAAAATGAATGATTTTCTGTCATTGAAGGGATAGCCCTGCTAGTTGTGCCCCTCACCCTCCTGTCTCTCACCATGGTCCTCGAGAGGCCTCATCCCTGTTTGTTAAGAAAAATCTGACACACGACCGATTGGTAGTATTGTCTTCTTGTAATGTTGTCAATAGTACTCCGCCTCTCTCACCACCTCTTAGCATGCCCTCAAAGATATTGTTTGGCCTTGCTATGATGATGTAGTGCTCTCAAGCTATCATCGCCAACGAATCTCCTAATCCCTCTTGGACCGATCCTAGTCCCTCTTAGCAATAACTATCAAAATTTTCTACCAAGCCTAATTTCTTTCAGCTATCAAATTGTATATCTGCCCCTATAACTACTGGATCAGTGCATCTCTGTGATCCAACTACCCTGGTGGCTACTACGGGACCGCTCTATCACCATCTCATGGTGGTGTTGGTGCTCATGGAAATGTAGGTTCCCGTAGTGGTGTGTGTTGTGCCTGATCTCAAGGTGGCATTTGATGTGGAGGTGGCTCATCCCCTCCCCTATCTTCGTTCCTATCACCATCACCACTCCCTCCCTGTCCTCGCCCATTGCATGCTAACCTGCCTCTCAATATTCATCGTGGGAGAACCAAAATTGGAACTATCAATCTCAAGGGATGCCTAAACCAATCTTAGTATGCTTGTGTCACCACTACATCTTATGACAACAACCTAGCCACTAACTATCTGAATGAGGATACTGCCTCAGGTGTTGGAATGGGTCTGAATGGGATGAACATACGCAACAAAACAAAGACCAAGAGCACCAAGCTTCTCCTAAAGAAATATGTCCATACCCTATAATCTCCGCAACACTGGGCATCTATGTTGTATCAAGTGAATTATCTCAAGGTCCTCCTACATAGGGGAAGTCATCGTGTCAAGCCGCGTAAACAAATTGAGATCCCGCACCAAGTTTTCGCACTTGAAACAAAAAATGCGACATTATTTACAATTGCGATGCAGTTTGCATAGTTCTAAACTATGCCACTATGGTGAAGTTTGCTAAACCTAAACCCTTAAAGTTCATTGTGTTGTGATCTTTGCACATGCGGCTGACTTTGCAATTGAACCCTAATTCCAATCTACGTCATGCGGTGCTCTTTGTACATGCAACCAAATTTGGCCTAAAACCATAGTTTCCTAACTGGCTCATGGTGGCGCTCTTCGCACATGTGGTGCACTCTGAGGCCACACGACACTGATTTTGCAGTTGTAGTGGTGCTATATAGCATCACTTGACCTAAAGTTGACTTTAACCCTATATAATGCATGTAAAATGATAAAGTAAAAAGTCAAGATAGGGGTACATACCATAGGTCCTGTGTCAGTTGGTCATTGGTGCACTCATACCCTCTTTGACATGTGTTAGGGAAGTTTTTATTGCACCATATTGATCGAGACTCAAAGCTCAAGAGGCAAGAATTCTCAAAGGCTAAGTGTGAAAGTGATTTGAAACTGACCCCTCAAGGTCTATTTAAGCCTAAAAATTAGGGTTTTTTGACCTATTTTGACCATCCAACCTAGGGTTTGGACCTGTGATCCTATTTTTGCCTGATCAAGGGCTATTTTGTATCATTTTTGGTGTTTTAACACATTTTTTGGCATCCTGGGGCATTTTTAGACCCGTTGGGCACCTTGTACTCATTTTTTCGCGTGATCACCCAAAAGTCCAAATTTTGATCCGATCTCTCGAGGGGGCAATATACCAACATAATCCTTTTTCTAGGGCAGCAATGGGGCATCTAGAAAAATCAAGAAAATTTTGAACTTTGATCACAAAATTTTATTCTTTGAACCAATGCAACACATGCACTGCTTCAAAGAGGGGCAAAAAGTAGACATGGAAAATGTACCAAGTTGACCAACACACTTGATCCTGATTACTAACATCATTTTTTCCTTAGTCATCTTCTCAGCTTGTCATCACTTTTCATCCCTTAATTAAATAAATTATTATTTATCTAATTAAGTCATTCTTCCCTCTTGATTAAATTAATCAGTTTAATTTAATTAACCCTAAGTCTCCATTTATTTAAATAATTTATTTTATTTAAATTAAGTCTCTAAATTCCTCTTATTAAATTGAATAAATTAAACCTTACTTAATTTAATCTAACATTATCCCCTTCACTTAAGTAAATCAAATCATTTATTTAATTAAATCTTTCTTCTCAATTCTTGATTTAAATTAACTCATAAATTTTAATCAAAATGGTCACATCCCCTAATCTCACATTAAATTAATTAACCTTTGATTAATTTAATCCTAATTCATATCACATCCTCTAGAGAATGGAAATTTTACAATAAATCATTTATTTTGATTTATTAAAATCTCTATTTTCCCTCACATGGCATAAAAAGGGAATATTCCTTCAAATTTGAAAATCCCTCCAATAGGGATTTGTCCTTCCAACAAGAAATTTAACTCCTCCTACATGTCCTTTTGCATTAAGCTAAGTGGAATTTAAGTCATTTTCCTTCCATCTTCAACAAGTCAGTTCATAAATTTGAAATCCACCTAATCACATTTATTGGCACTTTGATCAAAATATGCACAACCTTCATCCATTCACATCTTTACAAGTGACACTTGGTCATTGGGTGTTGAATGATCCCACATTTCTCAATCTTGCTCATTCTTCCAATTTTGAAATCTATAAATAAGAGGTTTTTTTCCTCAATCTTCATCCACAATTTGAGAAAAGTTATTATCTTCACGTTAGAGCAATTTCATCTATTTTCTTGAGAATTTTCCATCACCATAGCTAGGTTATTGCAAGTTTTCTCAAATAATCTTCTTGCTCTTCATCAAGCTTACAAAGGAGTTGGGAAAGGGCCAATTTCTACACATAAATGGCACCAATTCCCCCATGGGATTAAGTGTTTGCATTTCTCGAATAGGATTTAACTTAGTTTTTTATTTTACTCTTCATTTAAATTCATATTTTGAGTATTGTAGATGTATTTCATGGGGATAAATGGCACCAATTCCCCCATGGGATTAAGTGTTTGCATTTCTCGAATAGGATTTAACTTAGTTTTTTATTTTACTCTTCATTTAAATTCATATTTTGAGTATTGTAGATGTATTTCATGGGGAGTCCTTTTTCTATCTTGCATTTCAATCTAATAATGTGTTTGTTTTCCATGTTTGTGTAGGTATAGGATTGGCGTTCACAAAACCAAATAGGTCTTTCGGAATAAGCTGAAGTGATCAAGAATAAAGAAAGACTGGTATGTAAAGGATACACATAGATGGAAGGTACTGATTTTAAATAAACCTTGGCCCGTGTTGCTAGAATTGAAGTTGTAAGGTTGTTTATTGCTGATGCTACTTTCAAGAATTACAAATTCTATCAAATGGATGTGAAGTCAAAATTTATGAATGGTGAATTAGAAGAAGAGGTATATATTGAACAACCAAATAGATTTCAATTGACTGATGAAAAATATATGGTTTACCGATTGAAGAAAGCTCTATATGGACTCAGGAAAGCACCTAGAGCCTGGTATGCTAGACTATATAAATACTTGTTGAATCTTGGATTCAATAAAGTTGCTAACAACAATTTGTATTTCAAACTAGATCAAGATAAAGATTTGATCATTGAAGTCTTTGTTCATGACATTATTTTTGAAGGTGATGATGACTTGTGCTTGAATTTTGCTAATGAGATGAAAAGTGAATTTGAGATGTCAATGATAGGAGAGTTGAAATTATTTTTAGGATTGCAAATAACTTAGTGAAATGATGGAATTTTCATATCTCAGTCCAAATATGTAAGTGAGTTCCTAAAAATGTTTCGCATGGAGGACTCAAAGCTAGTTTGTACACCCATGGTAATCAGATGCAAGCTAACACAAAATTATGATTCTCCTAAGGCTAATAAAACAACATATAGGTCAATGATTGGTGGATTTCTATATTTAACTCGGACCAAGCCAAATATTACTAATATTGTGTGCATGGTTGCTAGGTATCAAGTTGATCCAAAGTGATGTTAATGACAGGAAAAGTACAAGTTGTGTTGCATTATGCTTGGGGAAGAAGTGTGTGTATTGGATAAGTAAGAAAAAAATTCCATTTCCTTATTTACTGCTGAGGTAGAATATATTTCTGCTACAAAAAATTGTACTCAAGTTTTGTGGATAAAGCAGATGTTGAGAGATATTAGAGTTGAGTATGATGAGCCTATTACTATATTATGTGACAATTCAAGTTCCATAAACATTTCCAAGAATCCAGTGCTACATTTAATGAAAAAGTATATATCTATCAAGTATCACTTTTTGAGAGACAAAGTAAATTATAAAGAGGTCAGATTGGAATATGTGCCTACAAAGAAACAAATTATAGATATCTTCACTAAACTATTTCTTAAGGATACTTTTGATTATCTCAGAGGAAATTTAGGGGTAATTTCCACTCCTAATCTGAACTAAGATGCAAGTCTTTTCATCAATCCATGAACTTAGAGTCAGATCTTGTTTCAGATTGATATTGTGGTGGTTGCTACTCAAGGGGAGTAGTTAGCTGATTCAGATGATATATGGATTAGAGAATGTGTAACTTTTCCATTGATGTCAAAAGGAGAGAAGAATAATTTGAAAAAATCTTGAACAAAGGGAGAGAAGAGTCATGTAAGGAAGAGAAGAGTACTATGTGAAGAGCTAGTTGTGTTGATGATATTTTTTTTCACATCATTTGTTGCCATCAATGCCAAAGGGGGAGATTTTTGGATGTTGTGGTTGTGTTTCTGATATGTGGTTTTCATTGATATCAACAATATTAGCATTAATGATTCTAAAGGTTGTATATGTCGATGAGATTGAGAAAATTGTAATAAATATATTGCAAATAGTCTATGAAGCTGAGATGATCAGTGTTATGGAAAGTTCTATATGTTGATGGTCAAAAAATGAACATTAAAGGGATTTTTGTTGAGCCTATCTAGTATGTTGTCCAAAATTTTCAGTGGTATGCATCACGAATTGGGAAATTTATGAAGTTTTGTGCTCCTATAGTTATTCAGTTACTATTGTAAGGAAAATAAAAGGTGCAAAAATGCTTTCCTAATGCTAAAACCATAGACGAGATGTGCAAAGACCAATTTTTAAAACATTAAAACACTTAATATGAAAAAATGCAAGGTAAAAAGAGTAATAGAAATAAAATGATTTTAGAGATAATACCAGATTTATGTGGTAAAACCCTTTCGGGAAAAACCCACTACACCAAGAGAAAGACACTTTGTATCATAGTAAGAAAAAGATTACATCCAAAGTTACAATCCTATCACTCTAATAGTTAGCTCACAAAAAAACTTGATTTTTTCATGCACTCACTATTGCAATGCTATTTTGACATACAATGAATACAAATTCTCTTTTTCAGTATCCTTCTTTTTCTTGTTTATTGGACTTCTAGTCAAGGCCAGCTATTACAAGTCTACATACAACCACCAATTAGGGTGCATTCAATTCAATTCTTCACTAACACGCCAATCGATCTTCATTTGGATCCACCTGAAATCCTTCATCGAGCAACCCCCCACAATAAATTTGTTGTAGAGAAAATACTGAATTCGGGCTCTGCCAACTGCAAACTTCGATCACATATGACTACATAATAAAATCGCTTTTCACCAATATAGCTTCTGGAAATTAATGTTGTTTTGCAACAACAAATCAAAAACAACTGATGAGAAATCACCACATGTCACACTGTGACTCGTTCCATCGCTTGACTGAGTAGTGATCAGCCAACTGTCATCAGGCTCCAAAAATCCCTTCACCATCGCTAACTCTTTCATCACATTATGAGTTGGCAATAATATTCTATCACCAAAACACAGACCAACAACTTTATTGGGTCACACAAGCCACGTGTCCACTGCTCAGGAGGTTCTGGGGTATCCAAGAGGGAATCACCAAGATTCCCATGAGCCCTTCTCAGAATGAGCTTCTGAGGCTGCCACGTCTCGACCTCTCTCGCACTTTGCTTGGCTTATGTGGAAGGCGTTGGAGCTCCTTCATGGAATCTCTAGCAGCAACTGCTAGATTCCCTAGGGAACTCCCAAGTCATAGAAAAATGTCCATCACCAGACAACCCTTTGCATAAAGCAGCTTAGAGCCCACCTTCTCTTCGTTGCACTCACCTTTTTTACAGGTTGCCACATATTCACCGCTAGTGCAATCCACTTGGCTTACATGGAAGCTGCTAGAGCTCCTTTGAGGAATCTCTAGCGGCATTCACTACATTCCCTAGGTTACTCCTAAGGTGCAAACAAGTATCCACGGCTAGATAGTCCTTCCATCGATAGATGACTGCACTACCGATAAAGCCAAAGTTAGCAAAAAAACCACCAACTCTATTCCCATTGGCCCATTTTGTGGCAACCCTTAGAATCTTGCTGATTAGACTAAGTCTCAGCATCCAAAGGTTCAATATGGCCAACTAAGGACACCATGTTAAAGAGATAAGGGCAAAAAAATCATCAAGCCCTTAACAGAGGTCCAAGCCAATAAATTGAGGCACATTTTCCAACAATTGTAGCAAGTGTTTCTTGAAGATGAGATTGCAATTCTGATGAATTTAGTTGTTTTGTATGTTAATGAGATGTTCAATGATGTTCCTAGATCATGCTCTATCATTTTGGTATGTTTGCATTGATTGGTGTGTTTGTGATCAAAGATTTTTTCCTTTGTGTGTTTTATTTTTCATGTTCTTGGTCAACATGATGATGGTCGCATGTTGTGGATCCTTATGGATTAATCTTGTATTGTTTACATGTTTGAGGATGTTTATTTAGGTCCTCACTATGTTGTGACTAACTTAGGTTGGTGCGCATTGATATTTTTTCATGTATTGAGGCCAACAAGTTCTAATTCATTTATTCTTTATTTGTGGTTGATAGAGTTGTTGATGTAAATTCATCTAGCGGATACATATGAGCGATTGTCTCTTCATTGTAAAAAATGTATGTGTGTGTGAGAGAGTTTGTAATGTGAGCATGAAGTGTGTATGTGAAATTTGTGAATGAAGATCAGATCATTCAAGTGTGGAGCAGAGAATTAAGAAGTTTGAGCAAAGTGTGAAGAAGTATTCTTGTGCCTAATCGAAACATTTTTTGATTAAGGAAAAAATATTTTTTCAAGGGATCCATAAACCCTTAAACAAAAAATAAAAGAAATATAGAGCATGATAGATTTCAAAACAAAAAACAAAATTCTTCCAACAAAGATAACAATAAAACCAACCCAAAGACAACAAAGTAAAAAAACCAACTGAAACCCAACAAAAGTCTAGTTGCTAGGCCAGATTTCTCAGGATATCCGCCACCTACTTCTCTAGATTGTTCATATTTATTTTTGCTTTCTTAATTTCCTCAATATCAACAAGGTTCTTATCAGCCTTCCTTTTCAGCTTGGCTCTAGTTCTTTTGCTCGGCCCTGCACTCTCCACCTGGTTTTGTTCATTGTCATCTTCCACATCCACAACAGTCCTAACCTAATAGGCCTTTTCCATATTATCAACCATCATGGTCATTGTTCTTGCGGTAGACTTAAGGATCTTGTGGCTCATTTCCAAAACCTTCTGAATTGACTCTTTAACATTCTTAAGCTTTTCCTCAACGTCAAATAGCTTTTCATCGTGATTACTCTTGAATTGCACTAAATCCTCCATAGTTTTCTTAAGAAAATTCTACTATATATCTCTTTTCTTCCTCAGTCCATAAGTGCTTGGCCTTATGTATGTCCTTGTTATTACTATCCATCATTTCTTTATTTTCCAACTTGTTGGTAAAGGACCTTTGATTCAACTTAATCTCCTTAATCTCAAAGAAAACCCACCTGATCAACAAAAAGAAATCCAAAGACCCATTGTGGGCGATATCAAGGATATCAGTAGGAATTTCACATTCACTCTTAAAGTAGTGATCATCCTCCTTGAGGTCATTGGGATATTGAGGGATGTCCTCTCTTTCAATATTAGGGTAGTTGGAGTACTCAAAAGAATGGCATGGATGAGACTCATCTTGGTTGGTTTCATAGGAAGGGTCCTCCACAACCTTCCTCTTGCCCTTCCCTTGAGGATAAACACTGGATTTTCCTTTCGACTTCATTTTAGTGACCTCAAAACTCAAGAAAATAAATTTAGCTCTACCAATAAATATCATTGCATTAGGTTTAGGAAAAGAACATTCTTTAGACTTACCTTTATTACTGCCCTTCCTCATCGCCTTCGAGGGACACTCTTCCTCGTCCATATCAACCTCCCATTCATCCTTGTCCATATAGCTAGCACCCAATTCCTCCTTAGCAAAGGTAGAGTGGGGAGAAGGAGTCTACTGGGTAAGAGTCGGTATAGCTTCAAAATATTCATAAATAAGAACAAGAAAACCCTCATGAAGAAGGGGGTACCTCACTAGGTTTGATTTATGGTCCTAAAGGCTAGAATTCAATGAAGTAGAAAGATAGAAAGGGAGTGAAACCCTAACGTGATGCCAAAAGTGATTTAGGAGCACAAGGTGATAGGTAAAAACCCTTGTGTATCTACCATCCAATGTAATATATTCCATAATTACTCCCAAAACCTCCTACTAGAGAAATTTGATATTCGTGGAATCATAATTTCTTTTGGTAGCTCTATGCAGATCCTCCTCCTTTTCAATCTTCGGAAAAATCTTAACAATCTGGTCAAATTGCTTCCTATCCCTATAGAACTTCAAACCCTCCATGGATATCCTTGTGACATCGATATTTAATTGTTCATCAATGGCCACCTTTCTCCCAAATAGATTTACCTTGTTGTTGTTCCATTCCTTAGAAAAAAACTTGGTAATCTCCTTGTCCCTACCATGAAGCTTTTCAATGTAGTTTGTAATTCCTCCCTTCTCTAGAAAATTCCAAACTTTTTCATTACTCTTTAGCTCCTTACATTCCATTGGTTCCACCTTGTAATGCTCACCTCCCATGTTGATAGTAATGCAACCCTTTTGCGAAGATTCCAAAAGGCCAAAAACCCTGATAGCTAAAATTCCCATAAATCATGTAAAGCACAAAATATTAAAGTGGCAATTCATATTATGATACTCCAGCCCATGAAGAAAATAATGAGGAAATAGTTCTGAGACTACATGAAAAGATACACCATTCCCTTAATTATTTTTTGATAGGGGAAATTGAACCTTCCCATGGATTCGATCATACATTAGTAAGATAGTGACATCAGCCTCTAATCCATCACTCCTCTGACACACCATCTTATCCTTAGCCTTAACCCCCTTATATGCAAATAATTTTTCCACCATGTTAATTTCCCTATAGGCATGGGAAATTAAATAATTATCAAAAGAGCTAATAATCTCCTTGGAGAGATTGATCCAATTCTCAATAGACCAAGAGGGCTTTTGAAGACCTTTAATAGATTGAATAATATTATTTGAGTCCTCTTCAAACCAAACATTTTTAAAATTCAGATGGCAGACAAGATTTAGGGCTTGGAAAGCCCCTAGGGCTTCAGCAAGGTTTTTGATCTGGGTGCCCAATGGGAGTGCCACTGCTGAAATAAAAATTTCATTCTCATCCCTAATCATTCTGCCACACCCAACAAGCCCAAGATTTCCCTTCGCCACCCTGTCAAAGTTAATTTTCACCCAACCAAGATGAGGGAGGTTCCAATGGATACCATCTCTAGGACCCTTTGTTGGTCTAAGAGTATAATAAGTATCAACCTTGATCAACCATGCCTCAACAACTTTGAGCTCATAATCTTGGCATCTGACCCTCCCTTTAGCCTTTGGGTTACAGTTAAGCAGATTAATATTCTCTCTCATTGCTATGATGATTTTACCAAAGACCACATCCTCTATGAGAGAAGATTCCTTAAATATTCTATTGTTATGCTCTTTCCATATACCCCATGCAAGGTGTGGGAAATATATCTCAAGATAATTTTTAGCACCTAATTATTTGAAGGAGCCTTCCATTGACAATAGAAATCCCAAATTGAACCCGAAAAAACCCAGCTAAGACTCCACAACTGCAAAATCTTACACCAAATCTTATAGACAAAAAGACATAGAAGAAAGAGATTTGAAATATTTTCAACATCCGCATAGCAGAGGTAAAATCTGTTAGGAAAAGAGAAGCCACACTTACAAAGATTATCATTAGTCAAATTTTGTTCAGGGGAAGGATCCACTCAAAAAAATTGATTTTGGGTATGAGGTTGTGCACCCATGCCTTCACCCAAACAACAGACCACCATCGAAGAGACATAAAAATTCCTAGAAGAAGACAATTTCCAAACCAATGAGTCCCCCTAGACCCTCAGATTTAGCACAACAGATTTAAGGAGAGATTGTAGGGGGCAAAAGGTCTAGATTCATTGTAGAGATGAAATCCCACTGATCATTACTCCAATAGTCCTTAACATAGATACCAAATTTAGCTTTGCACTCCTCCATGTGATTCCTAAATATAGGGATATCACTAAGAGGTTCATTTTCAATCCAATTATCTTCCCAAAACATGATTTTTTTACCGTATCCAAGCTTCCAAATTGTACCTTTCCTAGAAAGATCCCTAGCCTTAATCACATTGTTCCAAATATTAGAGCCTAAAGGAAGAGTTTGAGAGCTCAGAAAATCCTTGAGTGAAGCTACACCTCATAAATATTTGTTGTATCAAATAGCATTCCACTCACAAACTTCATAAATGGTTCTTCAAACGTACTTCACCATGAGGGATTTATTAAACACTCTCAAGCTTCTCAAACCAAGACCCCAATACTTCTTGGGTTTTCCACACACTGTTCCAAACAACCAATGGAACCCGCTTATTTTTCTCAACTCCCGACTAAAGAAAGCGGTTGTGAATTTTTTCAATAATTTCTGAAAAATTGGAAGGGATCTTGAACAATCTTAAAGCATAGACTATCAAGTTCTGTAGAGAGGACTTGAGCAGAAAAACTTTTCTAGCTTGACTAAGAAGGGCCCCTTTCCATCCAAACAAATTTCGATTAAATTGGTCCACAAGAGAAATCCAAAAGGATTCAGGTGGTTTGGTTCCCAAAGGAAGACCCAAATAGGTGGAAGGAAGAGAATTAATAGCACAACCTATAATATCAACAATCTTCCTTTGCCTCGGTTCAGGAGTATTAAAAAAGAAGAGGGAACTTTTCACCCTGTTGATCTTCTGCCTTGAAGTTCCTCATAAATCAAAAGGGAGCACTTAAAATTTCTAGCTTCTCCAATTTTTGCGCTTCCCATAAGAATAGTGTCATCAAAAAATTGCTAATGAGAACACACAAGGTTAGTTGAAAATGGTCTTAACCCTTTCAAACTTCCTTCCATCACCTTTTTGTGCAAAATCCTTCCAAGACTTTCAGCCATAAGAGTAAAGAGAATAGGAGAGACAAGATATCCTTGTCTCACACCTCTAGTGACTTCAAAAAAATGGGAAGGGGACCCATTGATAATCATAGAAGTGTTGGTAGTAGAAATAATTTCCCTTATCAATTGCAAAAATCTCCCATAAAACCCAGAAGCTCATAAAATCTTTAGCAAAAATTCCCAATCCACTCTATCATAGGCCTTAGACATATCTACCTTAAGTAAGAAGCCTTGAATCCTAGAAACCTCTAAAGAATGAATATTCTCATGAATAGTGATGATACAGTCCAAAATTTGTCTTCCACGAAAAAAGCTATTCTACTAGGGAGAGATAAGAAGCGGGAGAACACCAAGTAGCCTAGTAGTAACATCTTTATAAATAATTTTGTAAAAGAAATTGCATAAACTAATCAAGCGGAAATAATCAAAATAATTAGCTCTAGGGAACTTAGGGATGAGAGAAATAAAAATAGAGTTAAGCTCCTTCAACAATTTTCTTGATCCAAAAAACTCTTTCACAACATTAGTCATGTCTTCAACCACAATCTCCTAGAGAACTTGGAAAAAGAATATAGGAAAACCATTAGGCCCAGGGGCCTTGTTGCCTTCAAAATAAAAAACAACCTTTCTAACCTCTTCCATAGAATGAATAGACATCAGAGGTCTATTATGATTCTCATTCAAAATATTAGGAATCACATCAATGGGGGTTTGTTGAGCATTCACATCGAGCCTCCCATCAACAGATAAGAGATAAGCAAAAAACTGATTCGCCTCACTTCTTATCTCATCCTCATTTTCAACTTTTGTGCCATTCTTCATAATATGAGTGATACGAGTAGATTCCCTATGTTTCATGGTATTCATGTGGAAGAATCTAGTATTCTTATCCCTAGAGGAAAGCAAAACTGATCTAGATCTTTGTTTCCAAAATTCTTCTTCCTTAGAGATAATGTCCTGATAACTTATAAGGATTGCATTCTCTTTGGAGAGGAGATCTCCCACATAACCATCTTTCTAAATTCTATCTTATATATCCTTTAACTCCATCCGGATAGCAGACTTAGAAGAAAAAATGTCACCAAAAACTTCCTTATTCAACGTCTAACCTTAGTTTTAACCTCACTAAGCTTTTTGGCCACTCGAAACATAGCAGTACCACTAACCTTTATATTCCACCATTCTTGAATGCAACTAGAAATTTAAGGATGAGATAACCACATTATTTCAAATCTAAAAGGGAATTTTATCTTAGGAAAAATGGAGTCAGCCACAAAGCTTATCGGGTAGTGATTTGAACCAATCCTAGAGAGATTAGTTAGAGAGCAGAAATAGTCCTTCATCCAATTATTCAAAATTAAAGCCTTATCAAGCCAAACTTGAAAAAGATAATTCCCATCCCTCTTGTTGGACCATGTGAACATGGCTCCCTTAAGGTCCACATCGTGCAAACATTGAGAGTTGGTAAAGTCCATCAAGTCTAATTTTTTATTCATCTATATCTGAGACCCTCCAATTTTTTCTGATGCAAGAAAAGGAGTGTTAAAGTCTCCCATAATGATCTAGTTCTCATCAAGGAAGCTTAGCATGAAAGAAGTGATTATTTTCCAAAAATTTTGTCTCCTAGACTTGTTGTTGGGGGAATATATATTAGACAAAATCTAGTTGAAGCCATCTCTAATATGCGTGAATCTTGTAGCCACATGGTTAGAATCTTCCCAAACTAGAGTACCATAGAGATTATCTTAGTTCAAAAAAATCACTAAACCTCTAGAAGCCCCCTTTGATCTCCTACCCTGAACACCACAATTCTTGAATATTTTTATTCTCTCCACTCTATCCTTAGGCATCTTGGATTCTTGAATAATTGAAATAATAGGCTTATGGTGCCTAGAAAAATTATGCAAAATTTCTTGTTTATGGAAGTTGTTTAACTCCCAAATATTCTATTACATGAACTTCATTTCTTTTATGGGGTGATACTCTAATAGATCTCTGAGATGGTTCTTTGAACCCCATCAACAATATTTTGGATGCATTCCTTCTCTCTATTCCACTTTGTTAATTTTCTACTCGAACATCTCTAGATTCCACAATCCTCTTTTGATCTATTTCTTGTAGAAACCCCCAACATATTGTTCCCTTTTTTGCTCTTCTTCTTTTCAAATTTTGTATATGAGTTATCCCCTTCGAGGTCCAAGTCCTCAAGACTCGTGAATTCTTTCCCATCCATAAATTCCTCCTACAACATCATTAATGATCAGGGAATGCCCTAGGTAATTCCTCCCCTGACAGGTATCCTCTGAACTCCCAAATATATCTTTCACAACAACCGGGGAACTTTGAGAGTTGTTCTAAATAGAAGAGGGAAGAGTCTTCTCCCCAATCGCCAAAGAACCCTCCTCAAATTTTTCTTTACTTCTTGCCTCTTGACCACAGGAAGATGTTTCCTTCAAGTTCTCAGAAAGGGTGTCTGGAACCCTCTTTTTTAATTTCATGCTTTCATCAGACTTTCCAGTGCTCCCTCCATCTAGATTTTCATCCTCACCCTGGGACCCCTTGGTGCTCAAGTTTGTAGCTTCTTTGTTTTGACCACTAACAAAATTGTCAAAAACATTCCCATTCATAGGCGTCTCAACATATTTAGCTCCTAGGTTTGATTTCTTACCCTCCCCATTCTTATCCTAAGCATCCATAGAGTTATTCAACTTTCCTGTATTCACATCCTCCAAGGATTTTTTTGATGTTTTAGCCTTCCATATTTTGGTCTCCTTAATACCTAACTTTTCTTTAGGTTTGGACACAATTCTTGGGCATTTCCTAGCCCAATGCCCCAATTTTTTTTGTGTAAAGCACACAAAAGGGAGAGTCTCAAACTCTATTGTCTGAACCCACTTTCAAAGTTTAGACAAAATTTCTATAGAGGATGCAAAATCAGTACACTAAGTAATACCCACATAGTTCCTGGAAAAAACTAGCCTTTTTTCTAGCTGAGGTCATGGCTTCTATAGATAATAGTTCCCCAAAAGAATTTTCAATTCCCTTAAAAAAATCCTCATTCCAAAACTCCATATGTAAGCCTAGTAAGTGAACCCACACATGCACTGCTTCAAAAGAGGTATCTGAGAAGTCCATTTTTGGGGACAATTTATTAATAGCAAAGGATGACTTACCAATGACCCAAGGGCCACCACAAAGTACAAAAATATTATCCTCTTCACAAGAAAAATCAAAGGAGAAAAAACTTTTGGGCAGGGCCACAACCTCAATTTTTCCTTTAGCTCTCCACTTCTTCCTAACAAAGTCCCTCACCACTTCAATATTTGGTCTTGGGCACATAAATTTTCCCACTAGCGAGGAAGCCATCAAAGAAATGTTATGATATATCATGTGGTCAGGAACAAGAATAGAATACGTCCCACTCGAAGGGACCAAGATGTTGTTGACCAGAGGGAAGGTTGGCTTACCAGCAAGCTTGGTGCCAAACACGGAAATCCATCTTCTTTTTGAATCCTCCTGAGCTTGCTCTCCCACCTCCTTCTATGCTTCCTAGTTTCCCAAAAACCTGATCCCACCAACCCCTCCATTCAAATTAGGGCTAGAGAAAAACTTACCTCCAAGGTCCCTCTTACCACCTTGTTCCCCCCGCTTTCCTGAGCCCCAATCCTCCAAAATTGCTCCCCCTTGCTCCTCACCTGCAAGCTCCCCTACCACATCTATAGAAATTCTTGCCTCCTGCAAAGATCTAGATGCCTTCTAACTAGACACCCATTGCTGACCAGGAGAAAATTCAAATCCTCTTTCCCACTCACCCATCGCTCTCGATTGTCTTATCAAGATTTTGAAGAAGCTAATTTCTTAGTTCAACCTCATCAGATGGATTTAATTTGATTGTCTTATGTAAGGAAGTGAACCTTCCCTTTGAGTAGTGAGCTCTAGGAAAGGTGCCTGAATGCATGTGCATTCCCTATTCATTTTTCATTATACTTTTAATAGGTTATAATCTTGTGGACTAACATCCACCATGGTTTTTCCCCTAACAAGGTTTCCACATATAAAATCTTGGTGTTCACGTGTTTCTCATGTGTTGTTGATTTATGCTTGCACTGTTAAGTATCAGATCTAATATTAAAGGTTGATTAAGGTTGAATAAGTTTAATTTCTATAACAATTGATTCACCCCACGCCCCTCCCTCTCCCCCCCCTCTTAGATGTCTATCCTTGTTTTTCCAACAAGAAATTATACCTAAAACTCTAGCTAGTGCTCAAAATCCACTATAAATGCTCAACTACCTATTATTTGAACTAAAAATATCCTACTTAGTTGGTTTTATGGCATTTTATTTTTTGTTTCTCATCAAATGAGCCTACAAGTAGTTGTTTTCCTGCCCTAAATAAAAAGAAACAAATTTCAAATTTGAAACTCAATGGCTTAGTACGGTGGCAGTGGAGGCAAATAAAAAATTCAAAAAAAATATTTTGACACCCTTGCATCTAAAAGTAAGAGATATAATATCTCAACTATCTATAACATCCACCAATTTCTTGAGAACGTGGCATACTTACCTATAAAATGTGGGAATATCTCACAATCAAGGAAACTAAACCATAATGGAGAAACTTGTACAAGAGGTTACTCAACTACAAGATACAAGATCTCAACCAATGAGAAATATAATTAGTCATTTTTATTTACAAACATGCTTCCCAATGTTAATGATATAATTTCTACCAATGAAGGACATGTATCAACTAAATATCAACTTGAGAAGACTCAATAGATATAAGGGAACAACTTTTGGATACAAGTTTTTCTCAAAAGAAAGATAGAGATACTCGATTTCTAAGGATATAGGGGATTACAACATTTTAGAGAAATAAAATGCATCTCTCCAAAGCCCAATTTCTACACTATAGTCTATTTCTAATGGTAGATTCCAATTTTAGTGTTGGAATTTAGTTTGTGCATTGTAGTGTTAGCTAGTCACTAAACAAATGAGACTGTGTTTATTATCTTTCTATTGCAATTGAATTAATGTGAAAGAATAAGCTCTACAAATGAATATGTTTTAAAATTGAGATAGGAGATCTTATACAAGAGATTGTAAATTATCTCTATCTTTAGTATATAAATTACAAAGCCTATAATTTTTTAAAAATAATACATAGGCAAGGTCATCATGATGAACCCTCTAGAATTAAGTTCTAGATTGAGTAATAACTCTGACATCAAGTGCTTACGAATTTCAAGTATAAGCATATGAAGGGTGTCACATAACCATTAACATTACTACAGCTGAATAAGTTATGAATTCAACACCTCTAATTAGATGGAAGATGTTAGGTAAACTAAGTTAGAACAAGTTGTGAAAAATATAGTAATAATTGAGGTGTGGTTATTACAAATTATTTAAGAAGAAGATCTATTTAGTACCAATTGTCCTACTCAAATATTTATGTGGAGATAATACATTATACTATGACAACTTTAAAATTAAAGTGTTAAAAGATACATTTATTACTAAGTGAAAAATATAGTAATAATTGAGGTGTGGTTATTACAGTTTATTTAAGAAGAAGATATATTTAGTACCAATTATCTTACTAAAATATTTATGTGGAGATAATACATTATACTATGACAAATTTAAAATTAAAGTGTTAAAAGATACATTTATTACTAAATTAATTTTTATTTTTTTCATAGATATTGATAAGATTATTCAAAAAATTCTTATGCCTCATAAAAAGAGACATAAAATCAAATAGAAATTATATACACTCAAATTTGGTTTGGAGAAATTAATTAAATACACGTTATTTAATTAATAGATCTTAATTCGTTTACTTATAAAAAAATTGAAAATTTTATCTATATAGTTCATTTTCTCTAATTCTTCTTACCTTAAATCATTTTCTTCATGTCTTAATTAAATAAACAAATTCAATTATTTTTTTTATTTAATTAACTCCCTCTTATTAAATTAAAATTTTAATATTTGAATTTAGGCACATTTCTACTAACTTCTCATCTTCCACCTCATCATATGTCTCATGAAATTAAATATTCTTAATATTTAATTGGCATTTATCCTCAAAAAATTATAACCAATTTGGGACACTTGGCTTTCACCTTCATTTGATTCTTCCTCACACTTGGTAGTTTGTTCTTCTAAAGGGAACATACTCCTTGATTCTCTCTAACCTCTTCACTTTCAACCGTCCATTCTCCGGATCATACCCAGATCGTTGGTTGTTGCCACCTAAGCTTATGCCTTGGAAAAATCTATAAATGGAGCCTCATTTACAACATTTCGAAGAGATGGAGAGTTGAGAATAATCAAAATCTATATAATTTTAGAGAGGATTATCATCTTAGCATCTTAGCATTAGAATTTTAGCTTTAGCATTGTAGTATATAGTAGATTTATCATGGCATTACGATAAGCTGCATCTTAGTCACAGGAGTTTAATTGCATCATTTTCATTATCAACAACATAGCATCATCTTAATATTAGCATATCATTTAGCAATCAATCATGTAGGAAGGTATTTCTTGAATTTCTATCATCTCTTTCTTCAGGTTGTCATTTGGAAAGTCATGTATCAACAACATAGCATCATCTTAATATTAGCATATCATTTAGCAATCAATCATGTAGGAAGGTATTTCTTGAATTTCTATCATCTCTTTCTTCAGGTTGTCATTTGGAAAGTCATGTGCATACACAATCTGAGAAAAAAAATGACTTGAAAAATCTTTGGAGATAGGGGATAATGAGATGCCATTAGAGATTTTGTTTATTTCTATTTGATTATCATTTGAATTCTATAATATAATGTTTCATTTTTGTGTTGTATTACTTGCTTATACACTCACATATTTCATACACATAGCAATATTATAGAGGTTATAAGAAAAAGTCATAAATAGCCAATATCAAGTAACTTTAAGAACATTTATAGGTATTATCATTATAATTTAGATTAAAAGGTTCCTAATAAAACTATAACCTCTTAGTGAATCATTACATTCTCTTTTTTATTTACTAATTAACTATTTAGATATTCAAAAATGAATATAACATTTAACAATAAATTATCTCTTGTACAAAATTAATAATAGAGGACTACAACATAATAGAGACTACAATGCATCTCTCCAAAGTCAACTTTCTACAATATAGTCTAGTTCTAATGGTGTATTCCAATTTTAGTGTTGGAATTTAGTTTTATCTTTGTACTCTTCGTTAGTCACTATACAAATGAGAATGTGTTTATTATCTTTGTAATATAATTGAATTAATTTGAAAGTATAAGATCTATGAGCTTTATTGTGGTTTTAAATTGAGACCTCGGATCTCATACAAGAGAGGATTAATTCTCTCTATCTTTAGTTTATAAATTACAAATTCTTTATTTTTCAAAAAAGGATACATAGGAAAGGTCATCATGATGAACCCTCTGGAATTGAGGTCTAGATCTAGTAATGAATTTAACATTAGGAGCTTACAACTTTCAAGTATAAGCATAGAAAGGTTGTCACATAATCACTAACATGACTATATTTGGAGAATTTATGAAGTTAGCACCCCTAAATTAGATGGAATATGTCTAGTAAACTAAGTTAAAACTATTTGTGAAAAAATTAGTAAGAAGTAAGGGGTGGTTATTACTCTTTATTTAAGTAGAATATCTATTTAGTGTTAATTATCTACTAAAAATATATGTGGAGATAATGTATTATACTATGACAATTTTAAATTAAATATTGTTAAAAAATACATTTATTGCTAAATTAGTTTTTATGTTTTCCATAAAAATTCAATGAGATTATTCAAAAATTTGTTACGCCTTCTACAAACCAACATAGAATCAAATAGCGATCTAATAGAGATTACAAGAAAAAGTCATAAATAGCCAATGTCAAGGAATTTAAAAAAATCTTATAGACATTATCATTACAATTTAGATTAAATGGTTAGTAATAAAATTATAACCTCTTAGTGATTCAACATTATATTCTCTTTCTTATTTATTAATGAACTATTTAGATATTCAAAAATGAAGATAATATATTTATAACAAATTATCTCTCAAAAAGTAAATATTGTAAAATATTCTTTTTAATTAAATATGTGAATGAGAAATTTCTACTATTAAAAACCAAAATCATATAAAATAAAAATATATAACTAAGAAAATATGAATGTTATTTTAAATTAAATATAAAATAAATAATATATACATTTTAAAAATTCTCTACGAGAGTTAAAAATTTAATTATATCTTTGCTCTTCACTTTTAAGAAGTCCATGTGGATGCCTCCCTATAATAATCATTCAACTAAGGCCTCACTGAGATATTTCAAAGCAATTGAGTAACTTCAAAAATAATTATATATACTTAATGATCCAAAAATTAGGAAATTTTTTTGGGAAGGGGATAAAATCAAGAAAAATTTGTTTCAACTGGAAAGAAGAGAGACATCATACAAACACATTCTTCTTTCTTGCACACTAGTTGATAAGGGACCAAAATCACAAATAATTGTTTCAAGTTGTAACAACAAACAAGTCAAGCAGATACAAATTCCTCTTTCTTAGATATTTGAGAACAAAAATAGACATGTTCTCTTCTTTCTTTGCAAACTATGTTGAACTGACACATGATCAGAGGCAACGAGATTTAGAAAAGTAAGCACGGAGTGTATAGCCAAATTAAAGGCATAGATAAAATCATCAGTATGTAGGAAGATCTTTGGGAGGAGGAAGAAAAGATTGAGATCTACCACCGTTTCCATTTAAGACAACCCACACCATCTTCAATCCCTAAGAGGTGTGCAGCTTGAGATGACAATACATAAACCACACTCCTATAATAACATAGATACAATTGGATACGTTTATATGAAAATTGAAACAAGCACAAAATTATTGAATTAAATGAGTAATCGAAGGTTAGTAATACCTAGATTGTCAGCTAGGAATCTGAGAGCCACCCAACCTCCACTGGGAACTCCAGCTGTGTTTCTCTTGGGAGGATCCATGAGATTAAAGTTAGAGGGGTTAGTGCTTTAATTTTATTTTCCTGTACCTGGACCCACTATGAAGTTGTAACCATGCAGATGTAGAGGATGGCTCTCGAAGGTCACAATGTTGGTGTCTTACAGAACTAGTTGTACAGTAGTGTTAAAGGGAAGCACTTTGACTTTGGTTTCATTGAGGGTTTGTGTTTTGTTAGGCGACATGCCCGTGTAGTTGAAAGGAAATGGAAGATTGCCAGGGAAAGTGGAATTGTAAACTTTGTTGGACTGGTCAAAGTAGTATGCTTGAAGAAGAGTGGTGGTGGGAAGAACAAAGGATATGTTGTTAATGGAGGCTGAAAATTTGGTGTTGTTGGGCCCTTGGCATGTTTGTCCTTTGGGACACAGATTCAAGCCCAACCTCACTGTGAAAAGGAATTTTCTATCAAATTTCTAAGGAACAATCGTTGCTGGAAATTTTGGACTACCCAAGCTTCTCATTTTTTGGCTAAAATTGGCAGCAAAGGTGGTATTGGTCGCGGTTGGAAGCATTGGTGTCATCATAGGAAGAGAAGATGAATTAGCTACATACTCCAAAATTCCAGCACTGGTTGATTTATCAAAAGTTGTTGTTCCCGTAGCATAAGGGTGTGCAAACATGAGGAACATGACATTAGGTGGCTGAGATGTAGCTGTCAAGAGGATGTTGGTAGTTTTTCTAGGAGTGATAAGAATAAAATTGGTTTGGAAAGGCTTAGCATACACAACATCTACTTCCACCACAACCAATGTGTGGTTGGTGATTCCAAAAAACTATTGAGAAACAATATCTCAACCTGTTTTCAACGTGAGTTAACTATGAGAACCAAATGCATGAATGAGTTAACTATTACCTTTTTGCATGTATGTAGAATTGTTGAATGTGTGATGGTGGATCCTTCTAAAAATTTGGTTGCATGGAGTTGTAACTATCGTCAATAGTGAGTTAACTAATGCATCTGGTTAAGTCTTTTTACATGCAACACAGTTAACATGTTCATGCAATCAGGCTACTTCAGTGGTGATAGTTATTTCTCCACTAATGGGTGTGATCATTCTATGCATTCAATTCTGACTCAATTTTTCACTTTAAGTTGGCTTTGAATATTGCATGTGATGAATCTTTCTATTCATTTTTGTTGTTAATTATTAAATATTCTATGTCTTAAGTATTGAGGAGATTGAAATTCGATAATTTTTGAGAGACCATTATGCTGCCAATATTATCCCAATTTTTGTTGAATATTGGTGAACACCTAGAGAAGCTTAGTGTTGATATTGTATTCTAATTTTTTGTTACTAATAATACAAAGTATTGTGCTTTCGGTGTGTGGGTTTTTTTACCTCGAAAGGTTTTCCCCACGTAAATTTGTGTGTTATGGTATTATTCTTTTATGTGTGTATTTGAATGTGTTTATTTCATTGTAATGGTTTAAATATTTTTATGAATCTCCACTATCTCTCCTTAATATATTATTGTTGGAAGTGTTGTTATGCACATTTTCTTCCTTTGAGTTGGTATCAAAGCTTGGCCAATTTGGGTCCCGTTGTTGGGTAGTGGGTTTTTTGTACTAATCTTTGTTTGAGTGGGAGTCTTTGCAGAAGTATTTCAAAATATTATTTTGAAAATAAATATGGTAGGCACATCCGGTAGAATCGAGATGGATAAGTTTAATGGCAGAAAATTTGAGTTATGGAAGTTGAAAATGGAGGATATGCTCGTGGATAGAGATTTTTGGGATATAATATCTGAAAGAAAACCAACCAATATGACTCAAGAAGAGTGGGATCTAAAAGATTGAAAATCCAAGGGTTTGGTTAGACTTTGTTTGGCTGATTTAGTGCTCTTGAATGTCCATGAAGAGAAGACTTCAAAATCTCTTTGGAAGAATCTTCGAGATCTTCATTAGGCTAAGTCCTTGGTAAATAAGTTATAACTACAAAATAAATTGTATATTGTGAAGATGGAAGATGGAGGATCCATTGCAAATCACCTGAATGCATTTAACATGTTGATTACTCAGTTGGGTTCTATTGGTGATAAGATTGGAGATGAGGATCATTGTATGCTTTTGTTATGTTCTTTTCCAGACTCATGGGATCCCCTGGTTATGGCTATTGGAAGTGCCACCACTAGTTTCAAAATGGATGATGTGGTTCCATCACTCTTGTCTCAAGAAATGTAGAGAAAATCTTCTAAGATGGCCAAGGAAATAGTTGTTGTTCATGGTAGACCTAAAGAGAAAGGAAATAAAAAGGACAAGAATTTCATATCAAAATACTTAGGGAGATCTAAGTCTCTTGGCAAGTCCAAGGCAAAATGTTGGAACTACGATATATCTGGTCATTTCTGTAAAGATTGTAAGGAGAAGAAAGAGTATGTGCAGGATCATCATGGAAAAAACAGGCCCTTATGTGGCGATGAAAAATTTAAAAAATTAGAATTAGGCAACTTGACGTAAAAATTTGAATAAGTTTCTATATTATTTCAAAAATATGTAAGAATAGAATCTCTAGAAAATTGACTGTAGTTTCTAAACTACTAGGTTTATTTTATTTTATTTTTAAATCTATTTGGTGAAAATTTGAAATTTCAATGCAGTAGTATTAAAAATTCAGGGAAAAAATAAGTGTCTGTCTGACCACCCTAACCACAATAAAATGATAATATTTTTTTATAATATTTTAGATGTAAGTAAAGGACTCACGTCCCGATGTAATGCATTTTCATTTATAATTTTTTTCCAAGTAAATAATTAAATATGATTTTTTATTACGACTTTCAAAAAATATAAAAACTCGTATGTCTAACCACCTCCTTAACTTGGTCAAAACTTCATTAAATTCATTTTTTCTTTTTTTAATCGTATAGTATGCAAATTATAGAATGTGACACATGTTTTGGATTCAAAAAATGTGATATTGTTTGAAAGCTATAGATTTTTTTCAATCAACCTATCAATCATGACTTTAGTCATAATTCAAATAGAAAATGAATAATGATTATTTATGAAATTCAAAGTAAAGCATAATTTATATTGGTGGAAAGTTTAGAATCTCCATTAAAAACCATTTTCATTTCATAAAATTTGGGTTAAAAAAAAGTTGTCAGCCACATGGGCCATCATATCACTTGCATATCGCCACTTTTTGGACCATCATGATCCTGCACATACAGCGAAAAATAAAAGTAAAAATAACTTCTCTAATTTTGACTCTGAAAAATCCTCTCATGATGATGAATATGCTTTTGTTTTAGGTTTGGAAACACATGCATTAAAAGATGTGTGGTTAATAGACTCAGGTGCTTCTTTCCACATGACCTCACATAGGGGTTGGCTCTAAAAGTATGAAGAATATGATGGTGGGAAGGTGTATCTGGGTGACGAATCTCATCTAATGATTTTTGGTCATGGAAGAATCAAGATTAGATTCCTTGATGGTAGAGTGAAGGGGATTGATGGTGTGTTGCATATCCCAGGTTTGGCATGAAACCTTCATTTTGTAACTAAGTTGAGTAATGAGGGTGTGTAGGTTGTTTTCTTGAATGGAGGATGTAAGATGACAAGAGGATCTATGGTGTTGGTTAAGGGTGTTTGGATTGGCACTCTATACAAGTTGGATGCATGCACTATTTATTTTGATATTCCAAAGAAAAGGCCTCTGGATTCTTGATCCTCACAATCAGATCTAGTAGTGAAGAAGTATGCTTTTTTTACATCTAATGGTCATTCTTTTTGGGTTCCTAAGGATGCAAATGCTTTGGAGATGAATCTTCTAGTAGAGAATACAATATTATGGCACTAAAGACACGATCATATTGGTGAGAAGGGTCTTAGATCCCTAAAAAATAAAAGCCTTCTTGAAGGCCTTGATGATTGTAATCTCGATTTTGACTTTTGAAAACATTGTGTTTATGGTAAACAAAACCATGTTTCATTTTATTCCAATTCTCATAAGTCTTTTGGGGTTTTGGACTATATTCATGTAAATGTTTTTGGTCTTGTGAATGTTCTTTCATTAAGAAAATTTGTATATTTTGTGTCTTTCATAGGTGATTATAGTAGAAGGACATTTTTTTATTTCCTCATGAGTAAACCTAAAGTCTTAAATTGGTTTAAGGAGTTTAAGGCTTTGGTTGAAAATCAAACTTATAGAAATATTAAATGTTTGAAGACTGAAAATGGTGGTGAGTTTTGTTCAGAAAAATTCTATAGGTTATGTAAGGAGCACATGATTGAGAGACATAGGACAACTCCATACACCCGACAAAAAAATGGAGTTGTAGAGAGGATGAATAGGATGTTGATGGAGAGGGCTAGGAGTATGTTGAGTGGTGTTGGCCTTGAGAAAACATTTTGGGATGAAGCTATAGCAACTACATGTTATTTGATCATCAGATCTCCTACATCATCTCTTGTTGAAAATACACTCACAGAGGTATGGTCTTGTAGGAAGCCTTCGATGATAAATCTCAGAGTTTTTGGTTATGAAGCTTATGCTCATGTTCCAAGTGTAAAGAGGTCTAATTTGGTGAACAAGTCGGTTAAGTGTATCCTCATTGGCTATGGTGTTAGTGTGAAGGGGTACAAGTTTTGGGATCTAGTGTCCAAGAAGGTTCTCCATACAAAAAGTGTAATTTGGGAGTTGAAACCTTCCATAGTTGAGTTGCAGCCAGAGAAAGAGGAGAAGAAAAAGGAGGTAGTTCAAATTCCACTTACTCTGATGAAAATTGAACTACATACTCCTGTTGGGCTTGGTGATGAGGAGAACCCTGGCAGCTTTGAAAGTTTTGAAGAAGAACAACCACAACCTCAACAATTCAGGAGGTCTACACATGATGTGACTACCAGAGAGGTTTGATTATTCATGAGAAATATTTGGTTATTCATTGTTGGATTCCGGTTGTGTTTTTTCTTTGATTTCTAACACTGATGAGCCTAGGATTGTTAGAGAGGCTATGGGTATGATTGATGTGAATTCTTGGATGAATTCCATGGATGAAGAAATAGTTGTGTTGAAGAAAAAAAGTACATGGGATCTAGAACCTTTTCCTAAAGGACAATTTTTTTTTTTGGATGCATATGGATGTTTAAGAAGAAATGTGGTTTTGATGGTAGTGTTGAAAAGAAAAAGGCATGGTTGGTCAAAAAGGGGTATTCTCAAGTGGAGGGAATTGACTATGGTGAGATATTCTCTCCTATTGTGAAGCTAACATCTATTTTGTTCATGTTATCACTTGCAGTAGAATATGATCTAGAAGTGGAATAAAAGGATGTGAAGACAATGTTCCTTCATAGTGATTTGGAGGAAGATATATATATGTCACAGTTAGAGCATTTCATGGTAAAAGGTAAATAAAATCTACTTTGCAAGTTGTAGAGGTCTTTATATTGTCTTAAGAAGTCTCCTAGAATGTAGTACCATAAATTTGAAACCTTTGTGTTGTCTTTCGGATTTCTAAGATCTAAATCTGACCATTGTGTATATTACAAATTTGATAATGGTCACACTCTCATAATTACATTGTACATAGATGATATGTGGATATTTAGGAATGGTATGAGTTTGATTTTAGATCTAAAGTCTTATTTGTCAAAATAGTTCGAGATGAAGGATCTAGGTGCAACAAGGTATATTATGGAGATGGAGATCAAAAGAGATAGAGCTAGCAAAAATATTTGGTTAAGCTAGAGAAACTATGTGAATTCAGTGTTGGCAAGATTTAGCATGGCAGCTTGCAAGCAGTTAGTTGTTCCAATGATGCAGGGGATTAATCTTTCTATGAAGGATTGTCCAAAATATCTTACAGATATGGAGGACATGACTAAAGCACCATATGCGAGTGTTTTTGGTAGTTTGATGTATGCAATGTTTTGTACGAGGCAAGACATTGCCCATGAAGTGGGAGTTCTTAGTCAATTTATGGCTAATCTAGGATGGGTACATTGGGATGTAGTATAGATAATGTTTATATATCTATGAGGTACTTATGAGTACTCTCTATGTTATCATGGTTATCCTACTGGTTCTTAGCATTTTGTAAGTATTCATGGATATGTGGATTCAGATTGGATAGGTGACATTGACAGTAAAAGATCCACTAGTGGATATGTGTTCACAATGAATGGTGGTGCTATAAGTTGGATGAGTAAGCGGAAGGCTGTAGTTTCTTTGTCCATGATAGAAGAAAAGTACATGAAAGCTATTCATTCTTGCAAGGAATCCATTTAGCTAGGTTGTGTTCAGATATTGGTTTTGATGTAGAATAGATTACTATCTATTTTGATGGAGCCTTTACGCATTATTTTTGTTAATTATTAAATACTTTATACCTTAAGTATTGAGGAGATTGAAATTTGATCATTTCTGAGACACTGTTATGCTGCCAATATTATTCCAATTTTTGTTGAATATTGGTGAAAACCTGGAGAAGCTTAGTGTTGATATTTTATTATAATTGTTTGTTACTAATAATACAAAGTATTGTGCTTTTGGTGTGTGGGGTTTTTTATCTAGAAAGGTTTTCTCCACGTAAATTTGTGTGTTATGGTATTATTCTATTATGTGTGTATTTGAATGTGTTTCTTTCATTTTAATGGTTCAAAAGATTTGTATGAATATGCACTACCTCTCCTCCATAGATTAGTGTTGAAAGTGTTGTTTTGTACCTTTGTTTCCTTTCAAAAAAAAGGCATCATTGAGGGCAGAATTAAGTAAACATAATAGGTAAGTTTTTTCGGCAGTCACTTTGACCCTAAATGTATCTGTACTAAACATAGAGACTTTGTTACATTTATACAAACAATAACAATAAATTTTTTAATCTTTCATCTTGTTTGTATACACCACCCTCACCACTGGCAGAGCAGTTATGGAGAGGTCCAAGGAGTCCGTTAATGGTATATGCGTCTGACACATTATCTTGTGTGCAGTTTGCATTGCTTGATTGATAAAAAAAATTGTGTCTTTATTCCATCTCTCTCTTGCAATTTGTGGCATAGCATGATTTTAAATTTTAAATTAGTGTTCCATGGAAAAACATTATCAAAAAGTACTGAAAAAAATACCAAAAAAAATTGGCACTTCCTGGTGCGGCCGAGGGAATGGCTAAGAGGAATTCTTGTTGGGGTAGATGATAATGGGCCCATGCAAGCTTTCTCACAACCATGAGATGTGGGAATGCCACAACAGTTTTCCTCTCTAACTTTTGATAATAAACTTCTATACATAAGTTTTTCCTGTTTGAATTGGACACTGAGTGACATAAGCAGGACCATCCGCCCACCCAGATCTAAGTTGTTTGAATTCCATGCCTGAGTGATTCATAGGATTTCATTAGGTGCACTCGCTAAATTAATACATGAGAGATAGGAGGATGAGAATATAATATTATTTTTATTACATAAATTACTGAGTAGCAGGAGTAGAAGAGATACGAATGTATGCTAACATTGTTTTAAACATTATATGTTACTTTCACAACCAGGCGATCTCCTTCATGAGAAACTATTGGAGGTTTTGGATATTTCCCATTCACAGTCGAGAGCTTTCATAGTGCATAGATGGGTCACATTCTTCATTTGGATATGTAGATATTTAGAACAAAGGAATAATCAAGCCAATCTCACCAGGAATGAACCTCGTGAAAATAGAATACAAAAATTTAGTGCTCTCCTAAACAACATATAACCCACATTGAATTTGTAGTGGCCTATAATCACACTGTGTTCTACTAAAATAAAATGAAAAATGAACCACAATGCCAAAAGTGGCAACAAAAGGTGGTCATATAAAGTTTGCATTGTCATAACCATACAACAATCTAGCTCTAAGAGTCTAATATCAACTGAAACTAGCTAAGCAGTATTTACCAAATTTTTTTGTTGGAGATGTGAGACTCCCTCTATGTTTTTCTATGTATATATAGATACAAAGATCAAATTAGATGAGATCATTTCCCTTTTGTTAGGTAGGTTGGTAAGAAATGCATATATTTTAACACAACTATTTTCATTTTCTTCACTAATTTTGTTTCTAATGGAGATAAGGCTAGATTCTCTATCTAGAGTAGAAACCAGGTTACATAAACTTGTGCTAGTGTACCAAACTCCTGCTCAATTTCTTGTATTTTCCAGTTAATGGTTTCACATCCGTTCTTAGTCCAAGCTTCCATTTCCTGAATTTTTTATGGGGGTGGGGGAGACTAGATCTCATGACCAACCTCCTGCAAAAGGAAATTTTTAGCCAACCAAACTAGGGCCCCTGTCCACCTCCATCCCCAGTCTTAAAAGTAACATAATGTAACTATAATTTGACCTATGTGAAAGCCTTGACCGCCCACATCAACAGTGTATTATTTATCAAACATTCTAGATACATATTGCCCATTAGCAACAAGGATTGTGCAGTCACGAGGGATATTACATGACATAGGATGAGATTTTTCAGCCCACCAATACCATATTTCTCAAAGAATCAGAAAGATACTAATATAAGAATTATAGCTTTATTTATGAAATCAGTGCCTTTATCATTCTTTTGTTAATATAATGATATTTTGTTTTTAATCCACCATTAACACGAATTTGATAATGTTGAGTAAATGAAATGAATATTCTATTTGGATGGAGAAGGTGTGTGTGAGAGGGGTGTTTCAAACCTGTGATGGAAAAATTGTAGGAGATTTCGATGATGATCAAGACCCTGACGGGGTTTTTTTGTCATCTAAGAAGTTTTTGGTGGCAGCGGCTAGCAATTTCTTGTTGTGGTTGTGAAGTTTTTTACCATCTGAGAAGTCTTTGGGGGTTGCAGATGGTGATTTATGGCTCATTGTTTCTCATTTGGGGTGTGGTGTTGACGAGAGGGTGAGCTACTTATTTCTAATCTGGGTGAGGTTCCTTCCCTCTTGGTCTATGGTGAATGGATTTTGGAGGTGGTCGGGGTTTCTACTTGCCCCTATTTCTCTCATTGGTGTTGTCATGAGAGGGTGTGGTTTTTTGCACTCTTATCCTTCTATGGGGCTGCCTACTTTTTTGTGGGAGATCTTTGGTCTCTTTGAGGACTGTTGGGTGCAAAATGGACAAATCTATGTTCCTATTCAGCATAATAGGAAGGCTTGATGGTTCCTCGTACTTTTCTATTCTATTTCTGGACTCCCCTTGGGTGTCTTTCTCTTTTTCCTACAACTTGTTAGGTGGATAATGTTGTCAAGTGATGTGGCTCTTGGTGTGGGTGGAGGTTGTTCTTCCCTCTTACCATGTTTTCCTAGTGTTTTGTTTGTGTTGTTTTCCTTACAGTTGGTGGGTGTGTGCTCAGGGTTCTTTGGGTGTTTTGGTTGAAGGATGGGCCTTTTATTGTTCATATTCAGTGTAATAGGAAGGCTTGGATGATTTTCATGTTGGTATTTTCTCCTACTTGGGTCCTCTTGGTGTCCCTCAGCCCCTTCCAATTGCTATTTTGATGGCACCCTTTTGTGGGTTCTTTCTCTTGGAGAGTTTTAGCTTTTGGTATCCCTCTCGAGGAGTGGTGGTTTCTGCTTCAGGATGGTTTTGTGAGTTGTTTCCTATTTGTGGCTCTAATTGGTGTGTTAGGGTAGTTGGATGGTTTTATTGGCTGGCCTTCTTCATGTTTCCTTCTTGTCTATGCTCCTCTTTCTCATTTGGGGCTTGTTTGTTGATACTCTCTTTGGGTGTGGGTCTCTAGTGGTCTTTTGGCCACTGCTTCTTTTTGAATTTTTTTTCTACCTCCTGTTGGTCTAAGGAGGATTTGTTGTCTAGGTTTCTCATCTCATTTGTTTTGTTTACCTAGCTGAGTTTCCTATTGTTTGGTGTTGTGGTGGCTTTTTGGCAGCTGTTTTTGTTCCCCCTTTGTTTAGGATTGTAGATTTTTCTGTTTGGCCTTTTGGTTGTGAACCCCCCTGAGTTGGTGAAGTTTATCTTTATGCTGGGAGGTTGCTCCCTAAAAATGGTCTTTTTGGAGATCTAGTGAAAGATGCATGTTGTTTTTATGCTTTGTGGGTTGGCTGATGTGATTTTTTTGATGGTTGGGTTTTCTTCGTTGGACTAGTCTTTTTTGTTATGTGTCTTGTTCCTTCCTGTCAGTTCATGTGGTACGTGATCCTTAAGGAGGATGTGGTTTCCATTCCTACTGAAGTTGGTTGCCATTGGTTTTTTCAGCTTAAGTCTCCTATAGAGGGGGAGATTGTTCCTTTTGAGGTGAACCCTCTTCTATTGAGGTGAAGGTGGTAGCTGTCCTATTGAGGTGGAGCTTTGTTGGGTAAGAGCATAGCAATTTTTGTGAGAAGGTGCTCCTTTTCTTTCTCTCTGTTAGAGGGGAGCCCTATCCTTTAGAGGTGGATGTTGGGATGGATGATTAAGTAGGATGTTGCTGCAAGGAGGCAAACAAGTACTCTATTTGTTTGGACTCAGTTTTGGCTGATGAGAAGATGGTTTGTGGCAGATTGGCTACTTGGATTCCTGACTATTTCAAGTGTTTAAGTTGCTTTTTGTGATTAGGGGTCTGATGGTGTCTTACACCATCATTTAGATTATCTTTCTTGGCTTTGGGGTGTCTTCCATGAGCAGTTGGTTTGATGATGCCTAGCAGATGCAGGCGGGTTATGTTGTTTCTAAAAGGGTTGTTGGTCCCAATTAAAACCGGGTTGTTAAAGGGTTGTTAGCCCTTACTTATATGTTAGATGAAATGCGTGTAGTCTTTATCTATCTTTAGTGGTTGTTGTGGGGTCGCTAATGGTTTATGATGTATTTTAATTGCATCTTTTCTTTCTTTGTTTTGGGTTTTGGGCCTGATCAAAACCTGTAGTTTACCCTTAATCAAAACACGAATAGTCTTTTTTATTAGAAGATTACTTGGGAGTGTCATAGTCTCAATCTCCAATCTTCTTATTAAGAGTTTATTATTTTTATTTTTTATATATAATCTAAATTTTCTTAATTTATTAGATTCAAGATTAAGAATTTAAGTTTTGGTTAATTTTTTTTATATTTCATTATTATTTAATATTTTATTTTGTCTGTTACAAGAATAATAAATTATTTCAATATTAGATGTTAAATCGTTTTATCAATTATTACATTAATTAATTTATTTATTTACGATGATGATTTTTTTTATATTAGTCATAAAAAATATTATTGAGTTTAAATTTTAGAAATTAATAATATGATTAAATGACAAAAAAATCACTAGTCATCAATTAGATAAGACCACTCCCTTGGTTCTTTGACTAATTGTTAGACTTGATTTACTATCTTCATATCTACTTGATGCTAGTCAACTTCAACCAAGTAATACCTCTAATGGAAATATCAAAATAATCAATTTATATGTATGAAATATTAATTGTAATAATCCTAGACTAACTATAGTGTCATAACCAATTCCAATATCTAGTTCCAACACTTTTTTCTATTTTTTTGTAACATATAAATAAAATCTAGATAACTTACTATGATGATCTAGTACAACTTCTCAAGAGAAAAATATTAGTGTGCCCAAGGCAATTCAAATTTCAATCTATTAATTTAGCCAACCAATTATCAAATATCAAAATCTAAATACATTTATAAAATGTGTCTATAGGAAAACCCCTTATGTATATATCTAGACATATAAATGGGTTTAGCATCCAACTATGCCTTTCCATTTTTGTGTATGTCTACGTAAAAACCACTTGAGTGCATCTTAAACCATGTGTGAAATCACTGAAGTCAAGGCACAAGCAGTATAATATGTGCTTTAATAAGAGTTTTCACTTTCTCCTTAGCCAATCTATAATTTTAAATTCTTATTTCGGGGGAAAACTTCATTAAAAGTTGGGGATTCTAGCTATAAATATTTGTGTCCAAGCCTCTTAATAGGCTAGATGCAATTTTTTATAGCTAATATCTTGGGTGCTTGTAAATTATTGATATGTAGAGATTTTTATCTTGATGCATGATCTTAATCTTGACCTTCTCATAGTTAGAAAAGGGAAATTCTATCCATGTTTCCATATTTTATGCATAGCTTATTGATCAATTGATCTTGTAAATATTAAAATAAGAAGCTAGTATTCCAAAAAAAAATGATTATTGCCAATGCTTGTTAGTTAACTATTGTATGCCTTATGCATTCTTCTATTGATTATTGTATCATAAGTTTCAAATATCTTCTCTAATTGTTACAATGTGTCTATCTAGCATGAGACTTCCTTTATACTTTTTTCCTAGAATATCTTTCCCTTTTCAACCCCACACAACTTTTATTTTATCTTAATATAGATAAGGAGTTGGCCTTCCAATCCTAGTGACTAACTTGTAAGAGTTGTCCAATTCCTTCAAGACTTTCCATGTTTGTCCTATGTGGCACATTATTCTTGAACAAGACTATTAGACCTCTTGACAAGTAAGTTATTGGAAGTATATGGCTTTTTTGATGTAGATTGAGTCAAGGATTTTGATAGAAAGAGGTCAACTAGTGGCCATGTGTTCAGATATCTAGAGGTGCAATTAGATAGATATGTAAGAGGAAATATACAATTGTATTGTCCCCTACATAAGAAAAGTGCATTGTTTCTATACATTATTATAAAGAGGTAGTATGATTATAGAAGTTATGTTTAGGTTTATTCTTTGATTGCACAAGAAGATTAGTATAAAATGTGAAAATTAAGTGCTATATATATTTAGTGAAGAAACTAATGTACCATGCTTGTACTAAGCATATCGATGCTTAGTATCACTTTACTATGAGAGATGGTTAAGGATGGAAGAGTCATGATATAAAGGGTTGAAAATTTGGATCTAAGTTTTCAAATTCCCTCAAGAAGCCAATGAGCATGGATAAATTTTATTGGTATAATCTAGGCTTTGGGCCTCAAGCCTCTTTAGGACCTAATTCATTCATTTTTTAGTGTGTATTTACAATATAAATTTCAAATGAGAGAATGTTAGGATTAGATGATCCATTCACCTTGCAAATATTAAATATTGATTAATAATAAATTTTCATGTGGATGATACATAATATATAATCCCCACATATCATAGAGGGGACTAAAGTTATGAGGCTGGGGAAATTATTTATTATTCATTATCTAAGATTCTTGGAATAATGTGCAATAAAGAATTAACTAGGGTGATTACTTGGAAAAGGACAAAATTAAGAGTTACATTATATTCCAATTGCTCGACCATGAGTATGGGGTGTTGGAATTTTACATGTAATCTTAGGCATCTAGTTTTGGGATCATGGTACTAGCTACTTATTTTGGAAACCATTTATGGTCTCTATTTTCTAATTTTCTCTATAATGGAGGCATGGGATAATATTTCATAACTTGTTTTGAAGGTATTGTTATGCTACCTTATTACTATTAATAAAAAGGGCGTGTTTATTGTATTGGTGTACTCTATTGTTGAGATGAATACAAACTTGGGATTATTTCATGGTAGATTTTTTCTTGCAGGGGTTTCTATAGGTATAGTTTGTGTTATTATGGGTTTTTATGTTTAAGTTGTGAAAACACACACAAAGTAGGATCAAAAAAAAAATGAGAACACCTTGAATTCATGAGAGTTACAAATAATGATTTGTCATTTCCTCAAAAATAAAAAATTACAAGAGATGGAGCTTTGACTAAATTTAATAATACAATGAAGGTGAGTGGAGAAAAAACCCTAAATGAGAAAATGATTAGATCATGACAAGTGTCGATATCACATATGATGAGACATAATAATCTAATAATAAATTAAAATAATAAAAGAAGAAAAACTCCTAATTTAGCTTTGGTGCATAAAGTGGATATGACTAATAATAGATTAAAGATTAATTAATTATTAGCTAATGAATGATTACTCTAATACTCCCATAAAGTGTAACTTAGAGACTAGCTATAAAATCTAAAAAGATAATAAGTTTAAAATGTAAAGAATACATGAATGGGTCTCGAAAATCAAGGCTTGGTGAGGTAGGACATAGGCATCCCACTTTGGAATCTTTGACCTATGAAATATTTTATGATGTGTCATAAGGCATCTTGTTGCATGGAGAAAGTTGGTACCCAAGTTGGGTTATGATAGGTTATAAGAGAATCGGGTATTCTTGGTCAATTATGGAAAACTATCTTATAGCTATAAGTGTTGTTAGTTATGACAGATTTTATAACATTTTTAAGATGTGTAAGGCATTTTCATAGCCTAGGTTTAGCATATTCTAGGTACCAAAGCTTGGAAAAAGAATATTGCATGTAATGACACTTGTAAGGGGTGTAAGGAAATGTTGTACATGTGTCCAAATGCATATTCATGGTGTGGGATAATGTTCCATGTGTATTTTTACACCCCTCTCCTTGTAGAAGCTTGTATCTCTCTCTATATTGAGTGTCTTGCATTGTAGAATGCATAGTTTGTTTGCAGGTAACGAAATGCTACCAGTGTCTTTCTAGAAAAAGTATTTGTTTCAAAGCACTTGTTGAAGAGGCTTTGTACTTGGAGATACATTTTATTCACTATTTGATATAATAACGAAGTATTATGCTTTTGTAGGGTGCAATTTTTTACCTGAAAGGTTTTTCCCAACGTATATTTGGTGTCATTGTTTTATGTGTTCTATTTTATTGTTCCTATGTGTTTCTCTATTGTAACTATATAAGGTGTTAAAAAAGAAAAATATTATAACTTTCCCCTACTTAGATTAGTGTAGGAATTTGTTTCTACTCACCCGACTTCCTTTCAGTTGGTATTAGAGCCTGGCCAACGTTGATTCCTTTGTTGGGTTAGAAGGGTTTAATGAGATGATCTTTATTTTAGTGGGAGTTTTGTAGAAGTGTATTTTGTGACCTTGTTGTAGGAAAGATATGGCAAGAAAATCTAGTAGGATTGAGATGGAGAAGTTTAACAGTGGTAATTTTGAACGTTGGAAGCTCAAAATGAAAGACATTCTCATAGATCATAATCTATGGGCTGCTATTTTTGGAACCAAACCATCAGGTATGAAACAAGAAGATTGGGATCTCATGGATAGGAAAGCTAAGGGTCTTATTAGAATTTTCTTAGCTAATTTCATCCTCCTAAACATCCATGAAGAGAAAACTTTTTCTTCTCTATGGAAGAAGCTTTGTGATATCTATTAGGATAAATCCCTAGTAAACAAGATTTTCCTAAGAAATAAGATGTTTTCTCTAAAAATGGAAGACGGGGGATTTGTGGCAAATCATCTAAGTGCATTTAACATGTTGGTTGCATAATTGGGTTCCGTTGGAGATAAGATTTATAAACAAGACCGTTGCATGCTCCTTTATTGTTTTTTTTTTTTGGACTCTTAGGATCACTTGATGATGGATATTGGAAGCACTACTTCCACCTTGAAGATGGATGAGGTTTTTTCCTTATTATTATTTGAAGATAAGTGAAGGAAGTCTTCTGAGATGGCCAAGGAGGCCCTTGTTGTTCATGACATACCAAAGGAGAGAATAAAAAAGAAAGACAAGAAATCTAAATCAAAGTCTTTGGGGAGATCTAATTCTCTTGGTAAGAATTCCAAGGAAAATTTTTGGAACTATGGTGAAGTCAGTCACATTCGAAAAGATTGCAAGAAGGAGAAAAGAAGAAAAAAAATAGTCTCTCTAATTCTAAATATGAGAAATCATCCCAAGATGATGGAGAAGCATTTATCGCAGCCTTGGTAGCCCATTCATCAGATGATGTTTGGTTGATAGATTCACATACATCTATTGACATGACCTCTCATAGAGGTTGGTTCTCAAAGTATGAAGAGTATAATGTCAAAGAGGTGTACTTGGGTGAAGACTCTCACTAGAATATTGTTGGCCGTGGAAGAGTCAAAATCAAATTTCCTAATGGATAAGTGAAGGGGATTGATGGTTTCTTGCATATCCTATATTTGGAACAAAACCTTCTTTTGGTAAGTAAACTAAATGATTCAGGAGTTTAAGTTTTTTTCTTTGGTGGAGGATGAAAGATGACATGAGGAATTATAGCGTTAGCTAAGAGAGTTCGTATTATCACTTTGTTTCATCTTGATGCATGCACTATATAGTGCAATAGTTCTTCTAATGTACAAAAGAAGATACCTTTGGATTCTTCATCCTCACAATTAGATCATGCAAAGAAGAAGTGTGTTGCAGCTACATCCGATGGTCATGCATTTTTGATACCTAAGGATGCTCATTTCATGGAAATGAAGCTTCCTGTAGAGAAGACAATGTTATGGAACCAACGACTTGGTCACATTGATGAGAATGGTCTTAGAACCCTAAAAAATAGAGATCCTTGTTGAAGGCCTTCATGATTGTAATCTCAAGTTTGAATTTTGTGAACATGGTGTATATGGAAAGCAACACCATGTTTCTTTTTACTCTAGTTCTCACAAGTCTTTTAGGGTTTTGGACTATGTTCACTCAAATGTTTTTGGTCTTGTGAATGTTCCTTCATTATCAAAATTTGTAAATTTTGTTTCTTTTATAGATGATTATAGTATAAGGACATTCATTTATTTTCTCATAAGTAGACTTGAATCCTTTAGTCAGTTTAATGAATTTAAGGCCTTGGTAGAAAATCAAACTAGTAGAAAGATTAAGTGTTTGAAAACTAATAGTGGTGGTGAGTTTTGTTCCATAGCGTTCAATAAGTTCTGTAAAGAGAGTGGGATTGAGAGACATAAGGACACTCCCTACACTCCACAACAAATGGAGTTGCAAAGAGGATGAACATAATTTTGATGGAGAGGGCTAGGATTATGTTGAGTGGTGCTAGCCTTGAAAAAGAGTTTTGGGCTAAAGCGATAGCCACTACATTTTGTTTGATCAATAGATCTCCTACATCAACACTTAATGGTAAGACACTCATGGAGGCATGGTCTAGTAAAAATTCTTTGATGAGACATCTCAGAGTATTTGGTTGTGAAGCTTATTCTCATTTCTCAATTGAGAAGAGATCAAATTTGGAGAACAAGGTTGTTAAGTTTACGTTTATTGGCTATGGTGTCAATGTGAAAGGGTACAAGGTTTGGGTTTCAAAATATTAGAAGGTTCTCTATAGAAGAAGTGTGATTTTCAAAGAGATGAAACCTTCCACTATTGAGCTACAACCAAATAAAGAGGATGAATAGAAGGATTTAGTTCATATTCCACCTACTCTAAATAAATAAGAAATATGCACTCTTGTTGGACTTGATGATAAGGAGAGCTCAAGCATCTTTGAATTTTTTTAAGAAGAAGAACCTCAACATCAGCCTTTGAGGAGGTCTACACGAGTTAGGAGGTAACTAGAAATTTTTGGTTATTCACTATTGGATTCCAATTGAATTTTTGCTTTAATTGCTAGCACTAATGAGCCTAGGACTATTATAGAGGCTATGGGTATGAGTAATGTAGATTCCTGGATAAAATCAAAGGATGAAGATATGGTTGCATTAAATAAAAATAAGACTTGGGATCTGTTACCTTTACCCACTAGACATAAACCTATCGAATGTAAATGGGTTTTCAAGAAGTGTGGTATTGATGGAAGTGTTGATAGGTATAAGGCACAGTTGGTTGCCAATGGTTTTTCTTAGGTGGAGGGAATTGATTAGGGAGAGATATTCTCTCTTGTAGTGGAGCTAAAATCTATCTGACTTTTGTTGCCACTTGTAGTAGCATATGACTTAAAAGTGGAACAAATATATGTGACAACAATGTTACTTCATGGTGACTTGGAGGAAGAGATTCACATGTCACAGACAAATAATTTCATTGAGAAAGGTAAATAAAATTTGGTTTTCAAATTGAAGAAGTCTCTTTATGGTTTGAAACAATCTCCTAGAATGTGGTACCAAAAGTTTGATATCTATGGTTTTCAATGGGATTTCAAAGGTCTAAAATCTAAACATTATGTATATTTTAAATTTGATAATGGTTGCATTCTTGTTATTGTCTTATACATAGATGATATGTTGTTTATTGGGAATGGTAAAAGTATGATTTCATATTTGAAGTTTTAGTTGTCAACGCAGTTTGACATGAAAGACCTAGTTGAAGCTCTAGGTGCATTCTGGGAATAGAGACCATGAGAGATAGAGCTAATAGAAAGCTTTGGTTAAGCTAGAGAAAGTATGTGACCTCGGTGTTGGAGAGATTCAACATGGTAGATTGCAAATAGTTATTTGTTCTTGTGATGCAGGGGATGAAGCTTTACGTGAATGATTGTCCAAAATCGCCTACTAAGATGGAGGACAGAACTAAAGTACAATATGTGAGTGTAGCTAGAAGTTTGATGTATGCGATGGTGTGTATGAGACCAAAAATTGCCCAAGCAGTGGGTGTACTTAGCCATTTTATGGCTAATCCTAGATGGGTCCATTGGGATGTTGTTAAGAGAGTGTTTAGATATTTATGGGGTACTTTTGAGTATGCCTTGTGTAGTCATGGTTATCATGTACTATACATCATTATTATATGAGTATTAATGGATATGTGGATTCAGATTGGACAAGTGACATTGACAGTAGAAGATCCACCAGTGGTTACATGTTTATGATGTTTGGTGGTGCTATCAGCTGGATGAGTAAGTGGTAGGTTGTAGTCACTTTTTCTATGAAAAAGGTAGAGTGCATGGCAGGCACTCATTCTTGTAAGAAAGCTATTTGGCTTAAGATGTTGTGTTTTGATATTGGTTAAGATGTAGGATAGATTAATGTTTGTTGTGATGGTCAAAGTGTGATTTGTCTAGCAAAAAACTCTACCTTTCATGTCAGAACAAAGCACATCGATGTTTGGATGCATTTTTTTTGTGATATGGTAAAAGATGGAAAGGTCAATTTCATAAAGTTTGACACTTTGGTGAATTTTGTAGAAGCATTGACGAAACTAGTAAGCACAGATTAGTTTAGATGGTATTCCAATTCAATGGGCCTTGGGTCCATAAGAAGATAATTTTGTATGAATCTCAGTAGGTCTTCAACAAGTTAGAGAATAGTGGGATTAAGGTGTATCAACCTTAGAGTCCTAATATTGATTTAACTAATGTATTATTGTATTTATTTGTATTACTTAAATTCCTATGGTGTCATGTCATAAATTCAGAACCACCGGCCAGGTGGTATCCCCGTTGGAGGTGACTAGATGACACATAATCATTCCAACTAGACATAGAAATCCCACTTTTGAATATTTGACCTATGATAGATTCTATGATGCATCATAAGGCATCTTGTTGCATGGAGAAAGTTGGTGCCCAAGTTAGGTTATGATAAGTTGTAAAATAATTGGATATTCTTGGTCAGTTATGACAGATTCTCTTCTAGCTATAAGTGTTATCAATGTTGGGTGAAAATTATGTAATCCCTTTAACATATTATAAAACTTTCTTTCAACAACAGTTGTGTGAGATACAATCTCTCCTCTCAGAAAAGGGAGGCGCCCTTCTTACTACTTATTGAAACTAAGTAAAAATAATTAAATATTTACAATGATGAACACTACAATTAAGAGATTGGGGTGTGTCACATTCATAATTATCTATTTTTTCAGATAATATGTTTTAAAATGCTTCATGGTTTTGAGTTACTAATTCAATATAACTTCAAACTAAAAACAAAGTAGTAATTCTGATATTCTTATCTTGTTAAACAAAAGACAAATAATACCAGCATAATAACGATAAAATATAAACAAGATAACTCACAAAGGCACAAAGTCATTTCGTAGCTTTCACCAATTAATCCTTTGAGATATATAACCATAATTATATTATAATAAAAAAATCTTATAAATAATAGATCCATGAACAACATGAACAAATACAAGCACAAAGTCTTGTAGAGAGTTCACTAACAACATTCAATCAAATAACATAAATTTGAATAAAAGAGTGTAGCACAAATTTTACACGGATTTACTCAAAGCCATTTATATTTAAATCACTAATCACTGCCAATATCAACCAAATACAAAAGATAATCAATTTTCACACAAAGTCTGGTATGCAACTGTCTTCTTTATTGATCTGTAGACATGGAGTAGACATGGAAAATGTACAAGTTCGGTTCGACACACATGATCCTGATTACTAACGACATTTCCTCCTAAATCATATTCTTAGTGTTCCATCATATTATGTCTCTTAATTAAATAAACCATTATTTATTTGATTAAGTCTTCCTCCTCCAGTGATTAAATTAATCAATTTAATTTAATTAACCTTATATTTATGTTTAACTAAATAAATCATTTTATTTAATCAAAGTTTATAAAGTCCTCTTATTAAATTAAATAAATTAAACCTTATTTGATTTAATCTAACATTATCCCACTTAGTTAAATAAATCAAAATCATTTATTTAAGTAAGCATTTCCTCTCAATTCTAATTTAAATCAATTCATCAATTTAAGTCAAAATTGTCAAATCATCTAATCCCTCGTTAAATTAATCAAATTCTTGATTAAGTTAATCCCTATCACTAAAGTATTCTAGAGAATGCAAGTTGCACATGAAAAAAGATTTAATAATGATAAAATATAAACAAGATAACTCACAAAGGCACAAAGTCGTTTCGTAGCTTTCACTAATCAATCCTTTGAGATATATAACCAAAATCTTATTATAATAAAAAAATCTTATAGATAATAGATCCATGAACAACATGAACAAATACAAGGACAAAGTCTTGTAGAGAGTTCACTAACAACATTCAATCAGATAAGATAAGACAAATTTTAAATGGATTTACTCAAAGCCCTTTATATTTAAATCACTAATCACTGCCAATATCAACCAAATCCAAAAGATAATCAATTCCCACACAAAGTTTGGTATGCAACTTTCTTCTTTATTGATATGTAGATATGGACTAGACATGGAAAATGTACAAGTTCGGTTCGACACACGTGATCCTGATTACTAACGATATTTCCTCATAAATCATAATCTTAGCATTTCATCATATTACGTCTCTTAATTAAATAAACCATTATTTATTTGATTAAGTCTTCCTCCCCCAATGATTAAATTAATCAATTTAATTTAATTAATCTTATATTTCTGTTTAATTAAATAAATCATTTTATTTAATTAAACTTTCTAAAGTCCTCTATTTAAATTAATTAGATTAAATCTTATTTGATTTAATCTAATAGTATCCCACTTATTTAAATAAATCAAAATCATTTATTTAAGTAAGCATTCCCTCTCAGTTTTGATTTAAATCAATTCATTAATTTAAGTCAAAATTGTCAAATCATCTAATCCCTCATTAAATTATTCAAATTCTTGATTAAGTTAATCCCTATCACTAAAATATTCTAGAGAATGCAAGTTGCACATGAAAAAAGATTTAATAATGATAAAATATAAACAAGATAACTCACGAAGGCACAAAATCATTTCATAGCTTTCACCAATGGATCCTTCGAGCTATATAACCAAAATTGTATTATAATAAAAAATTATTATAGATAATGGATCCATGAACAACATGAACAAATACAAGCACAAAGTCTTGTAGAGAGTTCACTAACAACATTCAATCAAATAACATAAATTTGAATAAAAGAATGTAGCACAAATTTTACACGGATTTACTCAAAGCCCTTTATATTTAAATCACTAATCACTGCCAATATCAACCAAATCCAAGAGATAATCAATTCCCACACAAAGTCTAGTATGCAAATTTCTTCTTTATTGATTTGTAGACATGGAGTAGACATGGAAAATGTATAAGCTCGGTTCAACTCACATGATCCTGATTACTAACGACATTTCCTCCTAAATCATGCTCTTAGCATTTCATCATACTATGTCTCTTAATTAAATAAAACATTATTTATTTGATTAAGTCTTCCTCCTCCATTGATTAAATTAATCAATTTAATTTAACTAATATTATATTTCTATTTAATTAAATAAATCATTTTATTTAATTAAAGTTTCTAAAGTCCTCTTATTAAATTAAATAAATTAAACCTTATTTGGTTTAATCTAACATTATCCCACTTAGTTAAATAGATCAAAATTATTTATTTAAGTAAGCATTTCCTCTCAATTTTGATCTAAATCAATTCATCAATTTAAGTCAAAATCGTCAAATCATCTAATCCCTCGTTAAATTAATCAAATTCTTGATTAAGTTAATCCCTATCACTAAAATATTCTAGAGAATGCAAGTTGCACATGAAAAAAGATTTAATAATGATAAAATATAAACAACATAATTCACAAAGGCACAAAGTCGTTTCGTAGCTTTCACCAACGAATCCTTTGAGATATATAACCAAAATTGTATTATAATAAAAAATTCTTATAGATAATAGATCCACGAACAACATGAATAGATACAAGCACAAATTCTTGTAGAGAGTTCACTAACAACATTCAATCAAATAACATAAATTTGAATAAAAGAGTGTAACACAAAGTTTACATGGATTTACTCAAAGCCCTTTATATTTAAATCACTAATCACTGCCAATATCAACCAAATCCAAAAGATAATCAATTCCCACACAAAGTCTGGTATGCAACTTTCTTCTTTATTGATTAGTAGACATGAAGTAGAGATGGAAAATGTACAATTTCGGTTCAACACACGTGATCCTGATTACTAATGACATTTCCTCTTAAATCATACTCTTAGTGTTTCATCATATTATGTCTCTTAATTAAATAAACCATTATTTATTTGATTAAGTCATCCTCCTCCACTGATTAAATTAATCAATTTAATTTAATTAACCTTATATTTCTGTTTAATTAAATAAATCATTATATTTAATTAAAGTTTATAAAGTCCTCTTATTAAATTAAATAAATTAAACCTTATTTGATTTAATTTAACATTATCCCACTTAGTTAAATAAATCAAAATTATTTATTGAAGTAAGCATTTCCTCTCAATTTTGATTTAAATCAATTCATCAATTTAAGTCAAAATTGTCAAATCATCTAATCCCTCATCAAATTAATCAAATTCTTGATTAAGTTAATCCCTATCACTAAAATATTCTAGAGAATGTAAGTTGCACAAGAAAAAAGATTTAATAATGATAAAATATAAACAAGATAACTCACGAAATGGACAAAGTCGTTTCTTAGCTTTCACCAATGAATCCTTTGAGATATATAACCAAAATTGTATTATAATAAAAAATTCTTATAGATAATAGATCCACGAACAACATGAAAAAATACAAGCACAAAGTCTTGTAGAGAGTTCACTAACAACATTCAATCAAATAACATAAATTTGAATAAAAGAGTGTAAAACAAATTTTACATGGATTTACTCAAAGCCCTTTATATTTAAATCACTAATCACTACCAATATAAACCAAATCCGAAAGATAATCAGTTCCCACACAAAGTCTGGTATGCAACTTTCCTCTTTATTGATTAGTAGACATGGAGTAGACATGGAAAATGTACAAGTTGGGTTCGACACATGTGATCCTGATTACTAACGACATTTCCTCCTAAATCATAGTCTTAGCGTTTCATCATATTATGTCTCTTAATTAAATAAACCATTATTTATTTTATTAAGTCTTCCTCCTCCATTGATTAAATTAATCAATTTAATTTAATTAACGTTATATTTTTGTTTAATTAAATAAATCATTTTATTTAATTAAAGTTTCTAAACTCCTCTTATTGAATTAAATAAATTAAACCTTATTTGATTTAATCTAACATTATCCCACTTAGTTAAATAAATCAAAATTATTTATTTAAGTAAGGATTTCCTCTCAATTTTGATTTAAATCAATTCATCAATTTAAGTCAAAATTGTCAAATCATCTAATCCCTCATTAAATTAATTGAATTCTTGATTAAGTTAACCCCTATCACTAAAATATTCTAGAGAATGCAAGTTGCACTTTAAAAAGGATTTAATAATGATAAAATATAAACAAGATAACTCACGAACGCACAAAGTCATTTCGTAGCTTTCACCAATGAATCCTTTGAGATATATAGCCAAAATTGTATTAAAATAAAAGGTTCTTATAGATAATAGAACCACGAACAACATGAACAAATAGAAGCACAAAGTCTTGTAGAGAATTCACTAACAACATTCAATCAAATAACATAAATTTGAATAAAAGAGAGTAACACAAATTTTACATGGATTTACTCAAAGCCCTTTATATTTAAATCACTAATCATTGCCAATATCAACCAAATCCAAAAGATAATCAATTCCCACACAAAGTCTGGTATGCAACTTTCTTCTTTATTGATCTATAGACATGGAGTAGACATTGAAAATGTACAAGTTCGGTTCGACACACGTGATCCTAATTACTAACGACATTTCCTCCTAAATCACAGTCTTAGTGTTTCATCATATTATGTCTCTTAATTAAATAAACCATTATTTATTTGATTAAGTCTTCCTCCTCCAGTGATTAGATTAATCAATTTAATTTAATTAACCTTATTTTTTTGTTTAATTAAATAAATCATTTTATTTAAGTAAAGTTTCTAAAGTCCTCTTATTAAATTAAATAAATTAAACCTTATTTGATTTAATCTAACATTATCCCACTTAGTTAAATAAATCAAAATCATTTATTTAAGTAAGCATTTTCTCTCAATTCTGATTTAAATCAATTCATCAATTTAATTCAAAATTTTCAAATCATTTAATCCCTCATTAAATTAATCAAATTCTTGATTAAGTTAATCCCTATCACTAAAATATTCTAGAGAATGCAAGTTGCACATGAAAATAGATTTAATTCATTTATTAAATCTCTATTTTACCTCACATGGCATCAAAAGGGAATATTTGCAATGCCCCACCACGCAACCCTAGAGGAAGTTTCAATTTACTACAAATGCGTACTAATTTTTTTTTTTTTAAATGAATTAAACATACATGTTCACCTATAATTGACAACCTCCCCTAAGGCTACGTAACTGAGATTACTTAATTCCCATTAACATACATCATTTAAATTACATTGCAATAAACATCTCAAGTAATGACATACATCTAACATAAGTAAATACAAGATATGAATAGATTAACCATCACATAATTCCATTACATAAACCATTACAAGATTACAATCCTCATTCCCAAAATGAGTCAAAATACATAAGTATAATAATTACAAGATCCACCTCATAACAACAAGAGGGGTAAATACAACTGATAACAAGAAGAATTACAACAGTACAAGAAGAGAATAGCAATATTCGCAAATTGTCCAACTGTATGTCTCACTTCCACGAACTGAAGAACAAAGGGGAACCCAACGGTTTTGGTGCATGTTCCACCCAACCTAGTGGTACCCGAAGGCCCACCCCCCATGCTAGGAGATAGTTAAAATACAATATGGACAAGAAATCTACTACCTCTAACCAAAGGCTGACTAACTGAACAAACTAACTCAACCATACATATGCACAATATAAATCTAACACTAACATGGTTACATTGCTTCCAGACATAATAAAATCAAGTGTGCTAAAGAAACCATACACACAACATATAATCAAGGTTATCCTAGATAGAGTGTCATCGCAAGGTGCATCATGAGATCTCCTCTGGGCATCCTTCATAGGCTCCGGTAATCCTGGTGACCTCAACCGAATCTCGGCCCTCATACTCACTCAAACGGAATCAACTACCTTTCGTATGGACAAGCTAGTTGACCTTACCATTCCAGGCCTTTTCACTCACCCCAAGTCTAAACAAGCCCTTGTGTCTGTGAGTGAGGTTAATTTTATCTTGGTTAGTGTGAATGCATCCTAGTAATCTAAGTACCTTGCTTTAATTATCACTTCTTAAAAACACTTTCGAAGGTTACCCGGTTTACCTCTTTGGGCTCCGGCCCCTAACAAAAGCCACTCCTCTAATGGATAACTCGCTACTCAAATCTAGACTCCAAGGGTGACTCAAGCATTATAGAACTGAATAACTCAGTCTCTCCTAATCTAGGAGATGACAAATAAAGAATCTCACTCTAACACTTGGAGGAAAACAACTCAAATAAATCTACCCAAGGAAAAACGAACATTAGCTAACATGGGAATGACCCACTTTTACTAGAAGACTTCTCAACGTATAAATACAATTAACCATTCCCAAAATATTTACAATAAGGGAAAATAATTTAATACTGCATTGATAATGAAAAACACTATGTTCGGATATATTAAATCCACATTTCTTAATATTTTTCATAGAAAATAAATATTATCTTTCTAAATCTTCACTAAAACGCAATAATTTCATCTTTAAAACAAATACTTTTTGCAACAATATCCAATCATGTTCAATAAGAGATTTCCATTAAATTTATTGTCTTATAACACACATGTGTTAATATGTCTAATCTGATCATCTAATGTTTATATATACATATATATATATATATATATATATCCTTAAATATATATATATAAAGTAATATGCCAGTAAATTAAATCTATTCATATAATTTAATAATATACTACAATTAAAATCATGCATGCAACTTTTACAATTGGATAGAAAATTAAAAAAAGACTCTATTAAAGAAAACTACTAGTGTGAGTCAAAAAATCTAATTCTGGAAAAATCTATCACAATCATCCCAAAAATATAAATACTAATAAATATATAAATAAATACATATATTAAATGTATAATATTTTTATATAACATTTATATAAATATATTTATATAAAAATCTAAACTCATGATCTATTTCCTAAGCTACCTCGGATGACGAACGACCAAACACAGATACCCAAAACTATTTCGGAATTTATAATAATAAACTAAAACTTAAAAAAAAATTAAAATTAAAAGAGGAGGGCCGAATTTCCCAAACCGCAACCACATTGTACTATGGAGCGCCGGCGGTACCATGTACCGACCGGACACACCCACAGGGTTAGGTGGGGCCTAGCGCTGTCATGTGACAGCACGTCCCCCAAAGGATGGGCGCGTTGTCCCATGACAATGTCCCTCCCACTTTTACCAATGGGTTCAATCTTTAAAAAAAAAATTTAAAAATTTCTTTATTTAAAATTTATTTCCTTATCAATAATTTTTTTTTTATTAACATCCAGAACCCAGAAACGAAAAAGGGCAAAACACCATTATTACAGATGTGTTTTTCGAGACAGGAATTTTCAACCCAACATTTTAACAGTTGTTTGATTTGATATTCAAAGATCTATAATTTATAAATGCAATATACACATTTAAATCATATATAAATATATATAAATATATTTATATATTTACCAGAATTTAAAACTAGTCAAATTGAAAAATATATAAACAAAAACCATAAACAAGAAAATTAATTAATTTTTCGAGATTTTCATTCCAAAATTCAAAAGTTGTAATATTAGTTTCCCACAATCTATTCTTTCAGATTTTTAGAAAAATTTAAACAAAGAACTTTGTACAAAATTAAATTTTGTTTGATTTTCAATGTAATTTTTCTATAGGGTTTGAATTTGCAATACAAATCTATTTGTTTTCAAAGTAAAATTTCCATAATAATTCCTAAATGTTTGAGAACATTTTAAATTGAATTTAAACAATGGATCTATGGTTTTGTTTACTAAACAATCTCCTACAGTAAATTTATCAAAATTTCCCCAACCATTAAATTAAAATTGAAATAAACATCAAGTATAAAACCTGAAATGTGATGCTACAGAAGATGATGAAATTTCTTGATAGAAGCCTCCTCCAAGCTTTTCCTCAAAAGTGCAACCAATTCCAATTCCCAAATCCAAAATTTGTTTCAAACCCTACTTGTGCAATTTCTCCAAAAATTCCCAAATTCCTCTGAAAATACCAATCCTTCCAAAAACTTCTCTCCCCAAAAATTGAAACATGCATTCACATTAAAACTCCAATATCTAATCTAACCCTAATTTCCTTTTGCATGCAAAGTGAAAATAGATATTTATTTCCTTTTCCCATTTTCGAAAACCCCAAATTGATTTTAAAATGCAATTTCACTTTTCTTTCAATTCTTTTAATTTAATTTAATTTAATTTATTTCAATAAGCTCAATTAATTAATTTTAATTATTTAATAATTAAATTCAACCTTTTCCAAGATTAATTTAATTAATTAAATAAATTAAAATTTAATTAAATACAATTTCATCATAAACATAAATATTTCATCTAAGCATAAATTTCACTTAATATTAAAATAATCTCTACTTTCAACAATAAGATAATTCTAAACATTTAAATAAATAATAATGCATCTAATAAAATCATATAACATTAAACTAAGTAAACATGACTCACAAAACAGGACTAACGACACACTAAGGCTAGGCGTAGACCTAACACATGCTACCTAGTAACTATCTCCCTTTCAACTTAACCGTTGGATCGACACACTCAGACCTATGAAACCAGGTGGAGTCGGTGTCATGTACCTGCAACCTGAAACCAAGTAAACAACATAATACAATATATCTAGTATATAATACACACCGTGAAGAATAAATCATGGATTCGCAAGGCACTCGCAAGCGAGTGATGCGAATCGTCCTCTTCACCAATACACTCATCAAAGACTGACATTACATCATAATCAGAAATCACGTAATACAATATCTCAAGCTAACTCTACTAACATCAATAATCCATAATGCATGTGAAACAATAGTCAGATAATCCACATCACACAATAATCAATGTCGGTCAATAGTAGCGATCAAAACACAAACAACAAGGTGTGTCCAATATAATACTAGCTGCATCCCAAACATAGCACAAAGCAAACACACAAGAAACAAAACGGAGGGGTATTACAATATTCCCTAAAGTTTGAATTCAAAAATTCCAAGTGAACTTGTATATCCAACAAGACATTCACTCCTCTTACATGTCCTTGTGCATTGAGCCAAGTGGCATTTATTTCATTCATTTTTCCCTCTCACATGTCATTTCTTCAAATTCAAATTCCACCTAATTGTATTTATTGGAACTTTGGTGAAAATATGCACAACCATCAACCATTCACATGGTGACTAGCGACATTCAACCATTGGGTGAAAGTTAGTCCCATATTGCTGAAATCTTTCCATTTCTTCCAAATTCAAATCTATAAATTGAAGGATTCTCGCCTCATTCACCATCCACAGTTTCATGCAAAGTTACTCTCTTAACATTGAGAGCCAATTTTATGCACATCACTCCATACTTCATCATTTTCACAATTCTTAGCTAGGTTATGCTCAAATCTCATCATGAAGACCTAATCAATCTACATACTTTCAACATTGCAATTTAGGAGTTGGGAAAGGGCCAATTTCAACATTCAATTGGCACCAATTCCCCCATGGGATCATAAGTTTACTCACTTAATTAGGATTTACATTATTTTTATATTTTTTCTTCATATTCCTAGTTTAAGTTTTAGTAGATGGATTTCATGGGGAATCCTTCATTATTTTTGTATTTTATCTAACACATTGATTTGTTTGTTGTTCTTGTGCAATTGTAGGTTTAGGGGTTCACATTTTGACACTAGAGGGAGGGCTTCTATTTTTTTTAATCATGTTTTTTAAGAAATTATTCGATCTTCTCATTTGTTTTGCAGTTTACAAGTCTGCAGCTCCATATTGTGCCGCATTTGCAGGCGCGACGCTATATTGTGTCGCATCTTGTAACACCCCTCCGTTTTTCTTTATGGACTGGACAGTGTGTCCTTGTTTTGCGTTGATTTATACTTCTGGATATTCAGATACTTTATCTTGTGTGTGTATTTGATCGCTATTTATTGAGCGACAGACTATTCTATGTGATGTGATTTGGTTTATTTGATGATTCATGTTACATGTTTTAATGGTGTAATGATGTTAGTGATATAACATGTTAGTGCATATGAGAATATTCGATGTATTGTGAAAGTGTTAGTTTTGTGGAGTGTATTGGTGAAGGGGACGGATTCGCATCACTCGCTTGCGAGCGTCCTACGAATTTGAGATTTCTTCTTCACAGTATGTATTTTATGATGTTGGTTACTATGTTTTCAAGTTTGCAGGTACATGACACTGGCTCCACATGGTTTCACAGGTCTGAGCGTGTCAATCCAACGGTTAAGTTGAAGGGAGATAGTAGCTAGGTAACATGTGTCAAGTCTATATCCTAGCCTTAGTGTGTCGTCAGTTGTCTGTGTCGAGTCGTTGTTTGCCTTACTTTAATGTTATTTAATTCTGCAAGATTCTTGTTTTGGAAATAGATGTTTAGAATAATTGCATTGTATCATGTTGATGGTTATTTAATTGAAATTATGCAATGTGGATAAAAGTTTATATTTAAATTAATTAATTATATTTAATTTATTTAATTGATTAAATTTAATCCAAGGGGTTGAATTTAGTTATTAAATAATTTAATTAATTAATTAAAATGTGTTGCAAGAAAATTAAAAGAAATAAAAGAATTAAAATTAACTTGGAATTTAATTTCAAATTGTGGAAATTTAATTATTTTGGAATTTCATTTCAATTAAGTTGAAATTAATTTAGAAATTGAAATTGGTTTTGAAAAGCAAAGTTAGTTTTCAATTTTTGGAGATAATTGATATTTAGATATTTTAAGTTTCAGTTTTGCATGCAAAATCAGATTTGGTTGTGTAAGATATTTTCAATTAGGCATGCATGTGTGAGGGGAATGGAGGAAGGAAGTTTGTTTTGCAAACATTGATGCTTGGAGAGAATTTTTGAAGAGGAAAAACTTCTTCTGGTGTGAAAGGATAATTTTGGGAAAATTGCACAGAGGAAGGGTTGAAGCAACTTTTGGTTTTGGATGTGATTTGAGAAAAGTTAGTTTGCAATTGTTGAAGTTTTTGGATTGGATCTGTTGCATGTTTAAGAAAAATATAGAGAATCCTTGGAGAAGGCTTGCATCAAAAATTTATTCTCTTCCTGTAGCTTCGAATTCCAGGTTTTGTTCTGTGGTTTTCTTGTTCTAGTTTGTTCAAAACAAATATATATTGTTCAAGAAATTTGTTTGTTGAATTCATTGAGAATTAGGATTTGATAATTGAAACTAGATTTAATTAAAACAAAACTGTGGGGAAAATTGTGTAAATCCCTATAGAAGTTAATTTAATTTGCGAAATGGATTGTTTTTTTGTTTAAATCGAACTTTGAGGTCAAACTAAATATTAGATTATTTTTAGAAAATTTAAACCTTTGTGAAAATTATGCTGAAGAAAACTAGGGAGTTAGAAAACTTCTGGTTTTAATTTAGATCCATTTGATTTTATTATTCTTCTAATTGTTCATGTATTCAAGAAAATAGTTTAAAAGAATTAATTTTATTAAACCTTTGTGAAAATTGAATTTTTTGGAAAATCTCTTCAATCTGCCTTGTAGTTGAAATTCTGGAAAAATATATATACATATGTATATATATATATATATTTCGTTAAATATATATATATATACATATGTATATTATATTGCTGTTGAAAATTATTATTTTTAACCCTGTGATGTCGTCTGTACGACACCAGTACGACGCTTTGTTTTGGGGAAAACGTAGATTTCAATGAAAAAAAATTTAAAAAAAATTTAAAAAAATAAATTTTGAAACGCGTTTTGTTTCTATGCATTGTTTTAGGTGGGGGTTTTGAACCCATCGCCACTCCTTGTATTGGAGGTGCGCCTACCTCCGAAGGCAGCACCCTCCATTGTATGGAGGGAGCACTGTCCTTGGGGGCAGCGCAACCCCAAGGGAGGTCGCCGATTGTGTTGTGGGGCGGGGGTTCGGCTATACCTGACCGCTCCCCACTAAACTTCGAGGCTGCCGACTTAAACTTAAATCCTCCGCCCTAGTTCGTCCGCCTCTCTCCCTGTTTCATCCGCCCCTCTCCTTTTTCCATGCATTCTGAAACCCTCGCACTGTTGGAAAGTGCGGACGGTTGTTTGATGATAGATGCAAAAATTTATCCATGGTTTTCTGGGAATTTCGATGTTAGTCCTTCTAATAAAAGATTTATGTAATAGGTTAAATATACACATATAATATGAGTACATATATTTATATATAAATATATGAGGGGTATATTCCGTGTATTTATGTCATTTTATAACTTCAAATTATAATTACTTTAAGAATTAATTTTTTGAATGTATAAAATTTATATTCATGTGGTTTTGTTTTAAAAGAGATTAATATAAATTATTTTAAATAAACATTTTAATTAAATTTAGTGTATAAATATATTTATATTCAATTGTGTGCATGTTTAAGTGTTTGAATTTGTTAGTTAATTGAGAAATTGTAAGAATTAGATATGAAACTGAAGAAATGATTTGCATGGGCAAATAGAATATATTTATATATATATCTGAAAATTACTAAAGTTTTATTTGTTTTAAATAAAACAATTTTATAGTTTTGAATAAGATAGTGGATATAGTTAAATGTATATATAGGATTAAATATTCAATATATAATGAATGTATATATAGTGGGAACATATATATATATATTATTATATATTTAATATCTTATCCTACCTTAATTGATGTATGTTATTTAGTATTATTGGAGGTTTAAAATGGAAATGATTACTTTGCATAATTCAAATTAGATAAGGAAAAGATATTGTATAAATGACATGTTTTTAAATGGAAAGTTAAGAGATATAGGATTTAGATGGGAAATTGAATATATTATTTGTAATACTTTTTTATGTTGTATTAAAAGTAAATTTAGGAAATGATTATATTAAAAAAAGACAGTTAATTATTTTAACTTATTTATTTCTATTAGTGCAATTTGATTATTGTGAATGAAATTATGAATGAGATATGGATTTAGAATATCCAAAAATAGCAATATTCTCTTGATTATCTCTTAGAGTTATTTTCCTCGTAATTTGCAAGAGGTTGTGAGTTTAAATTGTTTAGGATTCTCTATTGTGAAAATAAAAAGGGGCATATGGTTATTTGAGTAAACCCTGTTTTGTGCTTTTGCCTTTGTAAACGTTAGCTATTGCTTGAGTATAGATTTAGGAAATCCAAAAATATTAGATTTGCTTAATGACTTGATTGTTTTTGTAACTATGTAGTCATTTGGGAAGTGGGATTATGTGTTAGTCCAAATTGGTAAGTCTTCCAGATAATCTTTAGAGGATCTAAGAGGGTTGTCGATTCATGATGTCAACCAGTTGCTTGTCCCTTGGGTAGTGCTTGGTGTCTTTTCAGTAATTACCCGGTTTCCTCGAACGAGGTTGTTTGTACCTCCTATGAAAGGAGTGGACTATGTGTTTGTTGCCTCCAAGATATTTTTAGTGCATTCCTATCATTTGTTCCTCCTTGTGATGGAGTGGTTTTGATACCTAGGTTGTATGCACTTGTGATTCCCTTAGTGGATAGTTTATTTGTGTGCTGTCGAATAGAAGAGTGGCTTCCATTAGGGGCCAGAGCCTGGAAGAGGTAGGATTTGGGTAACCTATGGAAGTGAGTTTAATCAAGTGATAACTAAAATTGAAAAGAATATTGGGGAGTACTACACATTAAAAAGATAAGTTCTAGCTTCACTCATAGTCAAGTGCTAGTTAAAGCTTGGAATGAGTGGAAAGGCCTGGAATGGCATAGTCATCTATCTTGTCAGTACGAGAGGCATTTGATTCCGCACTAGTAAGTATGAGGGCTGAGGGTCGGTAGAGGCCACCAAGATTACTAGATCCTATGAAGATCCGTCGAGGGTAACTTATTATGAGCTATGCAATGACATTTTGTCTAGGAAAACTGTCTATTGTTAGTATTTATGTTATGAGTATGGTTCTTTGAACATACTTGATCTATTTTATGTCTAGAAGCAATGTGACCTATGTCAGTGAAGTGAGAGTTGTTCTTGTGTTGTATTTGATTTGTTCTTGTGTTGTACTTGAGTTGTTCTTGAGTTGTACTTATGTTGTACTTTTGTTTGGTTGTGTCAGTTGAGTCTGCCTTTGGTTAGAGGTTGTAGATCTTTGTCCATGTTACTTTGTTACTATCTCCTAGCATGGGGGGTGGTTCTTCGGGTACCACTTGGTTGGGTGGAACATGCACCAAAACCGTTGGGTCCCCAATTATCTTTAGTACTTGGTGGTGAGACATCTAGTTGGATAGCTCGTGGTTCTTGAGTTATTCTTGCATTGTAATATTTCAGATTGTATATGTTATTTATCCCTCTTATGTTATGAAGTGGAATTCTGTAATTGTAACTCTTATGTACTGTTGCCTCATTCTGGGAATGAGTGATGTAATTATTGGATTAAGTAAATGATATGAAATTGTATCTTGGATGTTTATCTTATTATGTTATGTGGTATGATGCTTATTTCATAAAGTTTTTATTATGCTATGGTTATTTGTATTATGTTTGTGTGGGTTAAGTAATCCCAATCTTGTTGCCTTAGAGGTTGTTGTTAATTAGTAAGTGAATGTGTATGTTAAATGCACTTTATAAAAAAAAAAATTGGTTCGCTTAAGACATTAATTGCAACTTCCTTTAAGGTTACTTGGCGGGGCATTACACATCTTTTCTAAACTCCATCGCACCTGTTCCCGTGTCTGCCTTTTTGAACTTTCAAACTCAACCATGGATCCATAGTCACAAACTCTGCCACACTTAGTCTCGTGGCTCTGTATTGTGTCACATTTGCAGGTGCGACACCATATCGCAGTGCTTTATTCTCCAAACAACACTGCACCCATGTTCCCTCCTAAAAAAAATCAAAATTAAGAAACTCGGTCATGGGTTTCCTTTCATAAACTGTACTGCCTACAAAACTGTGCCACACCCGCAGTCTTTGTTTCTATAGAGCGCTGCACCCAGTCAAACGTGCGGCACTATATAGTGTCGCCTCTATTCCAAACTATGCTGCACTCACTAAATCCACTATGGGCAACTATCAGATTTCAAATTTTAACATGTGCCTTTTAATTTTTGGATTTTTCTAACTTTTTACTTGTTTGTTATTTTTGTGCTCTCTAGTTTCTGTCATTTCTTTTGCAGGTTGGAGCAAGGGAGAAATAAAAATAGGAGATTCATCATGGCATGATGTTCATCATGCACAAAGTGTTTTTAAACACTATAGTGTTGTTCAACACTCTTAAGGATCTTTAGTTCTATTTAAAAGGAATTTGTTTACTTTCATGCCTTAGAAACAATAAAATTTCTTCTGGGTTTTAAAAAGAACAAACAAATTTCTTTTTTTCAAAAGTTTGCAAAAGGATAAAAAGAACCTAAAAACAATACTAGATTTTGTTTAAAGGTTTAAAAATTGAACAAGGCAAACTCTCACACTTCGAAGTTGGTGCTTTAAAAAGAACTCATTTCTTGCTTTGAGGATTAAAATGAACATGTGTGTTTTTGATGTTTTGTAATCCTTTAACAAAGTAATATCATTTAAAAGGTGTATACGCTTCTCTCGCGCCTCATGGCGACCTTGAGAATCAAAAGTCTTTTTTGTGATATTAAGTTGTCAAAGGTATTACCTCCACACTTCATTTTTTGGGTTTAAATTTAAACAAAACATCTTGTGAGTGTGAGTAGGATTATTGTGTGTGTTCTCCCATTGTTTCTAAATGAAGATTGATCAAACTACAAATATGTTTCCTCGCTTTTTTTTATCTTAGCAGGCCTGCCTTTCCGGAAAAATTACTCACCCAAGGGAACGAACCAACTGGTAACACACTAAGGACAAGTTATTTCTAGCCGAGATATAAAAGTGTGTACTGGGACAAAAGATAGTATCACACAGTTGGCTCCAACGAGAAGGGAAACAATGGTCTCTTGTCGCATTGGTTAGCTTCCATGAATGGAAAGACTGAATTAAAACCTTTGTTTAAAAGTCCAAATCCTTATCTATTTTGTTGGTGCAAAGGGTCATGTCCTTTCAAGCCACCCCACATGATACATGCAGTTGTGTTATACAGATGAAAAGTATGCAATGGGAGATTCATGGGTACTGATGCTTGGTTGACCCAAGAAGTGTGTGTCATGAAGGAGAGCTAGTGTGGTCAAGCATCTAGTCATCCGCACAGAATATGTACAGCTGGATTCATCCTAGTGGGAACCCAACAAAATATTGTCTCTTCATCCTAGGGTTGTACATGTGCTTGGAAATGAAAAATACATTGCTTGGTCCTCAAAACAATTGAAAAAAAAACATTCACAAAGAGCTCCAAATTTCAAACCCCTTGGAGGAAACAAATATCCTTGATGAATTTAAGTACTCTTGCTTTCCCTAGGGATCATATCCTTAGAGGTTTCTAAGTGCTTGGATTTTATCGTCATTTGTTTTCACTAAGGTTAAACCTAGGAAATTTTTTCCCTAATTTCCTTTATTTTCACATAATGGACCATGTGGAATGAAAAAGAAAGTGGGACATTAGACATGTAGTTCAAAACATAATCAAGAATGTGCTTTTGGTAGAAAAAGGAATTCACTAAGGAAAGTTAAAAGACAAATTGGACCTCACATGTGTTGTCTCAAATGATTTCCCGAAAAGTCAAAATCCCGAAACCAAGATTCAAAAGGATTAGTCTCAAATCCCATGAAGAATGTCTTGAAATGCTCCTTGAAGTCAAAGAAAGACTAGTGTACAATTTTTATAAGAAGGCTTCAAGAAACAACCCAACTATTGGGTCTCAAAATGTGGGTTGCAACCACGAGAGGTTGCCAAGATCTCACAATGCTTTTGGCCAATGTACAAGGCTAATCAATGCAATTGAACCTTCTTCTCTTTAGGTTCTGCTAGACCAAGGTAGGTGTACCTAACGAATTATGCAGATTTAAATGTGTTTCTTGGTTGATCAATCTATCCACAATGGCAATGGGTAGTGGACAAATAAAATTACTACACCTACTCCTACTCCTACGGCACAAATGAAAGGTTTTGAATAAATTGTTTGATATGAATTTGTATCTCTAGGTTTTGGCAGATCAGTGCCTTCTATCCACATGGGAAACAGAGTGAAATATCAAAAATTTAGTGTGTTTCCTTGTTTGGCTTAATTCAAGCTACTAGGCACTTTGAAAAATGAAACTATATGACTGGCACAAAACTTCATTAATTTATGACTAGCATAAACTGTGTTGGAATTTTTTTCTATCTGGTTCTAAATTAACCATCCAAAAGAAACATTAAAATCACTATGACTTACTTGAAGGATTTTAATTCTGACTTGCAGACACCAACAAATAAAAATCACACAAAATGGAATATATTTTGACAAATCAGAAATATACTTGATATACGGATTTGAATGATAAAAGACCTCAAGTTGGAGACAACCAGATAAAAATTGTAAATTATTTCATTACAACAACTAAACACAAAAAGGTTTTCACCAATTTAAAATAAATCATTTATTGCTCTGCTTCAAAAAAGCTTTGTCATTATTTTACATTCCTAGTCCTTTCTCTGGAAATAATATAACTCCTGCTCTAACTACTATCTCCTACCCCTGTGACTGGATTTCTTCAATAATTTATACATCACAACTCAAGGGGCATGACCCTTGAATTAACCGGTTAAAACCATTTGGAATCTCTTGCTGTAACAAAATATTAATTGCATTGCCTTATCGACAAATTAATATTTTCAACTATAGTTTTGCATCTAATTTTAACTTTAATTATTTTCTTGCCTTTATGTTTCACTTTATGTCTTGCTGTGAGGTCTTCATTTATGCTTACCGCTCTACCATGGTCAACTTGTTGACCGACTGCAGTATAGCAGTGACAGCTTCTCATTGGTCTCCACTTCTTCTTACCACTCTACCGCGGCCTTGAGTTTTTCACTGCGGTATAGTGGTGGCCCATTAATTGTTACCCTTGTCGTCTACCGCATTACTGCATTCATCATCCTAAACATTGGTGATGCCATGGTATTCGCTTGTTGACCGCCACCTCGTCATCTCTCTGGTTGCTAACCCTATCACCGTAGTCACCGCGGTCTTCATTTGAACTCCATGTGATTGAGCAGTAACTGCTTTGAACACCATCACTTCCTTGCTAACTTTTTACCTTAGTCACCACTATCTTAGACTTGACCGTCGACAGTCCTACGGTGACTGTCCATAACCACCACCTCGATGCTACCTCACTATTAACTACCTGTCTTTGTCGACCACTAACTGTTTACCATTCTACCATGGTGTATGACTTGAATGCATGCGGTATAGCAGTAATAGTCGTTATGACTCTACTTAACTACTGCTACAATACCATAGGCCACTTTTCAAAAGGTCGTGGTATAGCAGTAATAGTCATTATGACTCTACTTAACTACTACTATAATACCATAGGCCACTTTTCAAAAGGTCGTGGTATAGCAGTAAAAGGCTATGAAGGGTAAACAGTGGCAACACAAGAAATTTTAACATTATGAATGGGGAAAAAATAGTTATTTCATGACAAAGGTAGGAGAATGGATTTTGATTCTAACACCAACTTTGTATGCATTCTATTATCAATAGAATCCTAAGCTTTTTGAAAGGTTTTATTTCCTCACATAGGAAGTGTAGCATGTTCTTCAACACCAAGGTTTTGTAAAAAGATTCGTGTGTAGGTCAAAGTCTAGGATTAAAGTTGTCACTCCCATCTGTCTCCCCATCAATCAAATCTCATCCCATCAACAAACTTTTGAGAACTTTCAAAAAATTATTCATGCTAAACTTAAAGGATAACTCATAATCACTCTATCTTGGCTTAACACACCTAGCCAAATAGTCAATTATCTTGAACAAATTTTCCTCTAGGATAACGCAACTTCCTGAGGTTTACTAGTTCATGACCACCTTGGTTGGCTTGACACACTTAGCCAATCCATTCTCTTGTGTGAGTTCTCCCTAGGATAACACAACTTCCCAGGGTTTACAAGTTCACTACCATCTTGTTTGACTTAATGCGCCTAGTCAAACCATCACAATCAATCCAAGCCTTAAAATTTTAGCATAAACACCTAAAAAACTATTCAAAGGTTTCACTCATCCACGTCATCCATATATTTCATCATCATCACCACCCCCTTTTGATCCTTTTTTTCCCTAGTTCTTCTCTTTTGGGCCTAAATATTAAGATCAAACAATCCCTATTTTTTATGGTCTAGACAAGAACACAATACAAGAAGAACATGGAAAACATCAACGAAATATCAACTTCTAGTGACTTGGGTCAAGTAACCCCCAAAATGAACCTTGCGGGATCAATCAATCCCCAAAGTAGCTCTCCTCTACCATCATAAAATTTTCAATAGGAAAGCTATGAAGAGGACATCACAAACAAGGACGTGGGGATGACACAATCAGAAATGTTAGAAATGGTTCAAAATCCAAAGGATCAAAACAATTTCAATGCCATGTTTAAATACTTATGCACGTTAACCGAAGGAGGGATCCCAATTCCTTTTAACTTTGACATAGGCGCTAATGTGGACATGCCTCTTACAAACACATCCTCAATTTCAACTTCAAATATCACTCAAGAAATGCCTCAAACCATATCGACAATCACACCAACCTCACCACTTGCAAACAAAGGAAGTGCAATGTTTTGCGAGTTACATCGCCTTATAAACAAAAAAGAGGTAAGTGTCAGCACCACATAGGAAAACTCCATCCCAGTGAATCCATCACACCCATACGTCTTGCTCACCTTCCATTAACATAGATTCATCCTCATTCCGTGTAACACTAGCCTATCATTTAAACATACAAACTTCTCTACAACAAGGAGAAGGTGGCTTGTTTGGAGCAGAAGGATTCATTGACCCATTCTCCTTCTCAAGAAACTTACCGCCCTATCCTCCATTACCGCTCACATCCACATCACCTATTGGATTGGGTCTTCCCCCCTACCCACCTCTATTTTCTCAAACCTAGGTAATTTGAGCATCACATCAAATCCTCTCCTTTTGCCTAGAGCATCACAACAACAAGAAACAACCACTCAAGCCACCACAACCAATACATTAGTTGGTCCTCAAATCTCTCAAAACATACCTTCTCAAGGACCAAGCATCTCAACCATACCTCAAACAACTCAAATCCCCACTACCAACACAAACTTTCACCTATCACAATGATTGGCATCATTCCTAATCCACCACCAATCCCACCAAAACCTAACATAATGAATTCATTTACCACCCTAATCCAAACCATCCTAAAATCCAATAATCATAGGCTACTGAAACAAAAACAACAAGTTGCACAGTAGGCTACTCAACAAGCACAAGCACAACTAGTTGCCCAACAAGCTGCATAAGCAACTCAAGAAACCCAGCAAGCACAAGATCAAGCTTAGGTCCAACACTAGGCTCAACAAGCACAAGAACAATACCAAGGCAACTGCAAGCAATCCATCGACAGGCATACCAACAAGCCCTACAAGACTTTCAGGCACAACAACAAGCTTTGTTGGCCCAACAACAGCTCGACCAACAACAAGATTTTTTGGCACAACAAAAGCTAGACCAACAACAAGATTTGTTGGCCCAACAACAACTAAACCAATAGCAGGCTTTATGGGAACAACAATAGATGGACCAACAATAAGATTTGTTGGAACAACAACAACAAGATCAACAACAAGCCTTGTTGACACAAGTGTAGGCATACCAGCAGGCCTTGAATGCATATAAAAGCTTACTAAAAAATCCCACTTGTACTCCTCCCACCAATCAAACACCTCAAAACATATTCATTCCACCTCCTAATCTACACAACAACATCACAACACAAATCAAACTACTCTCGCAGAAGGGGTTGGACCTCAAAGCGAGAAAAAAACCAGAACATCGAGCAACTTGTGCCTTTATCCATTTGACACAAGTCTCACAATAGTACCATTCCCAAATGGATTTGAAATCCCCAAATTCAACAAGTATAATGGAATGGGAAACCCTAAAATCCACGTTAGGGAATTTTAGGTGCATTGCATGGAGATTGCATATGATGACACATATCTAATGTGACTCTTCCCCTGAAGTCTAATTAGTCTGGCCATGGAATGGTTTTCTTGTATACCCACAGGCATTAAAATATTCGAGGAGATTTTGGAAGCATTCCATAAAAATTATTCTTTCAACATGGGTGCGGATGTTAGTCTAGAAGAACTATCAACACTCAAATAAAAAAAAGGAGAGCTATTCACATCCATCTTTCAAAGATGGTGATCCAAGGCCAATTATAGCAAGTGGACCATGCCAGAAGAAAAAAAATTTGCACGATCATATCCAATATAGATGAAAACTTGGCATTCTACTTTAAAATGCAATGCATCACATCATACGATCAATTGATCCCAAAGGGACTCAACATTGAAAGAGCCCTTACTGCGCGAGGAGAGACATCAATATTTACTCCACCACAGGATAACCACCTATCCAAAAATTATAATGATAAACCTCGAATGTGGTCTAGGAACAAAAGCATCACAAACGATGACGTGGTTGATGCTAAAGTGGTCATAAATGCTCCCAAACTAAACATCCAAACTCACCACCAGCCACAAAATCACAATCGCAATAATGTGCAAACTAATGTAGTAGTAGAACAACAACAACCACTTCCCACCAACCAAATCAATAACTTGGGCAATCAAGGAGGACCACCTCCCTGAGGAAAATACCCTCCCAAGCAGAATTTCATGACTCTTGGGGAATCTATCAATTCCATAATGAAGAAGTTAGTCAAGGAAAACCTAATCAAAGTCCCCAACTCTGAGAAATACATGAAATCCATGACCAAACCACCATGGTATAATGAAAACCTCATTTGTGACTTTCACAAGATCAAGGGACATACCATCGCAAATTGCATGAGGCTGAAGAATATCATCCAAGACCTCATCGAAGACAAGATCATCAACATTGAGCAACCAGCCAGTAATCAAGATCTGAAAATATACACAAATCTGATGTCGAACCACAATCAAGGAAATGGTCAGGGAAACAACAAAGGCGAGCAAAAATATGCTAGTGCTAATCTAGTATATGAAGAGATAGTTGCATGTGTCGATGAAATGGTCACAGTCATTAATGTCAAGGGCACCAACACCGATTGTGGAGTCACCACACATGGCGAAAAGGTCACCATTACAATGGAACCATCTAAGACTCTCACTTCAAGCACAAAAACCATCCCCTATGACTATAATGTCATCGACCAGCTTAAAAGAACTCTCGCACAAATCTCCATTATGGAACTATTAAAAATCTTCGCTGCCCATATGCAAATTCTTGATGAAGCTTTAGCGGCATCCACCATCTCTGCCACCCTTGACACATAACAGTTTCAGGCTATGGTTGGTAATATCATTACCCTTAATATCCTTACATTCTTTGACCAAGACTTCCCCCTATAGCCATCTCATAACCACGGACTTCACCTTCAAGTGCTAGTACACAAAAAGAAAGTTAAAAGAGTCCTAGTAGATGGAGGTGTAGGCCTTAATATTTTCTCTCTCAAACTTATAAAGAAATTGGGATTCGCTCAGGATTCCATTAATAAGAACAAGAGCATCACAATAAGGGCGTATGATGATCAAGAAAGAGTGTCTCAGGGCACTATTAAAATCCCAATCCAAGTAGGACCAACAACCATGGAGACTACCTATCAGGTCCTCAATCTTGACTTACCATATAAAATACTCTTAGGACATCCATGGATCCATGGAATGAAAGAAATGGCCTCAACATATCACCAATGCATCAAATTCTTACACCAAAATGAGGAGGTCACTATACATGGGGATCCTGAACCATTTGCCTACTGCAAAAACTTGGAAGAAAAGTTTTATAAAATCCCCCAAGTGTTGAAAAATGATGAGGGCCCATCCATTGTATACATCAACCCAACTAACCTCACCTCTACTTCTCCAATAGAGACACCCGCCATCCCTGACATATCTGACATCAAAATCATGATCTAGGACAATGGATATGGAGACTACATAATGAAGAAGAGTGATTTTTTTGTAGGAGAGTTACCACAACCTCCTAGGTCACATGGGAAACCTCTATCAACCAAGACACCCATCCACACCCTTATGGTAGACCCCTCTAGATTCCACCATTGGGGAGACCTAAGTCAGGAAAATTTTTATGAGGAAGATATTTCAAGCATAATATACCATGATGTAGAACCCACACCCACATTACCTATGGATTAAGCCAACAAAGGGCTACAAATAATGCTCAGCATGGGCTACAATGGAAACCAAAGCCTTAGAAGGAATAGTGATGGATGACTAGAGCCCATCATTGCAAAAAGAAGAATGTGGAACCTTGGCCTCAGATGTACTCCCTCAAGTATAACCATATATGGCAGAGGTACTCCTAGTAGGGAAGTCAGGTCCTCCCCTCGGGTATCGGTAACCACCCTTAGACCACTAGTATGCACAGGTATCCCACTTGACAACTTCAATTTTGATGTAACTGATGTCTACACCAGTAGTGATGATGATGATACCATAATAGGCCTTCACATGATTTTTGAGGACTCCTCCTTACTAATGATTAGTGCCTCACCCACTGCGTCAAACCAAAAAACCCACAAAATCACCTTAGTATACCCTAAACTGATCGATCATGACCAATGAGGACTGCCAATTCTAGAGTCATTTGAAAATGATGAGGCTCTCTCATAATTCATGGGACTAAGGGATACAGTTCCATGTGGGGATCACAAGGCAGGTTTTGACAACACTTTAGACACCCAAGCATATTATAGGGAGATGACTGAATCCTTCAGTCGCAAAAGAAAAATATCGAGAATAAGCTCAGAGTTATTGAGTGAAAACCACATTGTGGCACTCTCTAACCACAAAATAGTAAAAATAAAGGATGCATCCAATGGTGAAAACCTCTCTAAGGCAGTGAAGGATGAAGGATTCAATCTCCCCCCTACTACACTACATCAAGAAAAATCCATAGTCCTGATAGAGCAGTGTAATCATATTAACTTGGGAACAAAGACAACACAACAAATCACTTTCTATGTTGAGTCTCTCCTAACAAAGGAACAAGAACTTCTAGTAGAATTTCTGAAAGAAAGGAAGGTAAAATTTGAATGGAAATATGTTGTCATTCTAGTTTTGGATCTAGAAGTTGTGGTTCATCATTTAGTTCTTTACCCTAGAGCAAAGCCGGTTAGACAAAAGTTAAGAAAAATGCATCCCCAGATAGCCTTGATATTCAAGGTAGAGTTACAGATGCTCCTAGATGTTGGCTTCATATGCCCAATTGACTATCTAGAATGGGTATCTAACCTTGTACCATTCTCAAAACCAAATGTGGGCATCCACATCTACACAGACTTTAGAGATCTCAACAAAGCATGTCCTAAGGATGAATTTCCACTATGCATGATTGATATGATAGTGGACATGACAAACGAACATGAGATGCTATCCCTGATAGATGGATTTTCTGGGTATAACCAGATAATGATTGCAAAAGAAGACCAACATAAAATGGAATTTACATGTCCTTGGGGCACCTACTACTAGAATATGATGCCATTTGGGCTAAAGAATGCAGGGGCTACATATTAGAGAGCCATGACACTAATCTTCCATGACATGATACACAAAACCGTCGAAGATTATGTGGATGACATATTGGAAAAATCAAAGAAGAGGCTTAACCACATAACAACCCTAAGTGACATATTTGACAAACTAGAGATGTATAAGATCAGGCTCAACCCAAAGAAATGTGTCTTTGGAATACAATCAAGAAAAATCCTAGGATACATAGTGTCGATGAGGGGAATAGAGGTGGATCCCATGAAGGTTAAGGCAATCATTGATATGGAAGCACAAAGAATACTGAAACAACTTAGAGGATTACAAGGAAGACTCGAGTCCATCTAGAGGTTCATAGCATAGTTGGGGGACAAACAGATTGCCTATTCACATATACTCCACAAGGGAGTAGCATACAAGTAGGATTAAAAATATGATCAGGCATTTAGCAAAATCAAATAATATCTACTCACACCACCCGTATTGATGCCACCCATTATAGGAAAACCACTGATCTTATACATATCAACAACAACATCAATGCTCTTCTAGCTCAATATGATGAAAATGGGATAGAAAGGGAAATCTATTACATCAGTAGGACAATGGATGGCCACAATTCAAACTACAAATTCATTGAGAAATATTTCCTATTAGTAGTGTTCGCTTCACAGAAATTCTAACACTACATGTTGGCACATAGAATCAAGCTCATTGCCAAGATAGATCCCTTAAAATATTTACTGTCAAAACTTATGATCATAGGAAGAATGGCTAAATGGGTCATGATACTATCTGAGTATGAAATTGATTATGTGGAGAAAAATGCAATCAAAGGACAGGTTATTGTGGACCAGCTGGCAGAAGCTCCCATCTACGCAGAGAACCCACTCATATCAAAATTTCCAGATGAGTCCATATTTAATCTCAGCATAGCCGATAACTGGAAACTCTACTTTGATGGTTCCCACACATAGCATGGATCAGGAGTAGGTGTATTATTTATCACCCCATAGGGGGATTGCATACCAAGATCATACAAGTTGGCATTCCCTTGTACCAACAACATTGTAGAGTACGAGGCCTTAACCATAGGTCTCAAAATTGCGGCACAGTGGCAAATCATGACATTAAAGGTCTATGGAGATTCACAACTTATCATCAAAAAATTCAATGGTGAATACCAAACTAAGGATGAAAAGCTCACACCATACAAGAAATTAGTGGAAAGCCTCAAAGAATCATTTATTGATATCACCTTTGAGCAAATACCGATGGAAAACAATAGAACGGTTGATACAATGGCAATGATTAGATCCTTGCTAGATGTCCCTCGCAATGTATTGAAACATGAAATCCTAGTAGAGTAGCTTCCCTTACCTACTTTCGAGGTACCGGAGTTGGAATATGGGTGTGAACTCATTGGTCCCGTTGATCTTTGGTATCATGACATTTACACCTACCTAATATTAGGAGTTCTCCTAGCCGATATCACCCCAAATCTCAAACAAACCTTTGTCAAAAGGTTCTTACATTTTGTCATCCTAGGGGAAACCCTCTTTCGTAGAAGCATTGATGGAACCCTATTACGTTTCTTAAAACTTGAGGAAGCCTTGACTGCTATGAATGAGGTACACAATGGCACTTATGGTTCACACTCGAGTGGTATGAACTTGGCCAAGAAGTTGCTGAGAATTGAGTACTATTGGCCGACAATGGAAAGAGAGGAACATGAATTTTTCAGAAGGTGTCTATAGTGCCAGCAACATGGAGACCTCATTCATGCATCAGCTCAAGAATTACATTCTATTGTTACACCTTGGCCCTTTTCCCAATGGGGGATTGATCTCATAGGTAAAATATCACCCACCTCATCCAATGGCCACAAGTTCATCATCACCGCCATAAAATATTTCAAAAAGTGGGTCGAAGAAATTCCCATGACCTACATTACTGAAAATCAGATACCCAAGTTCATCTTGAACTACCCTATTTGTTGATATGGCATACCTCAATCCATTATCTCTGATAATGGGACACCTTTCAAGAATCAGGATGTCTGAGACTTGTGCGAAAAAATTAAAATCCAACGTCGCTTTTCCATGCCATATTACCCACAAGGCAATGACCAAGCAGAAGTTACCAATAAAACCTTTATGAATATCCTTAAGAAAACAATCAATGACTCTAGTCATGACTGGCATCTACAGCTAAATCCTACCTTATGGGCCTACCGCACCAGCATCCACGCGCGAACAAGCGCCACCTTATTCTCCCTGATCTACGGATCAGAAGCCATCCTCCCTAATGAGATCGAGCTCCCGTCACTAAGAATATCATTACAAAACCTCATCATAGATAAGGAATACAGGGTCACAAGACTAAATGTGTTGGAGTTACTAGATGAATGGTCCATGGATTCCCTAAATCATCTACAGGTCCTAGAATCGCCTAAAATGCAGTTACAACAAGAGGATCAGGCAACACACCTTCCAAGTCAGCGAACTTGTGATGAAAGAGAACCAAAAGGATGTGCCAAATCTAGAGAGCAAAGGAAAATTTGAGCCCAACTGGCTAGGACCTTACATTATCATAGCCATCTATAAATGAGGAGCTTATCAATTAGCAACACCAGAAGGTGAGCCTCTGTAGGAGCCTTTGAACAACTCCTGTCTCAAAAAGTTTTATGCCTAAGAACTTGCAGGGTATAAAACTAAAAATAGAAAAAAAAATCAGAAAAAATCCTGAAAAAATGGTTACCTTGATGAAAACCTGGCAAATAGGCGTCTTGGTGACAACAAAAAAATCCAAAAAATACAAAAATCCAAAAAAATCAAAAAATGGAGTGAAAACAGTAAAGAAAAAAATCATCCTCTAGTGAAAACCACTTCGGTGGTGCTTTGGACAAGTACCTTGATGAAAACCTGGCAAACAAGTGCCAAGTGTAAATAAAGCACGCCCCATCCACTAGGATCTGCATGACTCTCTCATCCATTCCATCACACTTCTTAATAATTCATCCACCCATCCGCTCACATCCATACCATAGCCTGAGCTGACGCCCATATCATATTCCACCATAGTACTACCTAGCATATTCCTAAGGTCAGTTTGTCCTACCTTTATTGAAGTATTCTATCACTTAATGTTGGGGGCATGTCCTTGAAAATGGTGTTGGATTGGATTTTTGTATATTTTTGTGCTCTTCCCAAGACATCAGAAATCTAAAACCATCTAGAAATTTCATCAAAATATCCAAAAACATGTCAAAAATCTCAAAAAGAAATCAAAATTTTTATCATCAAGTATTATCAATCTTTCACCTTGTCTAAACTAGGTCGTCTCGAAGCTTGAACATAGGCAAGGTTGATCTTTGATCATCCCCTAAGAGATCTTAGGTCACTCCTTAGGTGTTTGTCGCAATAAAATGGCAATCTGTTTGCCCATCTATCTCATCATTGACTCAAGTTTGTTGTTAGTCGAACTACGTGGTCTCTACATGTATAACATAGGCAAGGTTAATCTATGGATCAGCTCTCGAGACCCCTAGAATAGAAATTTTAGTTAGTCTCTTCATCATAAATCTCAAAAATACCAAAAACATTTGTAAAAAATTTCAAAATACTAAAAAAAACCTCAAAATATTTGAAAATCCAAAATGGTGCATCCATCTCATTTCGCTTTCACCCGCGATAGTCATCATTCCTAATAAAATCAATTGTCGACTTCACCCTTTGGTGAGTCACTCAAAAGAAAGTCTAGCAGGTTCAAAAGTGAACACCCTAATCATCAAAGTCTCGAAAGCCTAAGTCAGTAAGCAAGAAAGTTGGTTAACTCAAAGTATCAATAGCTTATCATCCAATCAGTCCCATCAAAACCATGATCACAACATGTCCTAGGATGAATCCTTCCCACAATGGACATAAGATTCAGGTACCCACACTATTTTAGTCTTGGCTAGCGGTATGAAGAATATTAGCTTGTTTGGTTTGTTTTATTTGGTCTTTTATTGGCTTATCTTATTTTAAGCTCATTCCAAGGACTTCTCGATTATGCCTAAACAAAACAGGTTTAGAGAGAAAGGAATGGGGAAAATATTATTATCTCTTTTATCTACTATGCTTGTAGGATACACTTGTAAAATAACTTAGTCACATATGCTTTGTTTGGTTTGTGGTGAGGATGTTTAGATGTCTTGTTGACCACATAGGAAAGCTTGCTTTCTTATGTTTTGGCCTGAGATGTTTAGAATGCTTGAACTACATCCTGAATGAAGTATGCATGATAAGTGTGAACAAGAATACTCCTATCTGATTGTCAATTCAAATTCCATCACACTGGGTACAACGCCATCCTATTTCTTTATACTTTGATGCATCGTACCTAGGTGTGTTATCAAATATAGCGTAATTGACCCTTTGAAAATCCCAACTCCTGAAAAAGAAAGTCATTATCATCATAACTAACTCATTGATTCTAAGTTCTTGTATCTCTTTTCCATACTAACATGGTGTCATGATAGTAATCAGAACATTGCCAATGCATACACTCTGCATCCACTAGATCATTAGCATAAAAAGCATATAAGAATTCATCCATACATATCATAAGGGTGAACCATCTCATATATATCATCAAATAATACACTGTTATGATACAAAATCGGATCAAGTGTACATCAAAATACATGGTATAATAGGGGAATAATACAACCCATGAATCAAAAATGGAAAACTGTTTGTGATCAAGGGCTAGCCCTATTGGTTGTGCCACTCAACCTCTCCCACCTGCCTATCACCATAATCCTCTAGTGGCCACATCCCTGTCTACTAGGAGAAGTCTAGCACTCTACCTACTGGTGACACTACCTACCTGTAATGATGCCGATAATACTCAACCTCCCTGACAACCTCTCTCTAGGCTCATAGATCAACTAATCGACCCTGGGATGAGGAAGTTGTGCTATCTAGATGTCATCACCAACCAATCTCCTAATCCATTCAGATCATGCCTGGTCCCTCTCAGTTGTAAGTGTTGCAACTTGTTGTCTAGCCTCATCCTACTCTATTGTCAAAACCTAGATCTAACCCTGCAACTACTGGATCAGTGTGTCTCTGTGATTTGGCTATGCGGTTGGCTGCAGTGCTAGCTGCTGCTAAGGAGCTACCCTTGACTGACCATCCTACCCCCTACTCGGATAGGAAACTATTGTGTTGAATCCCTGGGAGGTTTCTGATGAGGAGGTGGTGCACCTCCTCCTTTGCCCCATCGTTTTCCTCTGCTAGTTGTCCTACCTCTAGGCCTTCATCATGGAAACGCCACACCAAGAACTGTCATTCTAAGGGGAGGCCTGAACCAAGCTCTATATGTTGGAGTGACCCCTGGATCTACTGGCCCCTGATCATATGGCCACGATCGAGCCACCAACTATCTAAAAAAATATACTTCCTCAGCTGATGCAATGCATTGGCCCCATGCTGTCTCTCTAGTCATATGAGTGAAGATCGCCACATACTGACCATCAGGCCTATCTTGTACCTCTCCAAACTATTAGGCTACCCTGTTTGGAAGATATCTCTTGATCATGGTGTGCTCTCGACCTTGCATCCAACTATCTTATCTGGCATAAAAAATTTGACCTACATCATTGTACCAGGGACCAATGCCCATCCAAGGTCTCCAGACAAACTCTCTCATCTCATTGAGAACTCGTCGCTAGTCTGCCATACCACCTGTGTGAGTGTGGGTGAAATGAATCTCTACCCCGCTATACCGCCAAACAATAGGATCATCTATCTCAAGGATAACTAGTGTAACATTTGGGTAAAGCATTGGGATCCGCTCCCATCCCCGAATGTGTAATAAGGTAACTTTGGCCACAAGGGACCTATTGTCCAAGTATGCAAATGCATGAAGATTCCTATATAGGGATGCCAATAACACTGGTCCCCAAGCAAAGCACGCCCTACGATGAACCATCTTCTCCCATACAAATCCCCATCCTAGACTAAAGTATCAGCCCGACTGATTGGGTACCATAAGACCTGAAATGATAGTAGAAATAATCAATCTATAAATGAGTACGCTACCGTAGTATCTCTCTAAATTGATCTGCTCATCAAAAAACTCAATCTCATCGAGCTCCATAACCCCATAGCAAGCATCTCTACTGGCATCAAGATCATTGATTACTCTAGCCCCATGAATAGGTAATCAGAGGATGTGCAAGACATCCTCGAGGGTAACAGTGGCCTCGCCAGTAGGAAGGTGGAAGGAAGAAGTCTTATTGTGCCACCGCTCGGCCAAGGCTATCATCATGCCTAAGTGTGCCTGAATAGGAGGGATGTACACAACATACCAAAGACCAAGGGCACCAGCCTACTCCTAAACCAACTCATGCATACCCTGTAATCTATTGAGCATTGGCCATCTATGCTCCCATGAGTGAAGTGCATCAAGCTCCTCGTGGACAAGGAAAGCCATCGCGTCAAGGAAAAAGAAAAAAAATTCATCTCACACTAATTTTCTCATCCAAAAAATTAAAATGCGGAGCTAGTTGTGGGAGAAGCACATTTTGGAAATTTACAAACTGCACCACCACGACTGAATTTGTGCATTTCTTAGCTCCAAAGTGACCCACGTGACGCTATTCGTGTATGTGGTCCACTTTGCGGTGAACCCTAATTCCCTAACTATGTTGCATGGTTAAATAATATCATGTGGTGGAATTTCATCGGCAAAGCCCTAATCTCCAAACTGAGATGTGTGGCGTTGTTTTCATGTGTGGTCCAATACAGGACCATGCAGCTTCGATAAAGCATTTTCAGTGGCACTATATAGTGTCGCTCAACTTAGAAGACACGTAAACCCTATTTAATGCACATAAAATGAAAAAATTGAAATTCGGATAAGGGTACATACCACGGGTCCTACGTCGACTAGTTGTTGGTGCACACATACACTCTCTGACACATGCCTAGGAAGCTATCATTGTGCCATTTTGACCAAAACTCAGAGCTAAAACTGTGAATTTTTTAAAGGACTAAGATTGCAAATGCATTGAAAGTGACCCCTCAAGGTCTATTTAAGCTTAAAAATTAGGATTTTTGACCTGATTTGACCTTCCAACTAGGATTTTGATCTCCATATCCCATTTTTTTCCAACCGAGGGCCATTCTGCATCTTTTTTGGTGTTTAAAAGCATTTTTTGGCATTCTGGGGCATTTTTGGCCTCTCAAGCACCTTGTCCTTTTTTTTCTTGAGATCATCCAAAAATTAAAATTTTCGTTTGATCTCTCAAGGGGGAATTATACCAGCATAATCCTTCCACTGGGGCAGTAGTGGGGCATCCAAAAAAATTCAGAAATTTTGAACTTTGATCATAACAGTTTATTCTTTGAATCAATGCAACAAGTACATTGCTTCAAAAAGGGGCAAAATGTAGACATGGAAAATGTACAAGTTCGGTTCAGCACACGTGATCCCGATTACTAATGAAATTTCCTCCTAAATCATACTCTCAACATTTCATCATATTTTGTCTCTTAATTAAATAAATCGTTATTTATTTGATTAAGTCTTCCTCCTCCAGTGATTAAATTAATCAATTTAATTTAATTAACCTTATATTTTTGTTTAATTAAAGTTTCTAAAGTCTTCTTATTAAATTAAATAAATTAAACCTTATTTGATTTAATCTAACATTATCCCACTTTGTTAAATAAATCAAAATCATTTATTTAAGTAAGCATTTCCTCTCAATTCTGATTTAAATCTAATTATCAATTTAAGTCAAAATTGTCAAATCATCTAATCCCTCATTAAATTAATCAAATTCTTGATTAAGTTAATCCCTATCACTAAAATATTCTAGAGAATGCAAGTTGCACATTAAAATAGATTTAATTCATTTATTAAATCTCTATTTTCCCTCACATGGCATCAAAACGGAATATTCCCTCAAGTTTGAATTCAAAAAGTCCAAGTGGACTTGTACATCCAACAAGGCATTCACTCCTCTTACATGTCCTTGTGCATTGAGCCAAGTGGCATTTATTTCATTCATTTTTCCCTCTCACATGTCATTTCTTCAAATTCAAATTCCACCTAGTTGCATTTATTGTCATTTTGGCCAAAATGTGCACAACCATCAACCATTCGCATGGTGACAAGTGGCATTCAACCATTGGGTGAAAGTTAGTCCCACATTTCTCAAATATCTCCATTTCTTCCAAATTCAAATCTATAAATTGCAGTCTTCTCTCCTCATTCATCATCCACAATATTTCATGCAAATTTACTCTCTTAACATTGAGAGCCAATTTTATGCACACCACTCCATACTTCATCATTTTTCGCAATTCTTAGCGAGGTTATGCTCAAATCTCATCATTGAGATTTGATCAATCTACATACTTTCAACATTGCAATTTAGGAGTTGGGAAAGGGCCAATTTCAACATTCAATTGACACCAATTCCCCCATGGGATCACAAGTTTACTCACTTAATTAGGATTTACATGCTTTTTATATTTTGTTCTTCATATTCCTAGTTTAAGTTTTAGTAGATGGATTTCATAGGGAATCCTTCCTTCTTGTTTGCATTTTATCTAACACATTGATTTGTTTGTTTTTCTTGTGCAATTGCGAGTTTAGGGGTTCACATGAACAAAATAGATACACAAAGATGAAAACAAAGTTTCATGTATTTGATTCTGAAAATGAGTAGCACTTTGTTGCAAAAGATAAAGATTACAATAGGATCCTCTCTTATTTATAGATGTGAGAGAGGAGAAAAATTACGAAAATCAAAAGAGCGAATTTAGGAGTATATCTAGGAAAATTTGACCTAATGAACTAGTTGACTTTATTCAAAAATTTCATCCATATTTTTAGGAAAACATCTATGTTTTTACATGTAAATACATCTTCAAAAAAGATCTGTAAGATGTTGAGAGCTATTTACATAATGCGTAAATGAAAGAAAAAAATGATCTAACACTGGAGATGAAAAGAAGTCTTCATTGTTCCTTGCATTGGGCATTGAAGTCTTCATATCTCTTCTTTATCTCCAGTTTTAATGCCTCATTTGGACCAATAGTGTAATCCACTATGGTGTGAACTCTCGTGATTGATCTTCTGTTAGATGAGTGAATCTTCTTGCATCTATCAAGATGCCCCTTGAGATTATCAAGAGAAATCCATATTTCACAAATTGCATGTATGGAGGTCTTTGAAAATTTTGCATCCTCTACTTGCTTCATGATGGCTTCCTTGTAGATCTATGAAATTTCACTGGCCGGGAGGAAAATATGATCTTCATCAAGAAGCTTACCTGGTAACTCCTTAATTTCATTTTCTAGGATAGCACAATGTCCTTTGACATCTTCTTGTACTTGGTGGATATCTTCAATAAGAGACAATCACTTCAATGTGGTGCTTGAGAGATTCTCTTACCTCCACATATTTCTCTTTTTTGGGAATTACCCCAACTTCCACCAGCTTACTTAGCTTCTCCTCTTTCATTCGTGACCAAAATGAGAGGCATTTTTCCATTTCTTTTTTCTCTTGGGAAAGTATCTCTAATTTTAGCTTGGCTATCTGAGTGGCATTCTCATCCACAGTATTTCTAACTTGTGAACCATGTTATATCATTTTATCAATGAAATCATGCAAAACCTTACCCTTGGAGGAAAAATTCACCTTTTTCATTGCTAGTTCCTCAAGGCTTATCATATTCAAAGGCTATACATTTCCTAAAGATCCTATTAGTTTCTTCAAAATATTTGCATAACACTCGACCTTCTCCTTGTACATATCTCAAGACTGTTCCATCTTGTCAAGCCTTTTTGCTAATGCATCTAGGATCACCTTTGCATCTACCTTTGCACTTTCATTTTTTTTTCCCTTGGATTTTGGAGGAGCTATTTCATCAAGATCAAGCTCTTCTCAAGAGATCATTTCTTTCTTTCACTTTGATACTTGAGAGACCAACGAAGGATGATGAAATGAAGTATATGCTTCTTGACTTACCATCAAATCTTGTGTTGTAGCTACTTCTATAGAAATTATTGGTATGGTAACAATCGGGGCAGTATTTGTCATTATTGCTCAAGTAGACTGCATACCAAGTTGACTCTACAAATATTCATTCATAAATATGTTGAATTAAGCTTTAGATGAAATATCAAAAGATGGAGATAACAAACTTGGGATGGGTGAGGGGGAGCTTGACAAGACATCAACAGTTTGTGTTTTTGAAAATGTAGGGGGAGTGGCAAGCATGATTGATGCTATAGGGGGAAGAGAAATGTCCACTGCATGTGTGCTAAATGTGGGAGGAGGAGAAGTAGGGAGAGGAGGTGGAGGAGTGTTAGTATTGGAAGGTGTATGAGGAACATTTGAGGTAATAGGTCATGATGTTTGGGGAAGATCTTTGACAATATTTTCATGTGGAGATAGAGATTGTTCAACATCATGCTCAGGTTCTTCCTCATTACCTTTCTTTTCTCCTTCATCTTTTTCAAACTCCTCTTCTTCTTCTTATTCTTCTCTTTTATTTTCTTCTTCTTCTTCAATTTTTTTTCCTCAAAAGCAATCTCTTTTCATGTTGCATGTGTAGGTTCAAATTCTTTTGCCTCTTGTTCTTCAACAATCTATGTAACTTTCTTACCAATGCTGAACTTGATTCTAGGACCCTTTTGGGAAGAAGGAGTAGTTTCTTGTTTACTATTTGTGTGGATTTATTGTTGTTGATTGGTCTCTACTCCTGATCCTTCTCCTTTTGATTTAGTCTTGAAATATTTCATTTGGAAACTATGTTTATCCAACCATTTTTTTGTGTTGTGCAAGATGGAAGCAAGCCTTTATGTGATAGAGATACTTTCCTTTATAGACCATTGAATTATAGGTAAGGGCATGTTAGAAATCTCGTCTTCTTCATAATAATATTTTAGGATGTTTCCAGGATCTTGAAAATCGTTTGGTAGATCAACTACACCCAATTCTCTTATTTTCTCTACAGTTAGCTTGCAAAAGTCCATTTTGCAGATGTCTTCTTCATCCCTACAATCTGCCAATGTATCTTTAAAGTGGTATACATGTTGATGATCTTTCTTCAATTTCCTCTTCACATCTCGGTAGTCAAATTAAAAACTATAATTGTATATTTTGATAGTTATGACTTGCATTTTTGCATAGACTGACTTTTCCTTTTGTATACTATCAATAGTATACCTCCCAATTTTTAGTGGAAACTTGATACCCTATTTGAGAATTATCATGTGTTCCTTATGGACTAAGTTCAATTGTCTTCATAGCTCCATGAGTATCCACATATCTAAGGGAATATCTGGGCAACATGTATGTACACCCAGTATAGCAACCCACTCTCATATAGGTGAAAGTTGGAAATTGCAAAAATATACACCCAACTTTACTAACCACTTTGTATGTCGCATCTGATACTCTCTTCTTTTTGAGAGTTGGATCAAGACTCAAAATCAGGGGTGCAAAGAAGGCATCTATAACCCTCCTGAAATGATGAAGACTATCTCTTAATTTCAACTGATAAAATACTCATACACAGGTACAAAATTTTTGTTTCCCTTTGTAGACAACCACGAAAGTTCCTTCATTACTATGATAGCATAAACCAAATAAAAATTCATGTAGAAATTTAGAGTGGTTGGCACATTTATCAATTTCTCATGAATTTCATCACTGATTTGATTCCCCCAATCAATATGAGCTTTCTTTCTCTTGATGATCCGAATATATTTATACATCCATTCCTAAAAATGAGATGACTCAGGAAATCCTTTAACCCTACTCAGGAGAGTAATCATATCCCTGACATCTTTTAAATCACTCCTAGGAAACCCCATTGTCCATCTTGAGATAGTAGGCCTAGGTGTTTTCAACCATTGGTTTTTAATCAAATTTTTAGCCTTAGTTGGATCCTAATCATAAACTTCATGCACCTATTGCATTGAGATCTTTGTATATTGTTCCATGTGAGTAACCCAGAAAACAATATCAAAGAATTCAGGATCTAGTCTCATCATGACTTGTTCTGAGGAATCTATTACACTTCTGTTATCTCTGATGTAGTGAGATGCAACCTGGAGAAAAAACCTTGTATTATGAGAAGAATTTTGGAATGTGGATACTAAGTGCAAATTGATATGGACAATAGCTCTCAAGTTTTCTTCTAAGGTCTTTTTCTCAATTATTTTCATAAAAATTTCAAGTTCTTGATGAATAATTTCAGTGTCTTTAATTTCATCCACCTTCGAGATCGCCACGGTAGGTGAAAAGACACCCTAATATTTATATTTCAATTTTCCTTTTATCTTAGAATACGACAGAGGATTATTTTTTGTCATCTATAAATAATAGGATCAAGGGATATCACCTTCTTGGATCACCTAATGAGATCTTGAGAGGAATTGCAAGAATAGTGAATCAATAGATCTTATGAGAAAATGTAGCATTGGAAAGCATAAGGCAAGAAGGAAACTTAGAGAAAGTTTGAATGAGTTATTTTGCATGGAAAACACAACATGGGTGAAGAAACAAGGTTCAAAGAACAAGTGGACTGATTTAAGAGTGTTAGAAGGAAAAAATACTTTTTGTGTAGGAGCGTAGAAAATAAGTGCTCCTACACTTGGGATGGTGATTTCACATGTAGGGGCATTAAAAATTAGTGCTCCTACATGTTTCCTACATTTGGTATAAACAAGTGTTGAGGCACTGAAATTCAATGCTTGAGCATGTAGGAGAACTTTAGTTTATGTTCGGGTGCTGATTTTCAGCACTTGAGCATAAATTGCATCCTCTATTGGGTCAAGATATCATAGCAAACTTTTTCATTGCCTCAACACTTCGAGTTGGAAGGTCATTCCTTGTTGGAGCAGTGATTTTCACCACTCCAACATATAGAGTTAGGAAAACTTAGTGATGCAATTGAGGGCAAGTTCAGATGTTTGTTTGAGCGGTGAAAAAACTCGCTTGAGCAAATATGAGACTTAGTGAAAAATGATGGTGATCAAAGAAAAGGTAAGAAAATCACTGGCAGATGACAATGTGCAAATTAAAGAACTGAGAAGACATAAAAACCCCAAAGGACGAAAAATGGAAGCAACAGAAAGAAAGCAAACGGTTTCAAGGTATGGCAAAACCAAAACTAGGTATGGAGGAATTAAAATGACTTCAAAAATGAAAAAAATCAAAACCCTAATCGAAGGAAAGAAAAGAATCAAAGACTAAAGAAGAGGAAAGACACCAAGTCATACCTAATAAAAACTCAAAACCATATATCAGATGTTTGGAAAAAAATTGAACTCAAGCTCACAATAGATTCGTCTACAATTCCGTTTGAGACCTGGAAGATGACAAGTGCTTGGAGGGAATGAAGAGGGTGGACTAAAATGAAGAATATTAGTTTAAAACAACCTTAGAAAATAATTTAGAGAAGACTATCAATGCAACTCAATCCACATTAATTACAGAGCATATAATGGTGAAATAGATGCACTAGTGATCATTTTCATCACTTGTGCATGTATTAGACTAATTAAATTGAAAAGTACACTAGCACTGAAAAATGATGCTCGTACATCAAAATACAAGTGTTAGTGTAAAGTGTAGGAGTGCTAAAAATCAACACTCCAACACTTAAAGCTTAATTTTTTCTAGCTTAAGGCTCATGTAGGAGCGTTGATTTTCAGCACTTTGACATGAATCACAATTTTGACTAACTCTCAAAGGTTGCGAGTTAACGAAGATTCTCATTTCGAAGCTCTTCGAAATATGGACAATGGGAAACACTCAAATAGTTTGTTTGAGGTTTTGGACCATGCATCGAGGTGAATTAAAAATTACCCTCATTTTATGCTCTTGAAGTATACGAAACTACAAAATAGACAAGTTTTGTAGGGGTTATCCCTTGGATTTGGTGCAGATGGATTTAATGATAACAACTAGCTCCATCTAGGGAGCTTCCTTCAATCATTCTTAGAAATTATTGAAGGGAGAAGAACTCCAAAATAAATTTTTGCTATCCATCCATTGGGCATAGAGTTATGTGAAAAAAATAAATAGACTTAAAAGGAAAAGACACAAGAACTAAAATAAAAATATTTACTTTTGAACTTCTGTCACCTTACATTGTAAACTATTTTAGATGTTTCCCACTATGAGGAAGAGAAAATGGAATTCCATCTTTGTATGCCAACAAGAAACTACTTTCACCATGTAGTTGATGAAATTTGAATGGTCTTGTCCACAGTGAGTCAAACTTCCTATGCATAACCTTTGGTTCTCTTTGCTTGTCCCATAAGAGAACAAGATCAATTTGAAAATCATGAAACTTGGCCTTCTTGTCAAAAATATTATTGACTTGTTCCTGATGCTTTGTGATGTGTCTAGCAACATGAACTCAATTCTCTTCCTATGTGCAGATGAATTTTCCTAGTCTAAAATGCAAAATGAAATGAGATGCAAGCAAGGAAAAACGAAAACAATGCCTCAATTATTATCCTAGTCAAACTTGCATAAAACAAAAAATACAAGAGTGTTACACCTTGTCCAAGTTGATGATTTGGTTGGCCTTGTTAATTTTTTGATTTGTGTGCTCCTTTCCATGGAAAATCACATAAAACTTACTTCTAAATGATCGTCAGATGATGAGGGATGCAATGATGCAAGTGGTTATTGCAATGGATACTTGATATGGATGCAAAGAGTGTTGCAATAGTGGAGGTTTTTTTGGATGCTTGAATGCTTAGGTGAGTGCTTTGTTGCTTGAGTGCATGAATGAATGATTCAAATGAGAGAAAAATCCTCTAATTTTAAGGGAAGTGTCACTAAACAATGGAGGGTCAAGATGAAACCAACATGACCAAAATCAAGGGCTAGGGTGAGTTGAGAACCCAAAAGCCCTCACATCTTGACATGTGACGGGGTGAGGTGTCAAAGGGGAGATGAGGTGAAGGTACATTATGGTACCTTGGGAGTGGGACAATATCCCCTTATCAAGGAGGTTCTTGTCCACATGTGGGTGAAAAAATATTCAAGGAATGAAAAATTCCTTAAAGGGCCTAGTGGGAATAAAAGCGAATTTAAAATTCACATTGGGAAAGGGGTTGCCTTCTCCAAAAGGAGAAAGCATTTAATAAAAGGTTGACTTGGAGATATCCCATAAATGGCATAGGGATTAGGTTGCGCAAACAAGGGATTGGGTGAATTAATGATAGATTAAGGGAAGCGGAGGATCATGGAGGATGTGACACTAATCTTGATTAAAGGGAGTGTACATCCTAATCATAGGTAAATTAAATTAACCTAGATTAGAGAATAATTATGGAAGATGAGACAAGGAGAGAGAAATAATGAATTTAAAAATCAATTTAAAATAAATTTAAATTCATAAATGCAAGTGACTAAATTAAATAAATTAGATTATTTATTTAATTTAGAGATGAAAGGGGGATAAATGATGAAGTATTTAATTGTTTAATTAATTACCCTAGGAACTTTAGGAAAAGGGGAGATTAATTAAATAATAAATTATTTAATTAATATAGATGAGGGATGCGAGATAGAGGAAGAAAAGGAGAGGAATTTGACCATATGGGGGTGGTCAAATTCTAATGTCTACATTTTTCCCCTCTTTGAAATACGGTTAGGATAATAGTGTTTCAAAAATAAATTAAACGTAGATGACTCAATAGAAGAATGGACTAAAATTTCATGCCCTGGTACGAGAAAAGTGGTGTAGGTTGTCTAATGATAGAAAATGAAGATGCCCCCGTGTCGCCAAAAAATGGACAAGATGGAGGAATAGAGGAAAATGACAGGGTATTCCCCCTTGAGAGGGAAAACGAGGAAGAAAAAAGGGGCCCCAGGTGACTTCTCGATATGGAGAAATGAAGGGTACCACGCAATAGAGCACAAAAAACTCAAAAAAATGGCTTTTGAATAGAGGAAAACGGACAAACAGGGTGCAAATGGATATCTGCAGAAGAAAAGGGAGGGAGGAATTAAAAAGAGGTTAAATAAAGGGAAAAAATTACCCTAAATTTAAAAGATAAAAAAGGGGTAGAAGTGAGAAATTGTAAATAGTGAATTTCAAATTACTATTTAACATTTGCACACTTGGCAGTTGAGTCAGCAAGAGAGAGAGGAGGAGAGTAACAAGGATGGATGATAGGTCGAGTGAGGATGAGAGATTTCTGGATGATGAACTCATCCACCAAGGTGAGGAGGTGCGCAAGTTCTACTACGAGCGCATGGTACCCCGCTAGGTAGGTTCTAAAACCCTAGATGGTGATTTCCGTTGATTTTTCAAATTCTATGCATTTGGGATATCAGTTTTATGGGGAGATTGGGAGAGTGCAAACTCGCCATGACTAGAGAATTCACCCATCCCTACGGAAAATTCACCCGTTGAGCGAAGCGAACAAAGAAAAGACAAATTTGTCCCTCAAAGGGGCGATTTCGTCAGAAGAAAAGGCAACATCAAAATCATCTAATGGAGCGGCAAGTTCACTTGTCCACAAGGAAAATTCTCTCGTCAAAATGGGTGAAATGGAAAAAGGAAAAATCACCCATAAAAGAGGCGATTTTGCGAAAGGGTTGAAGAATGGGTGATTTCGTCAAGTAAAGAGGCGACTTTTCTTAGGGCACGAAAAAGGGTGAATTCACTAGATAGAAAGGAAAATTCGATAGGGGTTGAGAGGAAGGGAAAATTTTCCATTGAAAAGGGAAAATTTGATAGAGGTCAAGGGGAGGGGCAAACTCGCCAGTGAAAATGGTGATTTAGCTAGAGGTCAAAAGAAAGGGCGTATTCACCATAAAAAAGGTGAATTTCATGAGATAAGGAGAAAAAGGAAAATTCACCTAAAAAGGAAATTTTGACAAAAGATGAAAGAGGAAAATTCACCTAAAAAGGAAAATTTGATGGAAGATGAAAAGGCGAATTCACCTAAAATGGCAAATTTCATAGGAGATGAAAAAAAGGTGAATTTGAAACCTGAAGAGGCGAATTCGATAAGAAAACTGAGGTAGGGGAAAAAATGCTAAAAAATGGATCAAGTGGATGAAAAACTGACATAATATTATGTATGGATGTAGAACATTGAGACACTAAGGACGCATGAAAGACACTCAGTGGTACTAGAGGCAACCATCACGAACGAGGATCATGTGGCACTGGCACTGGTAGGATTTTTACACATGTTGGGATATCCCAACGTTAGAGCACATCAAGCACTACTGACAGCACTGATGGAGAAATAGAGTTCGAAGACCTCTACATTCCATCTCTCAACAAGGGAGATGGTAGTGATGTTAGAGGACGTATGGAGGATACTGTGATTTTCCATCAAACAAAACTTGGTTAGTTGGATGTGGAGTCAGGGGAGAGAGCATGATAGGATCCTACGAGTGGTCTTCGGATAGGTAGATCTCCCTATCCATTGGGGAGACCTAGATGTGCACGGATGCTTGGGATTGGAGGTTCCTACACTGCCATTATACCTCTGCGGACTGATCAGTGAGATTCTATTACTAGATAGGAGTGGGAGATTTTTTAGCCTCGAGATCATTGAGGTTGTTTAACACATTGTGGAGAGTAGAGAGGAGGATTTTGCATGGGGAGTGTGCGTACTAGCACTATTTTATAGGTACATGCACATGATTTGTTATAGGAGAGCCCTTAGCATTACGCATGTGACGCTACTTCAGGTATGGGCCTAGGAGCACATTAGTGTGGTGAGGCCAGGGGTTTTGATAGTAAGGGAGCAAAATTAGACACTACCAATAGCATACTGGTATGGGAGAGAGTATGGGTTGAACCTACATTACTCGAATGTGAGTGATATAGAGGGATGAAGGAGGAGATTAGATGACCTACAAGGGGATCAGATCATATGGAGACCCTACCAGCAATGATGATTTTCTAGATGGAGAGCGGATAAGAAGAGGCATAGAGGGTATTTCTTTACTATGTGTTACCTGATCAAGAGAGATTCACATATCATCGAGCTTCATAGAGTAGATAGGGTGACAAGATAGTTCAGGGTACAGTAGGGTATCCCTCCAGGGCCTCCGAGATTTTTTTGAATCAACCAGTAGTGGTTGTGGGGTGATCCGATTATACCAGATTTTTCACAGAAGATGTGGGAGGATTTACATCTTGTGTCATATCTGGGGAGAGTAGTGGAGGCAGATGCGAGGATGATAGTGAGATTCTCTACATGGTGGATAAAGCATAGATCCAGCTGGATCACAATGGTAAACCTGATTGTAGAGGCACTGGGTTATGGTTTAGAGGATGAGAGGAGGTTGGTTCGATAGCAATAGAGGGGTAGGAGAGGTAGGTTAGATGTAGAGATGGAGGATGTAGGAGAGCAACATCAACTGATGCGTGCAAATTTTATACAGGTAGAGCCACTCATGATAGTACCATATGTACCGCTTCCACCTGAGGACCCAATAGTATTAATTATAGGAGCTCTTGCGAGATTCAAGATCGTAGAGCACAAGCTTAAGGATTCTAAGGCAGATCAAGATAGATTGAAGGCAACAATAGAGAGGTTATAGGAGAAGGGACAAAGACTACAAAGCTCTAGAAGATGAGGCTTCTTGGATGTTTAAGGAGAGGGATACCATATTGAGGGGGAGATATGAGGCATGGTAGGAGAGAGACAAGATGAGGAGGGAGAGGGATGAGCTAAGAAGGGAGAGGGATGAGCTCCAGGATAGGATAGACTATGCAAAGGTAGTGATGGGGGACACAAGGGCCATGTTAGAGAGAGAAGAGGAAGCAAAGACACAAGTAAAAGCGTTGCAAGGGGAGAAGGCATGGATCCAGGTGTAGATAAACCAGCTAAGGATGACATAGGATGCATAGGATCAGGAGAGGAGATACCTGGTTGGATTATGAGACAGGTATAGGGTAGAGTGAGATACAATGAGGGCACAAGCAAAAGAGAGGGATAAGTATATGAGAGAGGCTAGCTACTATATGGGGGCCTAGTTCAAAGAGGTTCTAGATCCTACATGTCATGTACCACCATACATATGAGAAATACCATAGATTTCGGCACTGTCATGATCAGGAGGGACACACACAGGGATACAAAAATTACCACGAGACTCCCCATGCAAGGGGTCAATGCTAGACTCCCCTCGGAGATCGGATGGAGACAACACAAGATAGAGATGACCTGAGTGACAGGTTTCTAATTTTGATAGGTGCAGGGCATATAGATAGATGAAAAAGATAGAGGCCATAGGTTCCATAGCACATACCAGGCATAGATCATTCCATTCAGTCATGTGGTCCATATATTTGAGCAACACTTTATGTAGACACATAAAAATGACCTTGGTTTGCAAGCTCTATTTTTCATCTTCTTCTCCTTAGCATAATTATGACATTTTAATTATGTCATTGGCCCACCTTTGCATATTAATTAAATAATTCATAATTACTTAATTAATTCATCTCTTTTTATTCTTCATAATTATTAAATAAATAGATTTTATTTAATTATATAATGTGTCACTAATTATCTAATGTCTTCTCGTAATTAAATAAATTTCTCAATTTATTTAATTAATCATTGCCATTTATGTCTTCCTGATTATTAAATAAATGTATTTTATTTATTTATGGGTAAGTGCACCAATATGTGACACAATTTTGGCTCTTAAGATGCCACTTTTTTTCTGAAATCAGCAAAATCTGATTTGCACGAGAAAATGAAGATAGTTATGCTCAAAATTTCAAGATGCAGTAAGAAAAAAAGTTGAAGTGCTCCGAGTCTAGTTTCTAAGATACTATTTTTTTTTGAAATTATAGAAGATTAAGGGTCTTTAAAAGGGTGGGGAGGGCAAAAGCAGGTCTTTTTTTTATCAAAAAAAAATAGAATAGTGCTCGAGGGCTCCCCCCTTTTTGATTGACTTTTTTTTAGAATTTCAAAATTCCCAATAGTGAGAAATTAGCTAACACCATGTAGTTTATCCTCATTCTTTCAAATAATTTTTTAAATAAATATACAATATTTTATGAATTTTCGAAGTGGACACATCTTGAAAACATGAAATTTGAGCATGCTCCCCCCTAATTTCTTCTCAAACTAATCGAAAATTGATTCTTTTTTGTCATCATGTGTAGAATGGAGTCTAGTTCAAAAAATATAATTTGTTTCACATTTCGATGAATGGACACAAATTTATCCTAAAAATAGTACATGTTGGTTTTTGACCAAAAACAAAGGAATTTGCAATAGAAGCCCTGGATGAAAACCTTAACTAAATAAAAATGAAAAAATATATATATATTTAGATAGCTAAGAGAAAGGTTAATGCTATCAAAGTTTTTTTATAAACTTGCATTGAAAGAAGTGCAAATGAGTTGGGGAGAATAGAGGAAAATATGAGAAAATTTGGCAAATCCTATTAAATAACACATCCAAAGTAGGCCATTTGGCGAGCACCAAATGAATTATCACATTTGGCGAGCACCAAATTTGGCATGCACCAAATGTGATGAGTCATTTGGCAAGTGCCAAATGGCATGCTTTGCACAAAACTAGAATTTCCCCTCTTTGGTGAACAACTTGGATAATGCTTAGAGTGCACAATGTATGATCGTAGCTAGATAGTCGAGGTTTTACCTTTCATACCTTCTCTAACTTGTTACCGTAACTAGATAACTCTTTATCCCTCTCAAGTCTCTATCTCTCAAGTCTCACTCCCTCCCACGTGACCTAGACTTATCTCTCAGTCCAATCCCCTTTGTCAAGTCTCTTTCCCTCCCACATAGGTACATAAATAAATCTATCTCACTCCAACCCCTTTTCTCAATCTCCCTCTCTCTCTCTCTTTGGTCTTTTTATCTCTCTCACTCCATCTCCCTCTCTTAGGTTGTTATCTCTCTCTCTGTCAACTCTCTCCCTCCTACCTCCTCTCTCTCTCTTAGGTTTGTCACTCACTCACTCCCTATATCTCTCTCCCATTCCATCTCTCTCACTCACTCTATCTCTCTCCCTCTCTCTCCCTCTCTCTCTCACTCTCTCTCGAGTATCTCCATCCCCCCTCTATCTCTCTCCTACTCCCTCTCTCTCAATCTATCTCACTTTGTCTCTCTCCATCTCTCTTGGGTCTCTCCTCCCACCCCTTTCCCTCTCTCTCTCTCAAGTATCTATGTCCTACCCCTCTCCCTCTCTCTCTTTGTCAAGTCTCCCCCTCCTACCTCTCCCTCTCATAGTCACTCCCTCTATCTCTCTTCCACTCCCTCCCTATCCCTCCATCTATTTGTCTCCATCTACCTCTTTATCTCTCTCAAGTATCTCCCTCCCACCTCTCCCTCTCTCTCTCTCAATTCCCTCTATCCCTCTATCCCTCTCAAGCCTCTCCCTCCCACCCACTCTCCCTCCCTCTTTGTCTCTCAAGTCTCTCCCTTCTACCCCCTCTCCCTCTTTTAGGCCTCTCTTTGTCTCTCTCACTCACTCCCTCTATCTCTCTCTCTCTCACTCCCTCTATCTCTCTCCCTCTCTCAAATATCTCCCTCCCACCCCCCCCACTCTCTCTCTTCCTCTATCTCATGTATCTCCCCCACCTCCTCCATCTCCTCTCCATCTCTCAAGTTTCTCTCTCTCTCCTCCTTGTATATCTCCCATCCCTCTATCTCTCCCTCCCTCTCTCTCAAATATCTCCTACCACCCCCCACTCTCTCTCTTCCTCTATCTCATGTATCTCCCCACCCCCTCCATCTCTCTCAAATCCCTCTCCCTCTCACCCCTCTCCATCTCTCAGTCTCTCTCTCTCACTCCTTGCATATCTCCCATCCCTCTATCTCTCACTCTCTTAGGTATCTCCTTCCCACGGACCCTATCGCCCACTTTTTCTCCCTCTCCTTCTCTCTCAGGTGTCACCTATTATGCCTTGCATAACCATCCCATCTTTTGCCTTGGTCAAAATGGGTCCCCCTTGTTGTTTTTGGTCCTTTGTTGTTTTTTTAATTAAAATTTGGACTCATTTTGTTTTCAACGCTTTGATTATTTTTATTTAGTCTATCAGAATCAGAACCGGAATTGAATCGGGTTCTAAAAGTTCTTTTGAGGCTTGTTTTGGTTCCCATCCCGATAGTCTTTTCTTTTGCTTTTGTTTTTTGTCTTTAGCAAAATCAGAGCCGGAGTAGGTATTAAGTTGGTCATTATTAAAAAAATGCAAAATCACAACCTATTCCGACCCCGCCTCCGCTATTTTTATTTATGCTTAGTCTCGGTCTTCATGTTTTGTTTTATTAGGTCTGTCTTTTACTTTACTTTTTGTATTTGATTTTGTTTTAATTTTAGTTGGTGGACACGGACCCGGAATGGGAATTAAGTTTGGAAATTTTGTAAATTTCAGAATCACTTTTCCATTTTTTGTTCCGACTTCGCCACTTTTTGATTGTTGACCTTTTTGACTAAAGTTGCACTACAGAGAGGTGTTTGTTCTCTCATAGTTCTAACTCTGCCTTTACTGCGCTTTAATGCATTAATGGTAGTTGCCTATGTAGGTAGAAATTCACCTTTTTACCTTTATTAAGGGTTAAACCGATCATTATTGTTATTGTTAAAAGTTCAAGAACACGAAAGAGTAGTAGCAGAGTTCGTTTGAGAAAATTGATCGAGATAGAGAAGGGATATTGTGTGTGAATCAATTCAGAAAGTTAGCTCGACTTTGTTTGTGTTTGAGGTAGGTTTCTTATCTTTGTTGTTCTTTGTTTAGTTACTATTGTGTTTGGTGCATTTTGCTTTATAGCTGCTCGTGTTTTCAATCATTTTGTTTTAAGGCAAAACTATGATTATTGATATGATTGAATGAGTAGGTTCTTGTTTTGTCTCATTTGTTTTACTTTAGTCTTTGGTTTCTTGTACTGTTGTGGTTTCTTTCTATTTTTGGGCATAGTCACTTTCACATCTTAATCGTGATTGTGTCGTGCTGCTTTTGGTTTGCAGTAGATTAGATTAGATTAAGGGTCTTTAATGGTGTTTGTTAAAGTTAGAGATTTACAGTGAGTTAGGGTAGATTAGAGTTATTGTTTAATTAGGGTTTCATCATATGTTTTTATCTAGTAAAACGGCAAGGTTTAAACCCGTGCCCTAGTTTTATTGAGTTTGTTAGATTAGGGTTTTGTATCACTTGATGATCACAGCTAAAAGATTTAAATAAGATATCCTAGATATAGTTGTTCCCCATGGTCATATGGGTGTAGTATTTTAAAGCCCTTTTTCATCCTTAAGTGACCATGGTTTTTATCATGGAGTTATATGTTAATTAATGAAAAAAAGCATTTGATGACGTCATGTTAACTTAGGCAGAGGCAAGATCAGAATCAATTATGGACCTAAGAATTTTGTTTTACAAAAGTCATTGATTTCGTTTCCATCCCGTTTCTGGCTCCGAGTTCTTAAAAGGTTTCCTTAAAGAATAATGATAACTTAGGTGGAGGTGGGATCGAAATCAATTATGGACTTAAGAATTTTGTTTTTACGAAAGTTATCGATTTAGTTTCTATCCCGTTTCCAGCTCCGAATGTAATGGAAGTCTTTTTTCAAAGAGTAATGATAACCTCAACGGAAGCGGAAGCGAAGTGGAAATCGGATATGAAAATATGAAAATTTGAAGAAAGTCAAATCTTTTTTTCATTCCAATCTCGGTTCCAACCACTATCCCGGTTCTGACCTTGAGCCCGTTTGTTATTAAGTGAACTATCTATATTGGTTTTTGCTCTGAGTCTGGTAGTGTTGTAAAAGAGATTGTTTTGAGTTTCTGTCTGGTTCCGCCTCCGATAGGTATGATCTTTAAAGCATGTTTTATGATGATATCTAAAGATCTAATTAGACGTTTGCTTGCAGGAAAAATTGAAAGATGTCAAGAACATTAGGAGAGGCTGCTTGAAGGAACCAACTGGCCGGAACATCAAAGACAACACCAAAAATAAAGAAGGTAAAGCCAGAACAACTGCCTTATACATTGAGGTATGATCATACGAATCCGGTGGTGAAAGTGAGCAACGTGGAATCGGATTGGTTAGATATCATGGATACCAATCTAGGCCAGTACAAATTTGAAGAATTACATGAAGAAACCTTTGCCGAATGATAAAATCTAACTGGAAGGACACAAAGGATTGTTGATTCTAGCTTGGCACATATTACTGTGTTCCCTTTATCAGTTCAGTGTCCGAAGTTGATATTAACAGTAGCCAATACTTACAATCCTGCTACAAGACTATGCATGGATTCGCAGAATAATGTGATTATTGATCTTACTCCTCAAATGTTCCAAAGTATGTTTAATGTTCCTAATCCCAACAACTTGGTACAGCTAACTGAAGCAGAGGCATTGGAGAAATATGTCAAGTATAAAGACTCCAATAAGTCTCACTTAAAAAAAAAAATGGTTAAAAATAGAGAAGAAATCCTTGAGCAAACTTGCAGACCAACCTAAGAGGGCAGTTTTCAAGAAGGAAATCTCTGATTTAATATTGATGTTGTCCAAAGTGTTTGGTAAGACGGATACCTTCCACTTCAAGGAATGGATGTTTCATTTTATTCAAATAATCTTATAGCGTGACTATCAATTTGATTGGTCAATGATTGTTTCTGATGCCATACATGATCAGCTCACAAGGATTAGATAGACTAAATCTTTCTTCATGACTTCTTATGTGGTCTATGCTGCAGCAAGATTGGGGATTTTCCCAGGTTTAAATAGAGTAGGTATAATGGGAGCCTTGGATGGGCAGAAGAAGGTATGGGAACATTATGATAAGTTATCTCTTCAAGTTGCTGAGACTCATTTCAGAAGAGTCAATGATGCATTTTCATATGTGATTATCAACCAATTAAGTGGAGATGTAGGATACAGGTTAAGTCAAGAAGCTATGGCTTTTATTGCTGAGTGGGGATGTTGGTACATCCAGTACCCCAATTTTACATACTTCAGGTTGGCTGGTTTTGAAGGTCATCCACATTTACTTTCAAGGTGCTACAGTAATAGGATAGTGCTTATGGAGTTTGTATATCAAGCCATTGGAGTTAATGCTCAGTTCGAGATCAAGAACAAGACTGGATGTCATAAATTTCCCATGAAATTGGGTGAATATAGCTGTCAACACTTGAAGGGGGCAATGGTGGTCTGTAATGAGTTGATATAATTGAAATTGGGATTGTATACAGCTCGTAAGTATTTTGATCCAAAGAAGAAGATGTATGCTTTATTGCCTTCAATATTCACTAGGAATTTTAACTTGTTAGAAGATTTTTAGAGTGATTGGTAGGATGAGTATGATTTGAGGAAGAAGAACTATGAACGATTGTTAGTTGCACTCATGGCAGAGTTAGGTGTTAAAGAGAATATTCTTGACATGTTGGTGGATGATGGAATTGTATTGGATCCTTCATATGAAGCTTTGAACATTGGCACCAAGAGCTTAGATCCAATTGACTTGGATGCTGAAGAAACAATTGACATTAAGAAAATTGTGAGGATAGTCTTGGATAGAAGTGTGCAATGGTTGATGATGAAAACTCAAGCTCCTTAAGGACCAGTTCTTAAGAAGGGAAAAGGATACAAGAGAATCAAGAGAAAGACACCTCCCAAGGAGCCATTAGAATTCCTTCCTCTGGATGTTGAAGAAATAGAACTTGAGGTGGCAGATGATGAAGAAGAAGTACTAGAGGGAGATGTTCCAGTAGGATTTGTTGTCTCAATGCCCACATTGGGTTAATCATCCACACCAGTCCCACTTACAAGGAAGAAGAGTAAAGAGGTTTAGGTTGGAGCACTTCATAGCATGGCTAAAGTTTCCAAGGGGAAAGAGGTAGAGGATGAAATTCTGGAAGTAGAGACAAATTCTGATGAGACTCTATCGGAGAAAGATTTGCAAGAAAACATGCCTCTAGATGAGGATATTGAGTGGATATTAACACAAGAAGATTAGTGGAAGCTGTTTGAAGATGCTACAAGAGATTCTAATGCAAGGGATACAGTGGAGAAACAAAAGGAAATAGAAGCTAAAGCAGCAGTTGATGAGGTAGAAAAACAAAGAAGGCAACAAGAGAATGAAATTAAGCTCAAGGAAGAGAACGAAAAATTGGAATTAATACAAAAAATCCATGACCTTGAGGAAGAGAAAGCAAGGAACCAAAGAGAAAGAGAAATCTTAGTTGCTAAACTAAAACTTGCAGAGGAAGCTCGACAGAAAGAGGAAGAAGCTTAAACTTTGAAGAAGAAAATAAATGTTGAGGAGTTGATAAAGAAACAAAAAGCTAGAGAAGAGAGGTTAAAGGTAGAGAAGCTCAAGGCCTTAGAAGCAAAGAGGTTAGAGAAAGAGAAACAAGAGGCTTTGGAAAAAAAAAGATTGGAAAAGGAAGTTCAAGAAAGAGAAAGCAAAGGTTGATTCTCAACCTCGGGTAAATACTCAGTCACCTTCCACAATTATTGCTTCCCCTTCTATGATGACTACTACTCCAATGGCTCCTACTTGGTTGAAGTTAGACCTGCGGAACAGAGCAAGAACACCTCCACAACCTCTCAATTGGGAGGATATGATGAACGGGATTGAGCAGGAAAGGCCTAAGAAGAAGGCTAAAATTTTACATTCTACCAAACTCACAGATAAAGGGGAGATAGTTGCTGAATGTGCCATGCCTATGACAGAAAAGGAGGTAGGGGATATGCAGCTAACAGACTATCGGCTGAGTACGGTCAATTTGGGAAGACCCACTAGAAATCAACAAATGAATTTAATTGATGTAGTGGCTTCAACAACTAAATCAAGAATGATAAAGGACAAGCAAAATAAGGATGAGCTTAAAACTCAATTGGATCAACTGCATTCATTCTTGAAGAGTGTCTCCTCTCCAAGGTCACAACAAGTTGCAGCCATTGAGACTCTTATTTTGTTAAGCAAAAAGGAGGTAGATGATTTGGTGCAAGTTATAGGTAAGGTGGAGGTGGTAGAAAAATGGGTAGAAAAATTGAACCAAGAGGTAGGTGAGGTTTTAGCAAAAGGATTTGAAGCCTACAAGGAGGCAGAAGGAGTAATAAAAGAGATGCATCAATCCATCAAGGTATCAAAAAAACAAGAAGAAGAGTATAAGGAGTATAGTGAAAAGTTAGAAAAGGTAAATACATTGCCTCTAACTACTCTTCTAGAACAATCTATACTTGAGGATGATAACAAAGACTATATGGAGAATACTTCTGACATACTCAAGTTTAGGACTAGCTTTTTGAGCAAACACAAGAATGAGATTCAGGAAGCAGTTAATAATTTGACTGAGTAGTTGGAAGAGTTGGAAGCAGTCATGGCCATAATTGTAGATGTGAATGTAATGACAAAAGATGGCATGCCTTTGAGTTAGGTTAGAGAGAAATGGAATGAAAGATTTAAAGGACTCATGTAGGAGAAGGATGATGGAGAAGACTTTGTAATAGATCGGCTTGTAGAAGTCAAAGAAGAGATAAAAGTTGCGGGGAGAGAATTGATGAAAATAAAGAGTATGAAAGAATTTGTTGCAGCAGAGTTGGATCGGATCGAATTTGAGGGTAGATGGATTGATGGGCCAGAGATGGATACATTACAACATGTCTTCACCAGTTATGATGAGTTCATTGTGGATCCAGCTTCACATGCATGATGTTCTCCTTCTTTGCATGTTGCATGCAACACTGATAGCTTTTTGAATGCATGATTTCCTTTTCTCTTCTATCTTCTATTTTAGATTAAACTGAAAGTTGTAATGTAAGGACTCAAGATCAAATTGATCTAAGTTTCCAAGGAAGTTTAGTTCCTAAAAAGGTGGAATGCCTAAAATAGAAGTAGAGTTTGAATTTTTGTATATCTATAAATACCCAATGGGTATCATATTGTAAAGTTCCGCTAATTGAGAATAGAAATTGGCCTACCTAATGCTAGGAGATAGAGTTTTTGTAGTGATCATTTTGTTGGAGATACATTGTTACTTGATCTTTTTACAGTTAATAGAATTACAGGTTTTTACACAATATGGAGTTACAATTGAGTTGTTTTACTTGATAAGGCTGATAAGTTATAATCCATCTGAATGCCAGTGATTATGCTGAAGCATGATAGTTTCTTATGTGGTGAAAATCATTAGAAGAAACCAGATTTAAAGATTATCTTGTTAGATTATCATTGAATTAAGTTTATTTGAGGTTTGTTGATCTATAATCTTGATGATGAATGAATGTGTGTTGTTTTGAAATTCTTGAAGTATTCGTGATATTGTAAGTGAGGAATTAATTAAGCACCTAAAATGTATGCAATGGTATAGATCACTCTATAGATTGTGTCATCTTATGGTTTTCTTGATCTGATTGGAAGAACATTCATTATTAAAGATATATGTCTGGGCATTAGATAAGTTTGATTCAAGTTCACTGGTTACCCCCTTATTCCATCTTTTTCTTTTGTTTAAAACCCATTTATTTGCAGAAAAAGAGTCATTACTTAAAGTCTTTTATTACCAGCGCAGTCCCCTTGAACCTTATAGTTGCATGAACCAATTGAGTGACACCAGACAGTTGAGAACCAACTACCAGGACCTTGGAAGTTAGGCCACTATATGTTGTCTTTCTTTTTCAGGAGAAATAGAGTAGAAATATTATGTTTTAATGTTGTTTGTGTCATTCTAACCATCAACAGAAGTTGGTGCTAGAAGGAGGGCTTTGAAAGGACAAGTTGGCTCGCATAGGGTCATTCTCACCAGACAAATACGAAAGGATTCTTAGATCTTCTGCTAATCCTAAACCATTACAAGAATTATGAGCCTCGGTTAGACCAAGACCTCACGCTCGTAGGGTTTTGCTACCTACACTGCCACCACCACTTACTCCACCTGGATTTTCACCAAATCCACCAACACCACCACCAATTCCACCTACCTCATCACCTCCAAATAAGCCTGTATCACCACCAATTCGGCCTATATCACCACCTGTCCAACCCATCCCACCAATGGCTTACTTTGTGAATAATCCCTCCCCATTAGGGACTATTCCAAGGGGATTCCATGATTTACCAAAAAACCCAGAGAGGTTCTATCCAAAATATATGCATGGAGAGTCGAGAAGTGTTGAAGAACATATACAAGCATTCAAAGATGCTTGCACAAGAGCTCAAGTTGCTCACCAAGATGTGGTATGTAGACTGTTTCCTTACTATTTGGGAGATATAGCATATAATTGGTATCTAAATCTACCTCAGGAATCTATCCTAGGTTGGACTGATTTAGATAATGCTTTTATTAATCAATTCAGGGTTTATGTTGATCCTGCAATATTATATCACCAATTTTCCACCATAAGGAAAGAACATCATGAACCATTGCCCTTGTTTAACACTAGGTTCCAAAGGATGTATCGTAGGCTACAAGAGCCTTACTTAGTACCAAAGGGTATGGCCATAGAGGCATATTTGAGAGCTGTTGATCCTTTGATTGGCTTGTTCTTACAAAGAACTTATCAACCTAATGAAATTGACTCATTGTCTAAGATTTATCATTTGGCTATCAAATTGCAACAACAGATAAGTTTGCAATCTGGAGGGTTAGGAGCAGTTCTTCCTCCAGTGAATTATCCGATGTCTAATCCACCATTATACAACACTGTCCTAGGGATGTCTTATTCCCAATATGGACCTATATCTGAGTTGCAAGCTCCACCCACGGTGTCCTTCTTTAGTAATGGTGTACAAGATGCCTCACATCAACCACAACAACAGCAGTCTCAAAAGCAACCACAACAAGGGGGAGGATCAACCCATGTCCATTCCCCAGCCATAGTCCAAAATGTGCAGAATGAACAAACTGTTCAACTCACAAGTGAAGTAGAGACTCTTAAAAAGACTCTCTCTCAGATGTCAAATGACATGGAACAGCTAAGGCAAAATCCTCCCAATAATCAAAACCAAAATTACAACAATTAGGGAGGTTATAACTATCAGGGAAATTACCAGAATCAGAACACCAATAGGAATTTCCAAAATCAAAACTCCTCAAATCAGAATTATCAAAATCAGAATAGAGGATATAATCAAATATTCAACAACAACAACAATAATAGGTATTGGAATACTGGGCCTAATAATGGGGGAGTTCCTCATAATTATCAAGTAGGTGAAGAAAGACCACATATTACTAATGTTGTTGATTTGAATTTTATGACAAATTGGTGTAGGTTGCATGATACAACAGCCCATTTTGAGGTCAATTGCCCAAAAATGGAGAAGATTGTGAAAATTGCACAGGCTAATGACCATCCTCCTGTAGGAAATTCCAATTAGGATAATGGGTCAGTTAGCACTACCATGACTTATGAAACCATTGAAGAAAAATATCAATTCCCTATGCAAGGAGAGAATGAGCCAAAGGAAGATGTTTATGATGCTCAAGCCTTCCAATCTAAGGGTGGCCACTTTCTAAGAAATCAAAACAAGGGGCCATTCACAACATTTGCACCCTCGAATAACATGGTTCCACCTAATCAGAATGCAGATAATAATCCACCCCCACTAAAGGGACCTTTTGACTCCCAAAATAGAGGTAATCAACTTTCTTTTCCTAAGTACCAAGTTAGGAATGATTCAGAATTTGACTTCGTTACAGAATTATAGAGACTGAAGACATCACTATCTTTCTTTGATATCATGAAGTGGTGCTCAACTCAACGAGAGCTGGTATTAAAAGCTTTGGAAGAGGTAGATCACTTAAAAGGGAAAGGTAAAGTGACTCCTGCAATGTATAAAGGTAAGACCAGTAGCCCACCTTTCTTATTAAGTTTGAGAATCTTTGGAAAGAATCTACACAATTGTTTGTTAGATTCTGGGGCATTAGGGAATGTTATGCCTTTTTCAATTTGTAAGAAGTTAGGATTGAGTCCTATCCCAACCAACAAAAAGGTCATTCAATTGGATAAAACTGAAGTCAATTTTGTAGGTGAGTTGAAGAACATGCATGTCCAGGTTGGATCAGACCCAAGGATCCAAACCTATATGATATTCAAATTTCTGATATCCCAGAAACATATGGTATGCTCTTAAGTCGAGAGCTAATGAAAAGCATAGGAGGATATTTGTCTTTGGATTTCTCGCATATGTGGTTACCATGGAAAGGAGTTGCCACTCAGATAAGAATTAAAAGTTAACCTAGGCTCAAACACATGATTACAGAGTATGATACTCCAAATGAAGTAGCATTCTTTGAGACTGAGATAGGTGTTTACAAGCAAGAGGAAGTCCTTACCTTCTCTGTAGTTAGTCCTAAGGATACATTATCTTTGGATCATAGTGATTCGATGATTCTCATCAACCAACAAGTTCTAATAAGGAAATTGCAACAAGATAGGTTGGTTTTAAGAACAGAAACTGATTTAAGTAGTTTATTGCTTCCTAATTGGTGTAGAATACACTATCATAACCATTCAAAGTTGACATGTCAGTTGTGCATAGATATTCTAAGGCATGTAGATCAGCCCAAACAAAAATTTCAACAGGGAATTAAGACTCCCATCAATGATTTCTCCTTCCAAGTTAAGGATGCAACAATTCTTACACGGGTCAGTCTTTCTCAAGAGGAAGTTTCCTTACTAGTAGAGTAGATTCAGGTCTTAGGGTTTTTAGACCAAGAAGAAGTGGAAGTATCTCAGTTCCATTTCAATACCCCTACTCCAGATGCTTTACCAATGCCCAAGATGTTAATGAAAGATGAATTAGATGATAAATTAACTCAAGAGATTACTCAGGAGATAATTGTTGAACAAATGGGGAATATAGGAGAACCTTCGACTGAGCCTAGCGTCAAGATTATCGCTGAAGATCAGCACAAGTTTGAGCCACCATATGTCACAACTGATAAATTTCTTGTTGCTTCTAAAAAGAAAGAACTCCCAGCCAAAGACCAGTTATGGACTCTTAAATTTGATGGTTCTAAGTCTAAAGCAAGAAGTGGAGTTGGAATTGAACTAACCAATCCGAAAGGAAAAACTTACGTTGCTTCTTATAGATTGCAGTTTGGTTGTACTAATAATGTAACAAAATATGAAGCACTTGCAAGAGGGCTCATGTTTTCTCATAAGAAGAAGGTAACTACTCTTGCAATGATGGGAGATTTTGAGGTAATTGTGAAGCAGGTACGTAGCCAATACACGTGCCATAACAAAATATTGGCTACATATAGAAATAGGATTTAGAATTTAATAGAAGATTTTGATGCCTTTGAGATTACTCTCATTCCAAGGGAAGCAAATCAAATAGCAAATGCTCTTGCTATTGCAGCAAGTACACTAGATCCTATGCAAGATTCAAATCTAAAGAGGTTTTCTGTGGAGTTGATTTCAATTCCAGTCATTCCTGATAATGTCAGACATTTTCAGGTGTTTAATGATGATCAACATATTTTGGATTTTTTGGAGAGTTCTGATGTATTTCAAGGATAGATAATTGATGACTCTGACAGGGATCAAGGAGAATGGAATCCAGAAAGTGACAATCTAGAAGGGATAATGGATTTAAAGAGCAATAACATCCCAAAAGGGATGATAGCATTGGAAAGTATATTTGATTCAGATCCATGAGCTTATCAGAGAATGCCTACAAAGAGTGAGGGAGGCAAGTATGAATCTGTTAATTTGGCTCACTCAGGGGTAGAAAGGAATGTTCTTATAGGGAAGACTTGTTCTCAGGAGATTAAGGATGAGATAATCAGAGTCTTGAAATAGAATATTGAAGCAATTTCTTGGAGCTATGATGACTTGAAAACTTTTGATACTTCTGTCATCACACATACAATTCCTCTTAAGCCAGAAGCCAAGCCGTTTTTCCAAAAGCAACACCTGGTCAATGCATTAATTGAACCCTTGATTCAGAAAGAGGTGCAAAAAATTTTGGCTGCAAGAATAATCTTTCCAGTAAAACACTCTACATTGGTGGCTAATCTAGTTCTTGTAAGGAAGAAGAATGGTGAGATTAGATTGTGTGTGGATTTTAGAAATTTAAACAAGGCCTTTGAGAAGGACAACTATCCATTACCTTCTCTTGATGAAGTATTGCAAAAGGTCAATGGATCATAGATGATGTCTTTCTTGGATGGGTATTTAGGATATAATCAGGTCCTTGTAAGTCATGAAGATAGGATGAAGACGACTTTCACTACAAAGTGGGGCACATTTGCCTACAAAAGGATGCCATTTGGTCTAATCAATGTTGGTGCTACTTTTCAGAGGGCGATGGATGTAGCATTTAAAGACCTAATAGGAAAGTGTATAATCATCTATGTTGATGATCTAACCATCTTCTCTAAGAATAGAGAAGATCATGCTACTGATTTGGAGAAATTACTAAAGAAATGTATCAATTATGGTGTCTCTCTTAACCCAAAGAAATGTGTATTTGGAGTTTCCAAAGGGAAGCTTTTAGGTCACATTATATCAAAGGAGGGAATTTCCATAGATCCTAATCGAGTAGAGGCCATTTTGAAGTTGACAAGGCTAGGAAGTAAGAAGGAAATGAGATCTTTCTTTGGAAGGATTAATTTTGTCCAGAAGTTTATAACAGGGTTTGCAGAGATTGTCAAACCACTTAACGAAATGATGAAGAAGGATGCCAAAATTGAATGGAGTGAAGAGGCCAAGTCTACTTTCATGCAGATTAAACAAGTTATATCTGAGACACCTGTTTTAACAAGTCCAAATTATTTGAAACCCTTCTACCTTTATTATTTTGCTTCTGAACATTCATGTGTAGTAGTCTTGACACAGAGAAGAGAAGAGAACGAGGAGAGACCAATTGATTTTATGAGCTCTCCCTTTAAAAATGCAGAAGTAAGATATTCATCATTGGGAAAACAAGCCTTTGTATTAGTTAGAGCAGTGAAGAAATTTAGGCATTACATAATCAGAAGTCAGGTTGTGGCTATAGTCCTAGATCCAGCTGTAAAGTCCCTCCTAATGCAAAGTGAATTAGGGGAAAGAAGAGGGAAATGGATGGCAATTTTACAAGAGTTTGACCTGGAGATTCATCCAATGAAGCTTGTAAGAGGTCAAGGTTTATCAAAGGTAATGGTTGAAGTGGACATAAGCATAACTTGCCAATAGTATATTGTGCAATCATTCACAAGAGATCCCTGGTATACAGATTTAATCTTTTTCCTCCTCAATAGCAAGTGTCCAGAAGGGATGAATGCTACTCAAAGAAGAGCATTGAGGATGAAGAGTACCCATTATATGCTTAAAGGGGGATCAATCTACAGGAAGAATTTCCAATGAATCTATCTGCGTTGTCTAGATTAGCAAGAAGCTAAACATGCTATAAATGAATTTCATGGCAGGCATGGAACATGACATGGATCAGTGGATGCTTTGGCACATCAGATTTTAAGATCAGGCTATTATTGGCCATATGTGTTTAGAGATGCACACCAACATTGCAAGACTTGTCATGTATGCCAAACTTCTGCACCTAGAGAAAGAAATCTTGCAATGCCCCTACAACCAGTATATGAGGTAAGGCCATTCGCTCAATGGGCACTTGATTTTGTAGGTGTGATTAATCCAAATTCTTCCGCAGGACATAAATTCATCTTAACTGCAACTGATTACTGCACACGTTGGATGGAGGCACAACCTTGCAAGAATAGCACCATGGAGGTGGTCATCAAGTTTCTAACTGAGAACATCACAACCAGGTTTGGTGTTCCATTTGCTCTAGTATGTGATAACGGCCCTGCTTTTTCTTCTGCTGAGTTTATTTCATGGGCATATGAGCATAAGATTGTGTTAAAATATTCTTCCAATTATTATCCTCACAGGAATGGAGTGGTTGAGTCCACAAATAAGAATTTATTGGAAGTAATAAGAAAGTTGTTAGAAAATAACCCTAGGGACTGGCATACCCAGTTAAGATTTTCCATATGGGCAGATCGAACCAGAATCAAAGTAGCCCTAGGAAATTCACCTTTTAAGTTGGTTTATGGCCAAGATCCAATCTTTCCCATTCATTTGCAAATACCTATTTTGAAGTTCATGCAGGAATTTTACTCCAAGGATGATAGGATTGAGGTTAGACTGCTTAATTTGTTATGTATGGAAGAACAAATAGATGCTGCTCTGCAACAATTCTCTAAACATCAAGCTATTGTTAAACATTGGTTTGACAAAAGAGCCAAGATAGAAGATTTTAGAATATCAGACCTTGTGTTATTATGGGATAAGGCTAAAGAAAAGAAGGGAGATCATCAAAAGTTTGATAGACTTTGGTTAGGTCCCTATCAAATAGCTGAAATCTTAGGTAAGAATGTCTTTCATTTGAGTACCTTAATAGGAGAGTTTGTTCCATTACCTGTTAATGGTCAGTTTCTCAAGCACTATTTTGGTGCATAAAAAGGTTTGATATTTTGAGAGGAAAAAGTATTATACTGTATCATATGTAATTAAGTTTTTGGTTTTGGTTTTACTTTTGTTTTTGTTTTTGTTTTATTTGTTTAGGTAGGTTTTTGTTTTTGTTTGTTTTGTTTTTATTTCTTTTCTTTTCTTTGTTTTGGTTGTTGAGTTTTTGTTTTGTTGGGGATCTTTATTTTGTTCATCTCAAGACTTGGGGTTATTATTCAAAGTATGCTCTTGGTACTAGGAGAGAAATTGGTTTAGATATTTTCATTATCATCATTGGAAACAAGGTAGTTCTGAAACTTATGTCTTATGATCATTCTAGTTTGGGTTTGAGAAGTTATTTAAACGTAAGAAGATACATTGTGAATATCCTATGCATTGTTATCAAAAGAAATCTGTCACCAAGTTAGATAAAACATTTGCATGAGTAAATGCCTATCTATTTTAGAATGACTCTATTTTTAATTCAAGTGAAAAATTTGATTCCAAGACTATCATGAAATCCATTATAGTACTCAACCCACATTTTGGATTCATTGAATTTGAGTATTGAGAGATACATAAAAGAATGTCTATTCAAAAAGAATGAAAAAAAGAAAGAAAGAAAAAAAAAAAAACAAGCTCAATATCAAGTGGGTAATCAAGTATCTCTACCAAGACTATGGGCGCCTGGCTGGCAGTAGAGCAATGCTTTGTGAGAACTAGAGGCATCTCCGTCCGGGCTATGGATGCCTGTCTGGCAATGGAGCAATACCTAGGATTTTACTGTACGATAGTTAAAGGACTCAACTCAGGTAGCTTGAATTTTAGGTAGGGTGGTTCAAAGAATAGAGAAAGTATCTATGAAGAATGATGAACAATATAAGCACAAGATCTGAAATTCTAGCAATCAAAGACTCCAATAAGTCTCACTTAAACAAAAAATGGTTAAAAACAAAGAAGAAATCCTTGAGAAAACTTGCAGACCAACCTAAGAGGGAAAATTTCAAGAAGGAAATGTCTGATTTAATATTGATGTTGTCCAGAGTGTTTGGGAAGAGGGATACCTTCCACTTCAAGGAATGGATGTTTCATTTTATTGAAATAATCTTACAGGATGACTATTAATTTGACTGGTCAATGATTGTTTCTAATGCCATACATGATCAACTCACAAGGATTAGAAAGACTAAATCTTTCTTCATGACTTCTTATGTGGTTTATGCTATAGCAAGATTGGGGATTTTCCTAGGTTTAAACAGAGTAGGTATAATGGGAGCCTTGGATGGGCAGAAGAAGGTATGGGAACATTATGATCAGTTATCTCTTCAAGTTGCTGAGACTCATTTTAGAAGAGTCAATGATGCATTTTTATATGTGATTATCAACCAATTAAGTGGAGATGCAAGATACCGGCTAAGTCAAGAAGCTATGGCTTTTATTGCTGAGTGGGGATGTTGGTACATCCAGTACCCCAAGTTTACATACTTTAGGTTGGCTGGTTTTGAAGGTCATCCACATTTACTTCCAAGGTGATACAGTAACAGGATAGTGCTTATGGAGTTTGTATATCAAGCCATTGCAGTTAATGCTCGGTTTGGGATCAAGCACAAGACTAGATGTCATAAATTTCCCATGAAATTGGGTGAATATAGCTGTCAACACTTGAAGGGGGAAAAGGTGGTCTTTAATGAGTTGATACAATTGAAATTGGGATTGTATACAGCTCATAAGTATTTTGATCCAAAAAAGAAGATGTATGCTTTATTGCCTTCAGTATTCACTAGGAATTTTAACTTGTTAGAAGGTTTTTGGAGTGATTGGTAGGATGAGTATGATTTGAGGAAGAAGAACTATGAAAGACTGTCAGTTGCACTCATGGCAGAGTTAGGTGTTAAAGAAAATATTCCTGATACGTTGGTGGATGATGGAATTGTATTGGATCCTTCATATGAAGCTTTGAACATTGGCACCAAGAGCTTAGATCCAATTGACTTGGATGCTGAAGAAACAATTGACATTAAGAAAATTGTGAGGACAGTCTTGGATAGAAGTGTGCAATGGTTGATGATGAAAACTCAAACTTCTCAAGGACTAGTTCTTAAGAAGGGAAAAGGATACAGGAGAATCAAGAGAAAGACACCTCCCAAGGAGCCATTAGAATTCCTTCCTTCGGATGTTGAAGAAATATAACTTGAGGTGGCAGATGATGAAGAAGAAGTACTAGAGGGAGATGTTCCAGTAGGATTTGTTGTCTCAATTCCCACATTGGGTGAATCATCCACACAAGTCCCACTTACAAGGAAGAAGAGTAAAGAGGTTCAGGAAGGAGCACTTCATAGCATGGCTAAAGCTGCTAAGGGGAAAGAGGTAGAGGATGAAATTTTGGAAGTAGAGACAGATTCTGATGAGACTCTATCGGAGAAAGATTTACAAGAAAACATGCCTCTAGATGAGGATATTGAGCAGATCTTAACACAAGAAGATCAGTGGAAGTTGTTTGAAGATGCTACAAGAGATTCTAATGCAAGGGCTATAGTGGAGAAAGAAAAGGAAATAGAAGCTAAAGCAACAGCTGATGAGGTAGAAAAACAAAGAAGGCAACAAGAGAATGAACTTAAGGTCAAGGAAGAGAATGAAAAATTGGAATTAATACAGAAAATCCATGACCTTGAGGAAGAGAAAGCAAGGAACTAAAGAGAAAGAGAAATCTTAGTTGCCAAACTGAAACTTGCAGAGGAAGCTCGACAGAAAGATGAAGAAGCTAAAACTTGGAAGAAGAAAAGACATGTTGAGGAGCTTATAAGGAAATAGCAAACTGAAGAAGAGAGGTTAAAGGCAGAGAAGCTCAAGGCCTTAGAAGCAAAGGGGTTAGAGAAAGAGAAACAAGAGGCTTTGGAAAAAGAAATATTGGAAAAGGAAGTTCAAGAAAGAGAAGAAGAGGATGAAAGGAAAAGAAAAGAACAAAAGTACAGAGAAGAGGCTGAGAAGTTATTGCAAATGCATGTGCTGCAACAACAACAAGAGAAAGCAAAGGTTGATTCTCAACCTTGGGTAAATACTCAACCGCCTTCCACAATTGTTGCTTCCTCTTCTATGATGACTACTACTCCAATGGCTCCTACTTGGTTGAAGTTAGACCTACAGAAGAGAGCAAGAACACCTCCACAACCTCTCAATTGGGAGGACATGATGAAGGGGATTGAGAAGGAAAGGCCTAAGAAGATGGCTAAAATTTTACATTCTACCAGACTCACAGATAAAGGGGAGATAGTTGCTGAATGTGCCATGCCTATGACTGAAAAGGAGGTAGGGGATATGCAGCTAACAGACTATCAGCTGAGTATGGTCAATTTGGGAAGACCCACTAGAAATCAACAAATGAATTTAGTTGATGTAGTGGCTTCAACAACTAAATCAAGAATGATAAAGGACAAGCAAAAGAAGGATGAGCTTAAAGCTCAATTGCATCAGCTGCATTCATTCTTGAAGAGTTTCTCCTCTCCAAGGTCACAACAATTTGCAGCCATTGAGACTCCTGTTTTGTTAAGCAAAAGGGAGGTAGATGATTTGGTGCAAGTTAGAGGTAAGGCGGATATGGTAGAAAAATGGATAGACAAATTGAACTGAGAGGTAGGTGAGGTTTTAGCAAAAGGATTTGAAGCCTACAAGGAGGTAGAAGGAGTAATAAAAGAGATGCATCAATACATTGAGGCATCAAAAAAACAAGAAGAAGAGTATAAGGAGTATAGTGAAAAGTTAGAAAAGGTAAATACATTGCCTCTAACTACTCTTCTAGAACAATCTATACTTGAGGATGATAACAAAGACTTTGTGGAGAAGACTTCTCGTATACTCAAGTTTAGGACTGGCTTTTTGAGCAAACACAAGGATGAGATTCATGAAGCAATTAATAATTTGACTGAGCAGTTGGAAAAGTTGGAAGCAGTCATGGCCATAATTGTAGATGTGAATGTAATGACAAAAGATGGCATGCCTTTGAGTTAGGTTAGAGAGAAATGGAATGAAAGATTTAAAGGACTCATGCAGGAGAAGGATGATGGAGAAGACTTGGTAATAGATCGGCTTGTAGAAGTCAAAGAAGAGATAAAAGCTGCAGGGAGAGAATTGATGAAAATAAAAAGTATGAAAGAATTTGCTGCAGTAGAGTTGGATCAGATCAAATTTGATGATAGCTGGATTGATGGGCCAGAGATGGATACCTTACAACAAGTCTTCACCAGTTATGATGAGTTCATTGCAGATCCGGCTTCACATGCATGATGTTCTCCTTCTTTGCATGTTGCATGCAACACTGTTAGCTTTTTGAGCGCATGATTTCCTTTTCTCTTCTATCTTCTATTTTTAGATTAAATTGAAGTTTTAATGTAAGGACTCAAGATCAAATTGATCTAAGTTTCCAAGGAAGTTTAGTTCCTAAAAAGGTGGAATGCCTAAAATAGAAGTAGAGTTCAAATCTTTGTATATCTATAAATACCCAATGGGTATCATATTGTAAAGGTTGGCTAATTAAGAATAGAAATTGGCTTACCTAATGCTAGGAGATAGAGTTTTTGTAGTGATCATTTTGTTGGAGATACATTGTTACTTGATCTTTTTAAAGTTAATAGAATTATAGCTTTTTACACAATATGGAGTTACAATTGAGTTGTTTTACTTGATAAGGCTGATAAGTTATAATCCATCTGAATGCCAATGATTGTACTGAAGCATGATAGTTTCTTATGTGGTGAAAATCATTAGAAGAAACCAGATTTAAAGATTATCTTGTTAGATTGTCATTGAATTAAGTTTATTTGAGGTTTGTTGATCTATAATATTGATGATGAATGAATGTGTGTTGTTTTGAAATTCTTGAAGTATTCTTGATATTGTAAGTGAGGAATTAATTTAGCACCTAAAATGTATGCAATGGTATAGATCATTCTCTAGATTGTGTCATCTTATGGTTTTCTCGATTTGATTGGAAGAACATTCATTATTAAAGATATATGTCTGGGCATTAGATAAGGTTGATTCAAGTTCATTGGTTACCCCCTTATTCCATCTTTTTCTTTTGTTTAAAACCCATTTATTTACAAAAAAAGAGCCATTGCTTAAAGTCTTTTATTACCAACACAGGCCCCTTTAACATTATAGTTGCATGAACCAATTGAGTGACACCAAACAATTGAGAACCAACTACCAGGTCCTTGGAAGTTAGGCCACTATATGTTGTCTTTCTTTTTCAGGAGAAATAGAGTAGAAATATTCTGTTTTAATGTTGTTTGTGTCATCCTAACCATCAACATCACCCTCCCAACCTCTCTCCCTCTCCCTCTCTCTTAGGTTTCTCCCTCCCACCCCCTCTCCCTCCCTCTCTCTCACTCCCTCTCTTTTTCTCTATATCTCTCCCTCTCTCTCTCACTCCCTCTATCTCTCTCCCTCTCTCTAATGTCTCTCCTTCCCACCCTATCTTCCTCTATCTCTCTCTCAAGCCATCTTCCTCTCTCTCTTTGTCAAGTCTCCCCCTCCTACACCCTCTCCCTCGCACAATGACTCCCTCCCTCTCTCACTCTCTCTCTCTCCCCCTCTCCCTATCCCTCTCTCTCAAGCATGTCCTTCCCACCACCTGTCCCTCTCTCTCTCTCTCTCAAGTAGAGGGTTTAGGGATTAAGGGTTAAGGGTTGAGGCTTGAGGCTTGAGGGATTAAGAGGGTATGGGGGTTGAGCGATTAGGGTATAAGGGTTAAGGGTTGACGGTTGACGGTTGACTGTTGAGGTATTAAGAGGCTATAGGGGTTGAGTGATTAGGGTTTAAGGGTTGAGGGGTTAGGGATTAAAAGGGTATGGGAGTTCATGGACTAGGGTTTAACGGTTGAGGGTTGAGGGTTAAGGGATTAAGAGGGTATAGGGGTTGAGGGATTAGAGTTTAAGGATTTAGGCTTGAGGGTTGAGGTATTAAGAGGGTATAGGGGTTGAGGGATTAGGGTTTAAGGGTTGAGATTTGAGGGATTAAGGATTAGGGTTTAAGGATTGAGGGTTGATGGTTGAGGGATTAAGAGGGTATAGGGGTTGAGGGATTAGGGGTTAAGGGTTGAGGGTTGAGGGATTAAGAGGGTATGGGGTTTGAGGGAATAGCGTTTAAGGCTTGAAGGTTAAGGGTTGGGGGATTAAGAGGGTATGGGGGTTGAGGGATTGGGGTTAAGGGTTGAGGGTTGAGGGTTGAGGGATTAAGAGGGTATAGTGGTCGAGAAATTAGGGCTGAACAGTTGAGGTTTGAGGGATTAAGAGGGTATGCGGGTTGACGGATTAGGGTTTAAAGGTTAAGGGTTGAGGGATTTTGAGGGATTAGGTTTTAATGGTTGAGGGTTGAGGGTTTAGGTATTAAGACAGTAAAGGGGTTGAGGGATTAGTGTTTAAGGGTTGAGGGTTGAGGGTTGAGGGTTGAGGTTTGGGGGTTGAGGGTTTACGGTTGAGGGTTGAGGGTTGAGGGTTGAGGGTTAAGGGTTAAGGGTTGATGGATTAAGATTGTAGAGGAGTTGAGGGATTAGGGTTTGAGGGTTGAGGAATTAAGAGAGTATGGGGGTATATGGATTAGGGTTTAAGGGTTGAGTGTTGAGGATTTGAGGGATTAAGAGGGTATGGGGTTTGAGGGATTATGGTTTAAGGGTTGAGGGTTCAATGATTAAGAGGGTATAGTGGTTGAGGGATTAGGGTTTAAGGGTTGAGGTTTGAGGGTTGAGGTATTAAGAGGGTAAAGGGTTTGAGGGATTAGGGTTTAAGGGTTAAGGGTTGAGGGTTAAGGGTTGAGGGATTAGGGTTTGAGGGTTGAGGTATTAAGAGGGTATGGGTGTATATGGATTATGTTTTAAGAGTTGAGGGTTGATGGGTTGAGGGATTAAGAGGTTATAGGGGTCAAGGGATTGGGGTTGAAGGGTTGAGGGTTGAGGGATTAAGAGGGTGTGGGGGTTGAGGGATTAGGGTTTAAGGATTAAGGTTTGAGGGTTGAGGGATGAAGATGGTATAAGGGTTGAGGGATTAGGGTTTAAGGGTTGAGGGTTGAGGGATTAGGGTTTAAGGTTTGAGGGTTGATGGTTGAGGGATTAAGAGGGTATAGGGGTTGAGGGATTAGGGGTTAAGAGTTGAGGGTTGAGGGATTAAGAGGGTATGGGGATTGATGGATTAGCGTTTAAGGCTTGAGGGTTAAGGGTTGGGGGATTAAGACGATATGGGGGTTGAAGGATTAGGGTTTAAGGGTTAAGGGTTAAGGTTTAAGGGTTAAGGGTTGAGGGTTGAGGGATTAAGAGGGTATAGGGGTTGAGGTATTAGGGTTTAAGGGTTGAGGGTTGAGGGTTGAGGGTTAAGGTATTAAGAGGGCAAAGGGATTGAGGGATTAGGGTTTAAAGGTTGAGGGTTGAGGGTTGAGGGATTAAGATTGTAGAGGGGTTGAGGGATTAGGGTTTGAGGATTGAGGGATTAAGATGGTATGGGGGTATATGGATTAGGGTTTAAGGGTTGAGGGTTGAGGGGTTGAGAGATTAAGAGGGTATAGAGGTTGAGGGATTAGGGTTGAAGGGTTGAGGGTTGAGGGATTAAGAGGGTGTGGGGGTTTAGTGATTATGGTTTAAGGGTTGAGGGTTGAGGTTTGAGGGATTAAGAGGGTGTGGGGGTTTAGGGATTATGGTTTAAGGGTTGAGGTTGAGGTTTGAGTGATTAAGAGGGTATAGGGGTTGAGGGATTAGGGTTTAAGGTTTAAGGGTTGAGGGATTAAGAGGGTATAGGGGTTGAGGGATTGGGGGTTAAGGGTTGAGGGTTGAGGGTTGAGGGATTAAGAGGACATAGGGGTTGACGGATTAGGGTTTAAGGGTTGAGGGTTGACGTATTAATAGGGTGTGTGGGTTGAGGGATTAGGTTTGAGGGTTGAGGGATTAAGATGGTATAGGGGTACATGGATTATGGTTTAAGGGTTGAGGGTTGAGGTTTGTGAGATTAAGAGGGTATATGGGTTGAGGTATTAGGGGTTAAGGTTTGAGTGTTGAGAGATTATGAGGGTATGGGTGTTGAGGGATTAGCGTTTAAGGCTTGAGGGTTTAGGGTTGGTGGATTAAGAGGGTATGGGGGCTAAGGGATTAGGGTTTAAGGGTTGAGGGTTGAGGGTTGAGGGTTGACATGGTATAGGGGTTGAGGGATTAGGCCTCACTTATCTTACAATCCCTCTCTATCAGGTCTCACTTACCTGCCACCCTACTTTATTATGTCTCTGCTTCCCATCCCCTCTCTCCCACTTTGACTCCTTGTCCTTCTCTCAGGTGTCTCCCTCCTAGCCTCTCTCCCTCCCAACCCTCTCCTGTCTCTCTCTTAGGTTTCTCCTTGCTACGCCCTCTCTCTCTCTCATAAGTCTCTCCCTCCCACCCCCCTATATCTCTCTCCCACTCCCTCTCTCTCTCACTCCCTCTATCTCTCTCCCACTTTGTGTCTCTCCCTCTCTCTCAAGTCTCTCCTTTCTTAAGGAACATATTTGGTGACTGCCAAACTTGTTTTACCTTGAAACGGTAAAAATACACTAACTCATTTGACCCCAATTTCTAACGAAACCTTTTGACGAAAGCTATATAATCAGATGTATCGTCAGGCACTTGTGCGAATTTTCATTTTTTTTATATTTTTACCTTGACATTTGTCAGAATTTCAACGAACTTTTATATCATCTACGTTTCAACAAAGATCTTTTGCTGAAATTGCAACGGACCTGCAAAGTTAAATTGTGGCGACCATAAATTGAAATGAGCTCGACTATTTATTGCGAAAGTGTTTTTTTCAACGGTTTTCTTGGGGAAAATTAGAAGAAACTCAAGAAGATATTGCTAGGTTGAGGGTAGTCATTGTTTTTTTCCAGAATTCATTTGTGAAGTCAGATTTGTACTTCTAGGTTTGAAAATCATATTTTAAAGCAACATCTCATCATATTTCATTTATAGTCTTGTGCATTTTTAGAATTTCATTTCCAGATTTTAGACCTAGCTTCACAAATTCTTTATAAGGGAATTTTTTATAACTAATGGAAAATTCTTGATGGATTTGGACAAATATTATATTTGCAAGGTTTCAATTTTAACCCTAATGATCAATTTGCAATAGATTTGGGAGCCATGGCTAGATAATATCAAAGGTGTTGGTTGTTTTTTTACTGTAACCAAGTTTATCTTCTAGACACAACATATAAAATCTTAGATAATACTGCCTTACAATACCATCAATCTATATTCTAACCCAATACTACTTATCAAATCCTTATATGAACATAGTCACCTATAACCTCACTCAAGAATTTTAATTAATTCCTTGAATTAAAGCCAAAATGAGAATTACACACACCATAACAGTGAGATGAATAGAATAACCCTTGATCATTTTATTCAAGATAATAATATATTCATACAATGGAGATACATGACCTTGAAATGAGTAATTTTCATTCAGATGCTAGAACTGTCTTGAAAGTTAAGTACCCATGAAACTAAAACCTACAACAGAATGACACCAAACCTAAGAATAGTATCTTCACTATAATATCAGGCTCTTTACAAATTCGCTCTGTAACTTCATTTAGACTTGACCTAAAGATATCTAACTTGCTAATCCGTATTTCTGGTCCTGAAATCCTTCTTATAGGGAAAATGAAGGAGCAACAAGCATCAGACCAGAAATACACCTGTCACTGGTCACTTGGACCACTTTATGACATTTCAAAAATTGGTTAGAACAGCTGAGTCTCTGGAGAATATTCTTGTTCATCCCCTCCAATGGAGAATAACTGTTGCATTTGCCAAACTTTGAAAACTTGCACCAAAACTGCCACCAAGACATAGCCAAAATTTGTTATAACCATAACTGTTGAGTTGTTAACTGCCGGTTGTAGACTCTATCCTATTCTTGTTCATTTAAGTACTCTTCTACCCATCATTTATATTCCTCGTCCGTTGGCCAATTAAAATTTACCTTGGCACTGTAAGGTGTATACTTTACTGCTACTTGATTCACCTCCCTTTCAAAAGATTCCAAAAATGTGCTAGTGTTAATGATTTTATCCATACTACTCATCAGCATGTCATAATCTGAGTCATCACAAATCAATTTGATTTGTGCATTGATGATTTCATCTACCCTATCCTACCATTGCTGCAGTGATCTAACATTTCCTTGGGCATCTACAATATTTGGTAAAGATGTGTCACTCCAGTCATCAAAACTCTTTACCAACTCTTTAATCCTCCTCCTAAAATCATCAGGTAAGGCCTGGAAACCTTGCAGTGACTTCACAAAGTCTTGAGTAGGCCTTAATTTTTTAGGCCTATTAGCTGCATTTTGAGAATTCCATTTCCATATTTTGTTGTGCAAGTTCAATATTCTGATTTTAGGAGTCTAACAGTTGGAAATCATAGTAAGATCATAATTTAATAATTTCTAGAATTAGCATTTGAAAGTATTTTTTGGGGTCATTAACTTCAGACTATCTTCTCTTTTGTAGGGGTGGTTGCATGCCAAATTTTTTTGGTGTAAAATATCATAATTATTATATTTTGCTACCTGTGTATGATTAAAAATTATTGGAGTGTGAGTTTGATATTTTTTGAAGATCTAAAAATTCAAGCTTGGTAAAGAAAAATCATGTCAGATAATATTAGTCCAAAATAAAATGAAGAGCCAGTTGCTAGATTGTGGGCTATATTGAAAAGAAAGGGTGATGGGAAATGTTATTGTCCTTGATATAATTGCAAGGGCTTAAAGACGAGAAGAATTTTAATCACAATAGCTGAGAAACATTGTAGGCATCATGGTCATGTTGAAGGGGGGCATGATTATCGTCCATTGGTAATTTGTTCATTATATGTGTATATTGATTGAATTTGTAAATATTTATATTATTTTAACATTTGATATATATATATATATATAATCACTTGATCATGATCATGGTTTATTTGTGTCTGTCATTATTATAAAGGTGGGGTGCCCTAGGGCACACGATATGAATTATCACAGCCCGAAGAATGTGGTTTTGCAAGCAGAGGAACATGGAGCTGTGAATATTGAAGATGAAGTTAATGATCCTATGGAAGAAGATGATCATGCACTAGAAAACACAATTGAAGATGATGGTACAAATACATTGATCCATGACACATGTAGTGGCACATATGATTATGTTGATCGAGATGACTTTGATGATGTTCATGATTTAACTGTACTTGAGAAGGCATGCAAGCCCCTTTATGAAGGCTCCCAAAAAACTCTTCTCTCTGCTATATTGTTGCTGGTGAACTTGAAGGTTGTGAATGGTTTATCCAACATAGAAATCTCACGGATGTTAAGGTATGTCATATATGTCATCTTTTTTCATCTATTTTAATTGTTGTTAGTTCATCGCTAGTAAATAAAGGATGAAGTATGCACCTTTAATATTCTTTATATTAAGAAATTATTTTTTGTTGTAGATTGATTGGTGAATTTTTGTTACCACCATCAAATATTTTACCTCACTCATACTGAGATTTATCTGGCATTATGAAAGATATTGGAATGGAGTATCAGGCAATAGATGCATGTCCCAATGATCATATTATATATCATCAACAACATGAATTTGTGACAAAATGCCTAGAATTTCATATCAGTAGATATCAAACAGATCAACTAACAAAAAAGGTGCCTCGCAAGGTTCTTCGTTATATTCCCATTATTCCGCGTATGCAACAATTATTTAGGTGCGAAAGCTTAGCACAATTTATGGATTACCATGCATGTAATAGAAGTGGAGATGAGATTCTTTGAATGCCTGCAGATGGTTCTGCATTTAGGGACATGGAGGAAAAATAGCCACACTTTAAAGAAGAACCTCGTAATCTCAGGCTTTCATTGGCAGCGAACGGTGTCAATCCATTTGGAGAGTTGAGTTCTATTTACTCGGTGCGGCCTATTTCTGTTATCAACAATAACATTCCTCCATCAATGTCAATAAAGAGGGAGCACATAATGTTGGAAATGATTGTTCCAAGTATTTGTTTACATCAATTTTCTTTAACATACTAGCATCTCATTTGTCTTATTTGTTGCATAATGACTTATATGTTTTTTCATTTAATAGTCATGTACATGAATTTATATATATTGCAGTAAAATGGTTATAATAATTATGTAATGTTTATGTTCATTCAACTAGGTAAGTACCAAGTTAAAGATATGAATGTATATGTTGAGTCTCTTATTGACGAGTTACTAAAGTTATGGAATGGCGTCACTATGTATGATGTATCTAGACCAATAGGACAAAGAAAATTTCAATTCCATGCAATGCTTGTATGGACAATTCATGATGCCCCAGGGCTAACACATTTTTCTGGTATGTTATAACGTTCGACTGCATGACTTTAACAATATTTAATTTTATGAAGTAGATATAATGCATGTTTTTAAATAATCTATTCATTATATATAATTATAAAAATTGACATATTTAATCCAATTATATATGATTTGTAGGTCTTCAAACAAAGGGAAAATTTGCATGTCCAATTTTTGGTCCAAAGATGAAATCTCATCGTTCAACAAGTTTAGGAAAGCAGGTGTTTGATGAGTATAGGCACTTCCTCCACAAAAATCATAAGTATCGAACTACTGAAAAACATATTTTCAATGGGAAAGAAGAGACTACATCAAAACCATGAAGAATGACACCTCGCCTATGGAAGTTGGAATATAATAGAATTAATTGTCAAGGTTATACATCGGATCAAATTGTTTATCTATCATTTATGATATGTTTTGAATTTAGATTTTTATATTGTGTTGTGTTTACTCATGCTGTAATTGACAATGATTGTCGTTGTTAATTTGTTTAACTTATATGCTTTATGAAGGCCGTCAAGGAATTAATGGTTAGCTTCCACAAGGACTGAAAAGTTATCCTAGACAATTTAGTAGGTTTCCCTACAATGAGCAGTTACAAATTGTGCATTTTTTTGATACAATGTATATCAGAAAGAATATGACAGAAACATTATGGAAAATATTGGATGGAAGGCATGACAAAGAAAAAATTGTCAAAATTTGTAGTGACATTCAGGAAGCCAATCATGCAATGAAAAATGTCAGTCAATTAAATAGCGATGGAGACCAAATTAATATAAGTTCCCTTCCTTGGTTATTAATGGAGCAACAAAGCAATGCTATAAAACAAGTCATACAAAAAATTTGATTTCCCATAGGATTTGCTGCGAACATAAACAATATCATAACAAAGAAAGATGAATTTGGGTCAGGGATGAAAACACATGATTGGCATAACTTCATTAAGTTAATTATTCTGGTATATTATATATATATTTGTATAATGCATGTACTTTTCAATGTATTATGTTTACTATTTTTGGAAAAATATTAATGAAAAGATCATTTTATATTTGTTGCAGTACGTTCTACCTCTATCTCTCCCAGACAATTTCGACAACAATGTCAAGCAATTTATATATGATCTTGAAAAATACATGAGGTAAGTATCGATATTTGTTCAATTCATTGTATATTTTTGTTAAATCTCATTAATATATTTGTGCCTTGAATCACTTGTAGATGGCTGTCATCTAAAACAATCCATAAAGAATATATAAATTATTGGAAGAGAAGAATTCCTTGTCTAATTTGTGAAATGCAAAAGTGTCTACCTTCGACATTTTTCAATGCACAAGAACACTACCTCATACACCAAGTTGAGGAGATTGAATTGTGTGGACCTATACACACAAGGTCAATGTGGATGGTTGAGAGGCACTTGAAATTTTTGAAGGCTTTGGCTAGACAGAGAGCACATCCCGAGGGTTCTATGGTGGAGGGATACATGGTATACCAGACCATGGTGTACATTACTGAATATCTTCCTAATTTTCCAACAAAGATCCATGTAGATCACATTTGAGATCCCAACTCCATTAAAAAATTTGAAGGGGAGTACCTGATGGGGAAAGGTAGATTGAGGAAAGTGTCAAGTAATTATAAGATGGTCATGGAGATTAATTAGAATACATTTTACATTTGATTTTTATGTATATTGTACTTATTTAATTATTAATCTTCAATATTAATCAATTATAAATTAAGGTCGTATACCATGCTAATTAACTAATTATACGTCATTTGTGAATTTCAAATTTTTTTGATACAGTTGGTCGAGAGTGGGATGCACTACATTTGTATGTAGTAAACAATCTTGATTGGATGACGGTATGGATTGAACGATGTCAACAATTTGGTTGCACATTAACATGGGAAGGTGTGGCTTCATTAGTTAAAGAAGCTTATCGTAATGGAGATTCCAATGTTACACCAAGGGAAATTGATTTAGCATACGGTTTAAGGGATAAACAGGTATGTATAAATATATTAATCACCCATATTATCTAATTTTTTTGAATTATATTGATGTATATATGTTGATATTTTACTCTTTGCATACATTCGGTAAAGAATAAATATGTTTATCAACTGACGATATTGCAATAAGATTTGCATGTTTGACATATTGCAGGTGAAACACCACAGGGCTATGTGGTGCAATGGTCATAAATTTTGAATCAAAAATTTGGATGACATGAAGAAAATTTGTGATTCTAGGATAACTGCAGTCTTCCAAGTGACTAATGTTTCATCTAGAAGCAACATACATCTAGAAGTCTCAGAAAATCAATACTATGGGGTTTTGGATGATATAATTGAGTGTGACTTTAAGTCCTTCAAATTAGTTTTGTTCGTCATCCTATGGTACAGACTACAATTGAATGAAAATGATCTCGAGAAAACTATTATTGAACATGATAATGGATTTACCATGGTCAATACAAGGTATTTTGAGTGAGCTAGAAATGAGCCCTATGTTCTTCCAAGCCAATGTTAGTAGGTATTTTACTCAGAGGTTCCAAGTAAAGCAGGTTGGTCATATGTTGTTAGACATGATCCAAGAGGAAGGACGGTAAAGTATAATGTGGTGGAAGAAGAAGATACTAAAAAAATAGAAGATGATGTAGATGATGATCAGGATCAATAGTTAGTTGATGATGTGCCTGATGAAGATGTCGAAGAGGAGGAACTAGATCATGATGATGTAGGAGTTAATGTTCATGAAGATGACATCCGTGTGGATGATGACATTATGAAAACTGATATCAATAATGATGATGATGATATGACCAATCCTTACAATGTTGAATATGGATTGGATGATACAGACAAAGAGTTGGATGAAGAATAAGATCAATGAAATTGAAATGTATGAGTTATGTGATTGTATTATCTATTTGATATTAATTTCTTGATAGAATTATATTTGAATTATGTCATTACATAATTAATTTATGATGTTTTTAATTTTAATTATATTTGAATTATATTAGAATATGTTCAGTTAACAAATGTAAAAAATAAAATGGATAAACCAAAAGATGAAAGCGTGAGACCACTGCCTTGTTGGGTGTATGGAGTCTAATGAAGATCTATAAAAGTGTAATCTATGATGGCAATAATTCAAAGTGTTTGGCACACAGATGTAGTTTATAACTTGTATAAATGTGCAAGTAAATGACTGACAAACTCTACTTGAGATAGAATGACAATCCTAGTTATGTGATTCTTCTTATTGATCCAATTAATACTCTTTAGTTACTGTGATTGACTAGAAGGGTTTAATCTTTACTTGAAAGAACCAAATAATCACATCACACAAATACAACAAATGTGTATCGGTAAACTGAATATATATATATGCTTGATATATCAATTTAAACAACAGAAAAGCATCAATAGTATCAACTACTTGGAGCATGAGATGATTACAACGACATTTCACCACTTAAGATAGTCATTTAATTTGCAATTTGGTATCAAGCTCTAAGCTAAGACAAACAGACACAGAACCTTACAAACACATACAATTTAGGCTAGTGCCATATACTATTGGGGAGTCGAATTCACAAATATTTAGATTTCCATAATAGGTTCAAACACATAACATATAAGATCTCTGACAATATTGCATTACAAAAGTGTCAATTTCTATCCTAACTCAATAATTCTTATCAAATCCCTTTACAAACATATCCATCTATGACTCCATCCAAGCATTTTAATTTACTAGTTGAATTAAAGAAAAAATGGAAATCATACACAACATAACAGTGAGATGAACGCCATAACCCTTGATTATATTATTCAAAAATGTGATATGTTTATACAACGGAGAGCCATGTGCTCTAAATATATCATTATATATCAAATGTTAGTACTGTCATGAAACATCAAACCTTCATGTTGTTGGAACTATCAAATTTTGACAAATTCATTATTTCTTCATGATTATTAGTCTCCTAAAAAAGATTCATAATGCAGACATAAAAATCCTCACATAGCATTTTTTACCAAAATTTGATTTAAAATTGTGCCATAACGCCCCATAAATTTCATTTGACATTAAAATCTTTACATATGAAAATATCGACATAAGTTGATGTAGGTCTCATCGATAATATACATATCCTAAATGTATCGGCAAGACATTACAAGGTTCACACCGATCAAGTTATACACAAAGAGAATGTGGGTTTATATATCTTACTGGCAAGACAAAAAGTATCGGCGTGACGATGTAAGGTCACATTGAGCTAAATTACCTTTTGCTGATTGGAGTAACGTAAATTCTATCGGAGAGACTTTGGTCATCGAAGAGAGATTTTAAAACACTGCCCGTAGCGTTATTAGTCTTGACGATAAAGCAAGGGGAAGACTCACTCGGTGAGACAAACGATGTCGGGGAGAATTCAGAAAGTCTTACCGACCCCTCAGGTTATACCAACATAACTGAGCATATGAAGATAAAGGGTGTCGAGAAGACAATGCGCATGGTCTCGCCAATGAAAAAGCGTATCGGTGAGACATGTCACCGTGGGGAGATCTAAGAGACATCACGGCGAGTATCATTTTTTCGGCAAAACAAATACTTGGTCATGGTGACATAAGTCAATAAAGTGAGCATCTTGATGAGATGAAAAGCTTTCAGAGTAAGGTGAAGAACTGTTGGCCCGATTCATTAATTCTGGGTGACAGTTTTTTTGATGAAGGTCATGGCGATGAAAAAGTAGAAAGAAAGAAACTATTGAGGAGACTTGTGATGTCGAGGAAACTACAAGAAGTCTTAGTAGATGGGTGAACATTGAGCAGGCAGATCGGCTAGAGGTTTGAATGTCTTACCGATGTGATCCTATTGGCGAGACATCAAACAGGTCATACCCATAAAGTTATACACTAGGAGAATGTGGGTTTGTATTACTTATTGACAAGACAAAAGGTATCGGCATGACGGTGTGAGGTCATATCGAGCTAAGTTACCTTTTTCTGATTGGAGAAAAGTAAAGTCTTTCAGAGAGACTTTGGTCATCAGAGAGAGATTTCAAAACACTCATTGAAGCACTATTGGTCTTGCCGATAAAGCAAAAGGAGGACTCAATTGGTAAGACAAACGATGCTGAGAAGAGTTCATAAAAGTCTCAATGACCCCTCGGGTTACACCAACAAAATTGAGCATGTAGAGACAAAGGGTATCGATAAGACGATGCTCATTGTCTTACCGAAGAAGAGGTGTATCGGTTAGACATGTCACTGCAGGGAGATCTAAGAGACATCACAATGAGTATTTTTCTGTTGATAGAATAAATTGCTTGGTCTTAGCGACATAAGTCGATAAATTAAACATCTCGATGAGACAAAGTACTTTCGAAGTAAGGCAAAGAACCATTGGCCCAATTCATTAAGTCTGAGTGATAGTTGTTTCGATGAAAGTCATGGCGATATAAAAAGAAAAAGGAAAGAAACTATTGGGGAGACTTGTGATGTCGGGGAAAATGCAAGACGTCTTGGTGGATGGGTGAACATTGAACAGGTGGATCGGCTAGAGATTATAAATGTCTTGATGATATAAGCCCTGATGTGACAGTGAGAATTTTGAAAAAAAAAACTTGCAGCATTCATGTCTAGGTAAAGACATTAATGGCGCCACGAAGCATAGGAGATTTTGCATATCAAGGTATGATCAATTGAAATCATTGTCTCATAGAATTCAAAGTGAAGGAGAGTAAGGGAACCAGCAGAGAAATTAAGGCATTCACCTAGCTTGAGTTTGGAAGAAGTTACAGTAAGTTTCTCGTCCTCTCAGAATTCGTAAAAATTTGAATTATGGAAGGCACTGGTTCAAGAAAACTAAAGGGAAGAAAACCCGAGGAGGGAAGCCAATCAAAAGAAAAAAAGTGAAAGACTGAGTTGCAACCAGAAGGTACTGAAAGGAAGCTAAATCAAGACCTCATAGACCAGTTACCTGGTTCTGGACCTAAAGCTAGGTGTTCTGCACAGCTCAAAGTGGAAGTTGAGAAATTGGATGACAAATGCAAATTTATAGGTGATGTTTGGACTCTGATTAGAGGCTATGAGTTATTCAATTTCCATTACCACAGGAGAAATCACTTTGAGCTAGTATGCAATCCATGGAGGCTCAATTTAGGGAAATTAGTGTGCCCTAATTTTTTTATTGATGTGGAACTGGTAAAATTGTTGGCCGAACACTATGATTTGAAAAACAAAGCTATATGTGATTTGTCAGGGAATCCATTGATACATGTATCTAAGAATGCAATTGCTGAGATTTTCAAAATGGAGGCAATGTGCAGTGAGAAAGTAGTGAGTGAAGAGCTCAATAGTGAGTTTAGAAGGATGGACACCATTTATAAAGGGTGGAGGTTACCTCTGCACAGAATCAAGTGTCATGGAAAACCTACTCCAATGGAAGACAGTGAGGGGCCACCATTTCATGTAGACCTCTTTGAACCTTACCTAAAATATACTTACTACTCAATCAGATAGGTATTAGGGATGGAGGTACCTGAGCATATGGTGGTTGTGCCCATGGTGATTGCTGCAGACATTTAGTATTACAATTCCAGATCATTTGACTATGTTGCACATGTTTTTAGGGAGTTGGATGCAGGTTTGATGGCGATAAAGAGTGGTGCTTCTATTCTCCATCTCAGAAATTACTCACTGTTGATGCACTTAGTGTTGTATTTTGGACAAGAGTTAGGTTTATGGCCCTAGGAGCTAAGGATTTCACAATCTAACAAGGAAGGCGGGTCATTACCTATTCAATTATGGACTACTATTTGGGACAGCAGGTTTGCCAATTCAAATTTCTTGCATTTTGAAGAATTCTTTGTGAAACCCTTGTATAGATTTTTTAGCCATTCTTTTGATTATTCTTTATCTAAACAAGTAAAAAGGTTTCTTAGGCCTAGAGATTAAAATGGACCAATTAACCACAACTTGGGGGATTTGTATTGCTTAGAGAATGCCACAATGATTAGGGTTTATGGCTTTGAGGATACACCTTTCATTCTGCCTAGAACTGTCCCGGATAGAATTGCATACCTAGAAATTGTTAGGAAAATGGATTACTCCAGTGTTATGAACTTAAGATCATATGGGAAACAAGATTTTATGCCCAGTACATTGTGTTTTAGTGATTTCACTGTATTAGCCAAGGATGGTTATGATCTGATTCTCGACAAATTATTGCACTACAACATGAGAAGAGCACCAGTGAGAAAGAACTTTGATCCAGAAGGGTATATCCACTTCGCCAAAAAAAATAAAAATTGGGAGGGTACCATCATGTGCCCTTTAAATCTGATGACATAATTAGAAACCTAGAGGCAAAGGAAGTTGAAATCATGATTGAAAAACATAATCAGGAGTTCGTGAATGTTGAGTTGTTATCCTCCATTAAGGGGATTTCAGAAATAGACAGGCCATAAAGCTCATCTGGGAAAGTTTCAAGAATGAAGACTCAAGAGTATGCCTATGTTGCTAGGGAAACAGATGTTGAGAAAACCATGGATGTAGATACAAGACATGAAGAATATAGGTCTTTCATATCAGATGATGAATTTATAAAGACCTCAGAGTTTAAGACATTTTTATATAATCAAAAAGGGAAAGAGATAAGGGGACAGGTTGACAATGTCACTCCAGGGAATGAGGATCAAATGTTAAAAAGCTTAAAGGATGAATTAGACAAAGAGATGATTGACATGACCCCTAAAAAGGGGAGGGAGCTACTTGAAAAGGTAGGTGTTATGATTTTTCTAGGTTTGGATATGAATTTTGCATTATTTTTTGATAGTTTCATAAAAGATAACAATGCTACCCACAAGCTCAGTATAGAGAAGGTGATAGAGGTATACACATGATCAAGATACAATCCTAATGATGAAATTTTGATGATTTGGGCCTTGTATCCTCCTCACAAGAAATCAATTGTTATTGATACTAAAAAGGCATTCAGACATGTCATGACCCTGAAGGCTGGGGAGGTTGATCCTGTAGCGACTACTGATATTGGGATAAATATAGCCAAGTAGAATAAAGCCCAAATCCAAGCATTGATAAGGGAAAGGGAGATGTACGAAACCAATAATGAGAGGATGTTGAGAGAGAATGAATGCTTGAAATACTTGGTAGGTGGTGTAACATAACCAACAAGGATGCTCACTCAAGGTCAGAGTTCACAGAAAAAAGACCATTGGGAAGAGTCAACTGCATACTCTCAAGGGAGAATCGATGCATTTGCTGCAATAATAAAAAAAAGGCAGGTTGTTTTAACCACTTGGTTAAATAAACTCCAGGGAAAAAATTCACAGTACATAGATGCAATAAAGGAACACACGAGAGTGGATAGCAAAATTCAGGAAAGAATTGAGGAATTGGAGCAGAAGGACACACCTAGTAATGAAGAGATTGAAGATGCCAATTGTATTATGGATAGGCACAAGGATTTCTTTGAGGAGTTACAAGGGGATATGCAGGGATTGACAGAGGCTACCGATGATAGATTGACCAAGTTATGTGATGATGAAGGGAAAACGAAGGAAGTGAATACATGGAAAAGTGAGTGTGAAACAATACTCCAAGGGATGCTAGAGACAACCACTGCGAAAGATGTGATATTGGATGCAGCATGTGAGAAAAATGAGCAAATGATAATGATGGAGATTGTGATCCATGATGCGTTGGGAGATGTCGACACTCATGAGCACAAGGATTATACAGAGCATATGTTTGCAGTCCATTTGTGGCTTAAGAGAAATTAGTTAATAGTGGATTTGTTAAACCTTTTATGCTTTAAACCTTTTTGAAAAGGCACATCCTTTTGCAAACTGATGTATAAGTATCCGTTGTTGGATAAATGTAAAGGGGTAGAAGATAGAATTAGAATAGGATAGACTGTTGTAAGCATTAAATTTTCAGAAATGATTACATTCAAGGAGACTATGTTGCATGTATGAACTTTGAAGGAGATAATGAAAGACTGTTGATTTAGTGGCTTCATTATGGTATCAATTGTTTTTTGGATTCTTGCAATTATTTGATTGTCTCCAATTTGATGTTTCTTGGTTGTTTAAATTGAAGTATCAAGTATATATTCGATTTATCAGTACACATTTGTTGTTTCTGTGTGATTTAGTTTATGGGATTCTTTAAAGAAGAATTAAAATTCCTTTCAATAAATTATAGTAATCTGGGAATGCCATTTGGATCAATAAGAAGAATCAGATAATTAGATTTTATATTCTGCCTCAAGTAGGGTTTATCAATTACACTCTTGCATGTTTATACCAATTGTAAACTCATAGTTATATGCCAAACAATTAGAGGACCTGCTAGATAGAAACCATTCATTAAAGGCTTTCATTTGACTCAGTTTTACCCAATAAGGAACTGGTCTCCCTCATTTACATTACATTAGTTTTATTCATTTCATTTAACATCTCTTAATTGAACATATTAATTCATACCTTGATATTGCATATACAATTTATACCAAAGTAGGATCATATCTTTCCACTATTAAATTGCCATTTGTGGATAGTTAGATCAAGTAGGAAACATAAATTAAACATATTAATTTAGTATAAGAGTCAACCAATCATAAGGAAAACATAATATGAAGATGAATTTTCTCAAATCTTGTGGTTGTAGATGCCCTTTTGAAATCTATGCAAAATGTGGGAGGATAGACAAAGCTCATGAACTATTTGACACAATGCCTCGAATCATTGTAATCTCATGGAATACACTCTAATTAGAAAAGTCTCATCACTGCCCTCATAACAATCTATCAATTTTTTTAGTGTCTATTGTGTTACACCCAATTTGGGACATGGGGTATAACAAAATAGACACTAAAATAAATTGAGAGATTACTATTCTTTGAGACATTTTATCAAATAGTTCACAAGATTTTTCTATCCTTCCACATTCTATATAAATTTTAAAAGGGCATCTACAACCACAAAATTTTAAAATATTCATCTTCATATTATGCTTTGATCGATGTCTATACCTTGTTCCAAATATCCCATATTAAGGAAACCAATAAGGATTTTGGTGAAGGTTGTGGAATTTTTCTTTGCATCTACCAATTGCATTTGTTTGAAAGTTTCTAAAACCTTTTCAACAAATCCATTATGTGTATATTCCAAAAATCATTATAATACACAATTTCACATTTATTTGGCTGTGCATCTACCAATTGTATTTTCTTGAATTTCCCTACAATATTTTTAATGTAGATCTCTTTTGTGGATATCTTATAGTCTTTGTAGTCCACATCACTTTGTTTTTTGAAGAAACTATTACCATATATTTCTTATTTATGTTCTTATTTGCATACATTTTTATAAGTTTGATATTACAATTAATAATATTAATTTTGGCAAGACATTAAAAGATTTTGTTGATTTTAAAAATATATGCATCCCAATGTAAAAATGTCAACAATGGAAGCAATGATTTTAACACATAATTTTTTATGTAGTATCCAATTCAAAGGATCATGTTACAATTTAGGGTTATGATTGGGTATTTAATTAGGGTTAGGATTTAGTGTTCGAGTTAGTGTTAGGTTTAGATTTAGGGTTAGGGTTAGGAAAAATAATGTTAGGATTAGGGTTAGATTAGGGTTTATGTTTTATGGTTAGGCTTAGATTTAGAGTTTTGGTTATGGTTGGGATTAGATATGAAATTAGGGTTAGGGTTTAGGATTACAATTAGGGATTATAGTATTAGGGTTATATCTAGAATTAAGTTTTAGGTTTATTGTTATGATTAAGGGTTGTTTTTATATTTGGCTTAGAGTTAGGGTTAGGATTAGGGCTAGGGATAGGGCTAGGGTTAAGTTTAGGGATAGGTTTAGGGTTATTAGAGTGAATGCAACTAATTAATAAAATAAAAAATATTTAGGGTTAGGTAATTAGGGTTAGGGTTGGGGTTAGAGTTTTGGTTGTGGTTAGGGTTATAAAGATAGGATAAAGGTGAGGGTTAGGGTCAAGGTTAAGGTTTCGAGAAAAAGGGTTAGGTTATTATTTGGATTACCCTAAACTCTAACCATAACCATAAACCTAATCCAAAACCTAACCCTAAAGAAAACACATAACCTAACCCTAATTGTAGTGTTTGAGGCTAGGCTCAAACACTATATAACCTAACCCTATATAACCTAACACATAACCTAGAACTAGAAAAAATTATTCTCCCAAACAATCTCCTCTACTTCTATTCACACCTACTAGAGTTGCAACATTCAACATTGGTGCTTCAACCATTCATTCAAAGCTAAGAATTTGAAAAAAGTGTCCATTTGTAATATAATTAATCATTTAACAATATTATAATTATTATTAATCTAATACAATATTAATATTATTAATAATATACCAATAATATTAATAATCTAATATAATTACTATTAATCTATAGATTATATATAATCTTAATATATAAAATATATCATTATAATTCATATAATGTAATATAATGTAATATAATATTGTTGTATAATATATTAATATTATAACATTACTATTAATCAAAGTGCTTTAATATTTATGTCGAGTTTTAGTACATTATATGACAGGTTACTAAAGCGGATCCGAGATGCACATGCTCAAAATCGACGATGATGTTATAATCTTGATGAAAATTTGCTTGATGATTATGTTTAGTGCTGGTGACTACTATGAATGAACATGATTGCCGATGGTGGAGATCAATGGTTGCCTGCCCTCGTGTGATACAAAGATGCAAGGTGTTTATTGATTGTGATATCGCGGGCGAGCACCACATGTCTTTCCTTGGTGATGCATAATGTGGTGGGCCCTTGGTGTTGAGATGGAGATTACATCAACCTTTTGAAGGCAGTCGTTTGATAACTTCTCAAACACAAGAAGATGTGATTTTGGCCCTATTAGGAGAAGAATAAACAACAATGAAAAAGATTTAAAAGTTGATTCTCAACATGAGAATGTATTATACTCATGAGGTAATAATAATAAAAAAATAAAAATGAATGTTATTATTGTAAGAAAAAGGATCACATAGTATGGACTTGTATAACTCGAGCCAATGATGTTCTTGAGGGAGAACTTAAAGAAAAATAAAATAGTGTTAGCTTAGACTATATATATTTGTTTGTTTCAATCAACATGTTTTATTGTGAGGAATGTAAATCTTAATGGAGGGTGTTGGAATATTAAGATTAACATTAATAAATTCACCTTACTAACTTATTAAAGGTGCTACTTTTTGTAACCCTATAGCCCAACTATTCAATGGTCATTTTTCTAATGACTCCTTTCTCACTCTCTTGGAGGACAAACGTGACATTATTTAGGATATTCAATGCCTAGATATTTTTTGGAAAGCTTTAAGGTCAAATATATAGTGGCATAAAACTCAATGTTACAGGAAATCATTCTTAGCCAAGCCCAATTTGTTCAATTCCTATGGATAGAAAGGGGTTGATCATAAGGAAGTGTTGAGATTCCTAAGCATCTCTTTTACATTTTAGGTTTCTCCTTCCTCTTTAAGGAAACATATCATTTCTAGAGCTGAGAAAAATTATCATATTAAATTATGAATCCCCTTTATTTGGCAAGGAGATTCCATGTGTGTTCAAAAATTCTTGTTGCACACATTTCCATTACTCATGTTGTTAAGAACCTTGCAAATCCTCATATTTGAAGATTGAAAAAATCCAAAGGTATATTTTATGGCCTCCCTTTAACCAAGTAAAATGGTTTCAAAAATTATCCTAGGAGTTTTATTATTTCCCTCATGACTATAATAGGCTTGGCTTAGTTTGTATTCACTACTCCAAATGGCGCCATAATAGGCTTTTCTTGCTTTATATTCACTACTCTAAATGGAGCCATATTTTTTTTAAATTTAATTAACATACTCTAAAACCTAACTAAATCAGGTTGTAGCTCATCAAATTGGACAAGTGAAAGGTCAATGCCAGCACTGAGGAAGAGTTTGGAGGAGTGAAAGAAAGGTCAATACTAGCGCCAACGAAGAGTTTGGAGCTAAAACAAGGTCAATACCAACTCCGAGGACCAAGTTGGGGGAACTCAAGGAAAATCAACAACCAAGGGACAATGAGTACTGTAAGTTTGGCACCCCCATTCTCTTTAACTTGCAATTTCCATGCCTAGTTTCCAAAGATCTTCTCATACATTGCCCCCCCCCCCATTCTTGTAAAATGGTATAAGATAAGACAAAAAAAATAAAATAGCTTAGTCTTTCACATTTTTATAGTGACTACTAGAGGCACATAGACCAATTCTTCATAATAGAATAATTTGATCATAATTTTCCAATGATGGCATTATGAGAAAACCTTAGGTTAAATAAATAATTCCTAGCTAAGTTCTTGAAATCATGTCCAACCATATAAGAGAAGACCGCTGCTATGTGTACTTGGATAACATGGAGAAAGGCTCTTTGGTCTCTTTCATCAATCTATGTATTGTTAAATTTTAACACCTAAAATTGAGAATGAAGAATCTTTCCTAGAATGGTGGCCAATTATGCTTCTCAACACCTAGATTACAAAATCATTGTCAATATCATTGCCATCAGAATTAAACCTATTGCTTGAGATATAGTCATAGAGGTAAAAAAATTGGATTTCTTGATAGTAGATACATTCTAGACTATTCAATCCTTGCATAGGAGATTGTTGAATGGGCCCAATAAACTACTCATGATGCCCTTAATATTAAGTTAAAAAATTTACAAGGCATATGATTGTATCAAATTTCCTTTCATTTATAAAAGGCTCAAATGGATTTATTTTCAACCCTAAATTATTTTTTTTTAAAAAGGGAGTAAAAACTTTATTGATAATTAGAAAGGAACATTACAAAGAAAGCAAAGCCACACATCCCCAAGAAACAACAAACTCACAAGGCCAAAGCCCAACCAAAGTCAACCAAATCCATAACCAGACTTTTCCTCCACAAGAATTCCTTCCAAATCATGGCGAAGCTCAAGAGGAACAAGCTCCCAATCCTCGACTCTCCAACAATCATCACGCTCAGAAGCACACTTTTCCAAGCAATCAGCAGCCCTATTCCACTACCGTGAATATGAACAAAATTCACCATTTCCATCACCGAACTAACTTGCAGAATCTGTTGCACAATCATAGCCAATTGCTAGCTGACACCCACCACTTTCCGCTCAATGAGTAGATTGATCAAGGTTTGAGAGTTGGATTCACAAATAAGACATCTCCACCCCAAAGCATGAGGCCTCTCAAAGGCCCATAGAATTTCCAAGCCTTCCACAATGTTGATAGTCTTCGTCCCCTCATGGACTGAAAAAAGGAAAATCACTGAACCTGAGGAATCCCTACCAATTCCCCCAATACCAATAGGCCTAGGATTGCCCCTGGAAGAACAATCAATATTAATCTTGAGAACCCCATTAGGAGGAAGCTGCCATCTACCATCCCTATGAATTTTCTGCTTCAACTTTTGACCTCTCTTGACACACGCCTAAGTCACAGACAACCCCTGAATCCCTAATCTCTACACCAGCTCAGTATCCCTTTTCTCTAAAGGAAAGCTCATAGCACACTTATCCTCCACCATTTCCTGAATCATGCCCAAGATTCTCTGCCAGACTTGTTGCACCATCTTCTGCTCGCCCCAAAAGATACGACAATTCTGTTCGATCTAGATCTTCCACAACATAAAGACAGGCCCCACATACCACACTTCCTATAAAAAATAAGCCATAGAGGGAGGCCTACCCACACTATTCCAAAAATTAATCAAGGAGGAAGCATGCACATAGGGGCTTTGCCAGACTCCCCACCAGAAGTGTTAGATCTTAGTCACATAGGGACAGTGGAAAAACAAGTGAAAAGACTCTTCCTCAGTAGCTCCACACAAAACGCAAACAGAAGGGCCCTGGAAACCCCTCTTCTGAATGTTGTCCCAAATTAAACACCTATTCTAGGTCAACATCCAAACAAAGAAATTACACTTTGGCTAGGAGAACTTATTCCATACCTTCTTCCACCACTGAACTTCCTCCCCCTCCACCTTGTGGGCCAATAACACCTTATATCCAGAGGCAATAGTATAGACACCCATGGGATTAGGGGACCAGGTGAGCACATCCTCCTCACGGAGTGAACTACACTGGTGAAGGGAAAGGATACTATGCAGTTCAACACAATCATCTTGTAGACCAACATTTGGCTAGACATCAGGAGACTTCCATCTTGCCACCTCCAGTTGCCCACAGAGAGAAGAGACTTTAAAGTCACTCACCCGAGACCAACCTACCTCGAGAAACCTCTGACAAAGATTCAATAAATTAGGATATTGAGAAATGAGAGGAGGGGAGCCATCCTAGGAATCAAACAATAATTGAACCGTAGTCCCCTGCCTACAAATCCAAAATAAACCTTCCTTAATAAGAGCAGCCCCCTTCTTGAGAGTGCCCCAAATCTCCGAACCCTTCCCAATAAGGGGATAGTGGGGGATATCAGTCTGATGAATCCCCAAGAAGTAATTTTGAGATAGAACCCGGGCCCAAGTTTTATCCTGCTCAGTGCACCACTACCAATACAACTTCGTAGCCAGGGCCACCCCAGTCAAAGTGGACTGTCGTAATCCAAGACCTCCAAACTGCTTCGGGCTACAAACAACCTCCCATCTAACCAGACTCCATTTGGAGGACCCCATACAACCAGCCCATAAAAATTGTCTAGCAACGAAGTCAAAATCCTTAACAAAGCTTACCGAGGCAACCTAGAGCATGCATCTATATATGGGCAAGGCCTGCACCATCGACTTAATTAACTAAACACACCCAACAAAAGATAGCCACCAATGAGTCCAATGATTAACTTTTACCCAAAATTTATCCAAAATATTCTGCCAAGACTCCCTAGGCAATCTCCTAGCCGAGATGGGTATTGCAAGATAGGTCAGAGGGAGAGTCCCAATCTGAAATCTCAGAGTTTGAGCTATCCTCTATTGGATGGGGTCCGGAGTATTAAAAAAGTAGATGGAAGATTTTTCCTCATTAATCAGAACCCTAAATTATTATCACACATTCAAAATTACAAAATACCAGTTAATGAAGAACTTTCATTTGAAGGTGATGTCGTCATGACCTTTGAATGAAGAACCTTCATTCAAAAATGATGCCATGTCAAGACTTTCAAATGAAGGTATTTTTTATTTTAAATATTTCATGTCCAAAATGCTTTATAAAAGGAACCTTGGCATGAAGGACCTTTAAATGAAGACCTTAATTCAAAACAATGAGACATAAGTCATTTTAATACCCACTCCAAAAAGGTAACGACCGAATATATCTCACCCAAGGTTTTACATGGAACATTAGGATTTATATGAAAGCCAAGGTAAAACCCAACCTTAGGTTCCTCCCAAACAAGGTAACAAGCCAAGACAAGGGCAAAACATAAATGGAATTTAAAGAACAAGATTTAAAACTCCATCAAATCCACCATGATGCACACCAATCCACCGAGTTACAATTCCAAGACAGTGGGTTGATTGGTGGATGTCATTTCTATTTAGCCCTCAAACCCTTACATAGGCACAACAGGGCAGCCCCTATATTTGATTGTTTAATCCCACAAAACAGTGATTGAGAACTTCAAAAAAAATGAAAATGAAAGGGAAAACATATATTTATCTACACCAATGATCTCAGAGCATTTCAAGCTTGTATGGATCCATACAACACAAAAGAACTTCAAAAAATTTATAAAAACACATAAAATTGCTTCAAGAACGTGGTATTTGATATGAAATTTTGGTATCAACTCCTCCAACAATTGCAATGGGATGGGAATACAATATGATAGAAGTGGGATAAAAAATGCATCGTTTAAAGCATCAAACCAATATGCAAAGATGAAAGAAAGTGCTAAACCCTTAAACTAAAAAATTTTCTTTTAACTTTAAGTTTGTTGGGTAGCCAATTCTTTTAAGTTATCAAATCCTACCATCATACATAATCAAAATTTTGTTGTTTCAAATGACTATAAGCACTAACTTTCACTATTTGAAGATGTTGAAACCTTTTCATAGAGAATTAGAACATTGATGTGACCACTCATCCTACCTTAAAACATATCAAAAGTCTCCTAGCAATTAGACATAGGAAGATTTAAGATGACTTAAACATTTTTTATTTCCAAAGCATAAACTTATGATGAATTTACTAGGCCTAGTACACACTCCCTCCCCGTTAACCACTTATACATATGGAAGTTAAATGTAAATTTGCTGCTATTTTTAGTCATGTAGGTTTCCAATAAACCACTTGAAGGTGTTTCCCTTCAAGTTTATTTACTTGAATGAAGTGAAATTTTCCTTTGATTACAATTAGAGAATACATTTGAAACCTTGGTTGTGTAACTAGTGGACCATAGTCACATTTAACACTTGTTACAAAGTTTTGGAGCTAAAACATTAAGTAGATTTGATTTGTGATGGACACATTTGGATGGTAGTAACAATATCTTGGAATCTATCAAGACTTGATTACCTTATAACATGTCAAATTCTAGCGATGAAATAATAGATTAATCATAATGTCACCTTCAAATCACATCACCATGAAAGAACTTCATCCAACATCCTTATGAGTGCAGGTACCACCAAATAGGCATTTTTCAGATTTGTCTTCCTCGAGTGAGGGAAATTCAGGAAGAGAAGAGGAAAGTGAGACATGTAGTAGGTCTAAAAGAGGGAGATCAACTAGAGGTCAAAAGATTAGAAGAAAATTTCATAAATGCATGGAATTTTTTCTTGTTGAAGGGGGGTCATGTTCTTATGATGATGAGAGCATAGGGGACATTGAGGTGCCCTTGAGGTACAAACATCTATAGAAACAATGGGTACCCAAGGAACTTCCTCCAATAAACACTGATGTTTATGTCAATGAGAGGATATATCACATAGCACCATCATCATTACATGGTTTGAGCCTATTTTGCATGGACAAAATAAAGGTCTATTACAAGAAAGTTACTGAGTTGATGGAGTATGTTGGACCCTGTTACAGTTACAAAGATTGGATGCAACTAGTTCGATATACACAAAGTATGCGTAGGTATGCACTATCAGCAAATTATATACAACTAAAAGATAAAAATCAAAATAAAGGAGTGGCTAGGTACATTGATGGGAGGCCAAAAGCATCAAGGAATATTGCAAGGTTTATAAATAGTACATGACATGGGTCAACAAATAAGCAACCCAATTGTATATTCAAGGCGTGAGAGGGAAACCGTGTATTCGTATGTGCAATAAAATCAATAACTGCAGGGGAAGAGTTGTTAATCGATTACAATTTGAATCACTTAGATACAAACACAATTACTATGGGGGTGGTATGTACTATATACCATTTTACCCAACCTCCAATTAATGACTCCAATATACCATTTTAGTATTATATTTTTTTCATAAGTCTATTGGTTTCATTTCAGTAATGTTTTTTATATTTAATTTTTATCACAGCAGGACATTGATCATATGAGGAAGGCTTCGGCCCAGAGTGCAGATCACGATCCATCTTCAGGTGCTTCTATCTTATAGGTTTACCTCATTTTAATTATACAAATTAGATACGAGCAAAATTTTTTATTATTATATTTTTTTCATGAGTTTATTGGGTTAATTTTGATAATGTTTTTACTATTCTTGTTGCAGTTGGCTGATCGGGGAAAGGCACCAGTAGTATAAGAGAGCATCCATATGGAGGTACACTCACTATTATGTGATGATGACATCACATTTTCCACAAACCCTGTGGATATGATGAGGAAGGCCCAAAAAAAATGCAATAAAGAAATCCTTCAGTTGGTATTCATAGTGCCTCAAACAGATGAGATAAGAGAAAGGGTTAAAATATTGTCTAAGAGAGCACAAAACTTGGAAGTAAGTTGTCATGAGATCTTTAATTATAACATAAGTTCATTCATGGTTTTATATTTTGTACTCTTTTATGTCATGAACTAAAATATGTGTTGTTTTTACAGGATTATTTGCATCCTCATCATGCTGCTGGTTGTGATCAAGGTACTGCAAGTGTTTCCCGAGAAGTAGGGGATGGTACAAGTGTCAATCCTGATCTTCCTACGCATACAACACATCATCCGACCCCATCATCTGTGCCTATATTGTCATCTGAAATGTCGGCAACACATACCATGCAGGCATTCGGTAGTCCACCCTTTGGCAGTAAACACATGCCACTACATGTGTCAGTACTTGTGGATGCAGAGGTCACTACTACTGGTGATGTTTTAGCAGCATTTCCTAGATCTTCCTGTATTACTAGTATGGGAAAATTTCCGGTCACATTTGTGGTGACTGAGGATTTCCTTCCCATAAAGATAGAGAAGGTCCCAGGTACTTTAAAATGTTTTAATTATTATTATTTTTTTTTAAGTGCTAACAGTGGGGATAGCGCCCTATTATATTGATTTACAAAATGGCAATATTTGCCTACATTATAATTTCCTATTTATAGCCACTATATATCTGACTATATTATTATCATGCTTTATGCTACTACATACCTACATACTACTCCCAGTGCGTACCCCAGCTTTCCTGCATGTTTCATTCTCCTTTTGTTGAACCAATACTCATTTTGAACAAACCTTGCAAAGACATTCATGTCATTATTGATTATGCCCGCCCAATATACATCCCATGCATTGCCTAGGAAGCAACTCATTGCCTTGTTCTGGTGCTACGAGCTACTAGTGCATTCCTCCCCAGCTTCAACCTCCACTTCTTTCCCATCTCCCCTTGCCCCGTTTTCTCCAAAGATGTATTTCAGGGAGCTCACCATACCTTCCGCGGGTAGTTCCAAGATAGAATTTTCCACCACTTGAATGTTGATCAGTGTAACAAAACCCCCAAGCTTCTCCACTAGTACTTCTCTAGTGCCCAGAATATCTATTAATAGGCTTAGGACTACCTCATAGATTCTGCCATCGCACCAGTGGTTCCCCTCTTGCAGGATCTCCTGGGTTATTTGCTCTATTGCTTCGATCACTTGCAGGGAACTGATAGATAAAATTCTTTCACATTGGGCTCTCAATGTCTTGTTCGAGCAGATACAGTGGACACCAAACTTAGACACCATTGTCCTTCTAAATTTTGAGTTTGGAGCAATGCCTTAACACCTTTTATCCCTCGGCTTCCAATAAATGCTTGAGCTTGTCCCGTGAGTCTGGTACAACTTCCTAATGCTTTGGCTAAATGTTTCTCGAGTCTTATCTATTATCCCATCTGATTGTCCCAGCTCACTACTTTTTAAAGATTTTGGAGATCTTTCACCCTCCCAAACTGTCGATTTTGGCAGTTCTGACCACTACTCCATGCAGTTGTCAACTTTTATTACCTTTCCTTGATTTACTCTGTAGTTTTCCAAGAGGCTCGCAACCTTGTTAGCTTCCCTATAGACATGTGATAGGGTATATCCATTTAACTTCTGAAGAAGAGATTTGATTGCTCCTATCCAATTATCTAGTTTCCAATTTGGTGTTTTCCCCGATGTGATTACCTGAATGCAGATTTGAGAATCACCTTCTATTTCTACCGAATCAATTCCTTTCTTTATACAGACTTCCAATCCCAATGCGAGTTCTCCATGTCTTCTATATTATTCGTGCATGTATCTAAGTTTTTGGAAGCAGCCCAAACACCTTGCCCTTCTAAGTTTCTAATTATATATCCTACTCCTATAGGAAATGATGTTTTTTATAAACATCTAAGTGATATTTCATTGGAGCTCTTCGGGCCCACCATACGTACACAGTGGAATGCCCAAAATCAAGATTTAAAAGATGAGCTCATTAACCATTTAGTTGTGTTGTTTGGTAATAAAACATTCAACCAAACCAAGGTCCTTAAGAAAGCTAGTACCTATCTAAAGTATCTGAGGAACCAATATAGGTCACATTTAGAGAAGAATAGAAATTATGAGCATCCCCCCATGATTCCAGAAAGGGAGTGGAAGGACTTGGTGTCGGATGGAAAGGAGAAGGCTCAAAAGAAGAAAGGAAAGATACCACGAGGCCAAGGAAGGTATGTGATACTATCAACAATTTTATTATATACTGATTAATCTTTCTTTTTACATAATCTAATGTATTTCAAATTTTTCATAGGCTGCTTGACACATCGAAGGCAACAAAGGCAAGAATAGAAAAACACGGGCAACACAAACTTGGCCTTGGTGGTTATATGAAATTAGCCGCATGATTTGTAAGTATCAAGAAATGAAATATTGCATCCAAATAATAAATTGCAAACAATTTTGGTTTTATCACACCATAGAAGAAAAATTCATGATCACATGCAAAAATACAGGGCTTTGATTTCAACAGAGTGCCCACAGAAGAGGACCTGAAGATTTCCTTCGACCAAGGCTATGGAGCCCTTTCTAAATAGCTAAGAGTCTCGACCGAGCAAACACAATCTTCCACTGCATCCAACATGCAGGTAAATAAACTAAATAAAGTTTATTTCAAATTGAATACTTGTGCAATCTATTCAATATTAATTTCCACCATAATAATGTGCCTATTCGTTTTACACAAATAAGCAATGATAATCCTGCACATGACATTGGAATGCAGCCTGGTGAGGGTGGAGCACAACCTGCTGATGAAGTCCATGGTGTGCATCCCAGTACTGGATGTATTCATGTGCTATACAAAATGTGGTATGGATTAATACAATTAAACATATTTAATTGCATTTGGTGTATTAATCAATGTAACCTTTCGTGTTTCAACTTTAGAGCATGTAGAGCGTGATCAACATGTTGAGCATGATCAGGCTAGACAAGATCAGGAACATGATGTGGCTCCATCAGGTAAAGAGGACCACTCTAATGTTCTTTTAAACATATTTAATTGCAATTGGTGTATTAATTAATGTAATCTTTCATGTTTCAACTCCAGATCAAGATTTAGAGGGTGTTCAACATGTTGAGCATGAGGCTATAAGATAGTATCAGGAACATGATGTGGCCCAATCAGGTAAAAAGCACCACGCTGATGTTCTTTTAATTAATGAAATACGTGTAACAATAATAATAAAACATATCAATTTAATATTTCTTTTCTATTGCAGCAGACCCCCCAATACAACTGTGTTCACATTGTGAGTACACGACTAGGAATACATTAAGATCACAAGCAGAGCTCAGAACAACTCAAGGGGGGACAGATGATTTTGAAAACGATACTCCACTTCAGCTTTTTTTAGCTATAAAAAAGAAACCAAAAAAAAAGTGATTGTAATCATATTATGACAGCCATATTTTTGATAATATGTACAAACTGAAAAAATGAAATATGTCAATGAATGAATGTGAATATGTTAATGAATAAATGTTATATGTTAATGAATGAATGTTATATGTTATTAATGGATGAATGAATGATGCTATATGTTATTAATGTAGGATGAATGAATGAATGTTATATGTTATTAATGTAGGATGAATGAATGAATGTTATATGTTATCAATGGATGAATGAATGATTAATGTTATATGATCAGGTATGGGGAATTAAGAGTGATGTGAGGGGGGGGCAGGGCCAAATGAGATTCCAACTTCACGTGGTTGGCCCTGTTAAGTAGAGAATATTAAACTATTCTCAAAACAAAGAGAAGCTCAATAAGGTAAGTAATGCACTTTTCAATATAAGAAATGCATCGTTTGAAGCATCAAACCAATCTACAAAGATGAAAGAAAGTGCTAACTTTTCACTATGAACAATGTGTTGTGTGTGGATTTGGTTTCAAAGCTTTGTTGATGGAGATGGCCTGTATGACAACCAAGAAAATAGTTATCATTATTGCTGCTACAAACAAGCCTGATATCATCAATCCTGCATCGTTCAGGCCTGGCTGACTTGACTACTTTTATATATCGCCCTAAGTCACCCTGATAAGTATTTCGATCCATTTTTATCTTCATCGACAAGAGATGTATCGCTAGGATATTCTATAGTTTCCGTGACGTGGTGAGTCTCCTCGATGATTATCCTTTTGATCTCAACTATGTCACCAAGACTCCTGCTGATGTAATCTTATCGGGGTCACATAGCTGGTCGGGTAGACATTTAGAACTTACTCCGATGGTATATATCTTGCTGATATGCTTCCCTCTTGCTTCGTTGATGAGACAAGATGTGTATCTTACTGATGAAACATCATCGCTAAGACCAAAATCTAGTCCTCTCGATATATCTTCTCAGGAAATTTTGATCATTGTAATAGTCTTGATCTTTCACCAATATGCCTACATTAAAATGAATAGTTTTTTTAAAAAAGTTGCATTGTTTCATCACATTTCCGATGAACTGCAAAAAGCGTTCGACGAATTTGTAATGTATCCCACGAATTTTCGTCGTAATGACTTGCCTATTTCATTGCACGTTCTACGAACTTCTATCGCTATTTCAATCTAAATTATATCACCAAGACTCCTACCGATGTAATCTTATTGGCGTCACATAGTTGGTCAGGTAGACATTCAAAACTTACTCCGATGGTATATGTCTTGCCGATATGCTTCCCTCGTGCTTCGTCGATGAGACAATATGTGTATTCCGCTGATGAAACGTCATCACTGAGACCAAAATCCAGTCCTCCCGATATATCTTCTCAGGAAATTTTGATCGTTGTAATAGTCTTGATCTTTTGCCAATATGCCTACATTTAAACGAATAGGTTTGAAAAAAAATTGAAATCTTTCGTCAACTTTCCAACGAACCGAAAAAAGCATCCGACAAATTTGCAATGTATTCGATGATTTTTTTCCATAATGACTTTCCTATTTCATTGCATGTTCGACGAAATTCTTTCACTATTTCAATCTAAATTATGTCACCAAGACTCCTACCGATGTAATCTTATCAGCATCACATAGCTAGTCGGGTAGACATTCAAAACTTACTCCAATGGTATATGTCTTGCCGATATGCTTACCTCATGCTTCGTTGATGAGAAAATATGTGTATCTCGCGGAAAAAACTTCATCAGTGAGACCAAAATCTAGTCCTGATATATCTTCTCAGGCAATTTTGATCGCTATAACAGTCTTGATCTCTGAACGATATTGGCAATACGTCGAACTTTTGTCGTAATGGCGACAGACTTATGTTGTTAATCTGACAGTTTGGCAAAGGTATGTCTCCCATGCTTTGGGTACTATTCATCACACGATCGACGAAGTGGGCATCGCAAGGTCGACGTTTTATAGTCCATTGGGATATAGACAAAAATTGAGCAACGACGCTGATTTTTGTGATTCGTCAGTCCGCTGACAATGTATCGTCGAGATTCCGACGAACGGCAGTCGGAAATTAGGGTCAAATCTTGTAGTGATAAGGCTTGACCCCGTGATTCAGGCCCACATTCTCTTGTATTTGTCCGGGTCAGTGCTTTATCCAAGTCAGAAACACCTTTTTTTATGCAGTTGACTTCATATTGTACCAATATATGCTTGATCCATAACCTTTTTACCACCAATCTACATGGTAGACAACATAGAAGAAGACATTTTGAATTTTCTACATCATTTTACATTATCTGAGGTAATATATTCATTTTGGTAAATTGAAATGTTTGTATTTAGTATATTTTGTTTGTTTCTATAGACACGTAAAATATACATGCACCTGATTCTGATCCTACTAACATCATTTTGTCTTGAATCATACTCTAAGCTTATCAAGAGAATTCATCCCTTAATTAAAAAATTAATATTTATTTAATTAGGTCTTTCTCCTCTAGTGATTAAATTAATTAATTTAATTTAATTAATCATCTTTCTCTATTCATTTAAATAATTCATTTTATTTAAATTAAATCTCCAAAGTCCTCTTATTAAATTGAATAAATTAAAACATTATTTAATTTAATCTAACATATTCCTCCTTAGTTAAATAAGTCAAAATTATTTAGTTAATTAATCATTTCCTCTCAATTTGATTTAAATCAATTCATAAATTTAAGTCTAAATTGTCACATCTCCTAATTCTTCATTAAATTAATCAAAACCTTGATTAAACTAATCTCTCTCACTAAAATCCTTTAGAGAATGCAACTTGCACAATAAATCAATTACTTTGATTTATTTAATTCTCTATTTTCCCTCACAAAGCATCAAAATGGAATAATCCCTCATTTGAATTCAAAAAAGCCAAGTGGACTTGGTCCTTCCAATAAGACATTCAATGCCTCTTACATGTCCTTGTGCATTGAGCCAAGTGACATTAACTCCATTTCTTTCTCCCTCCAACATGTCACATTCAAAATTCAAATTTGAATCCAATGGAATTTATCATGCACATTGACCAAAATGTGCTCATTCCTCGACCATTCACATCTTGACAAGTGGCACTTGGCCATTGGATGTTGAATGATTCCACATTCATCCAAATCCCTCATTCTTCCAACTTGGGAATCTATAAATGAGAGACTCTTCCTCTTATTCAATCATCCACAATTTGAGTAAACTTACTATACTCAAATCCATCATCATCCACAATCTTCATGCAAAGTTACTCTCTCAATATTAAGAGCTAATTTTGTCCATTGCACCCAGTCATCCACCATTTTTCATAAATCATAGCAAGGTTATGCTCAAATCTCTTTGGAGATTTGACCATTTCACACTCATCAACATTGCAACTTAGGAATTGGGAAAGGGCCAATTGCAACACTTCATTGGCACCAATTCCCCCATGGGATCATCATTCTATTAGCTTAATTAGGATTTAATTTCATTTCTTGTATTGTGTTCTTCATCTTTGTTCCTAATTTTAGTTTAAATAGATGAATTTTATGGGGAATCTCTCATACTTGTTTGCATGCATATGATCTAACCATGTTTTGTTGCTCTTGTGCATTTGCAGGTTTAGGGGTTCACATTTTGGCACTAGAAGGAGGGCGATGAAACCATTTAAATCATGTTTTTATTTTTATTTTCCGCGGTTTCTAACATTTTTTGTGCAGACATAGCAAACTCAACCGTGCGGCATAATATCAAGCCACTTTCAGCACCACGGCACAATACTTCACTTCTTTTAGACATGTGGCACCATATTGACCCGTGATCAGCTCCCAAACTTCACCACGTATCTCACTCGCTTGCCCTTTTTTAAAATATCTAACTCTGTCATGCCCACCCTCGCAGTGCAATATATTCCACCGCCTCCATCATCGTGGCACAGTATTGCACTTCACTTTCTCCAAACTCTGCCGCTCCATCCTTCCCGCCTACAAACTTTAAATTTTCAAACTAAGCTGCACCCAAACTGCGTCACTTTCCTCTGTCGCACCACTTTTGAGCTCTCTCTCTCTACAGAGCACCGCGCAAAGTCAACTGCATGACGCTATATAACGACGCTTTCACTCCAAACTCCATCACTTTTGCAAACTCCATTGCTTTTGAAAACTCCGCCATGGGAAAACAGTGAAGTTTAAGTTAACATGTGCTTTTTAAATTTAGGATTTTTTTAATCTTTAATCTGGTTTTCTGTCTTTATTGTTCTCTATTTTTTCTATTATTTTGCAAGTTGGAGCAAAGGAATAATTTTATCATGATGTCATGTTCATCAAACCAAAGTGTTTTTAAACACTAAAGTGTTCTTTAACACTCTTTAAAAAAAAATTTAAACATCTTTGACCTTAGGAAGACTAAATTCAGTTTGGATTAAAAAGAACAAGCAATTTTTTTTATGACACCATGCCTTTTGTGTTGTACAAAGTGTTTTTAAACACTAAAGTGTTTTTCAATACTCTTTAAAGAATTTGGTAAGTTCATTTATCTTAGGACACTAATTTTCCAATGGGTTCTAAAATAAACAAAATCAAATTTTTCTTTTCAAAAGTTGCCAAGGGGCTAAAAAGAACTTTAGACAAACACACTATATTTTGTTTAGAGGATTAAAAAATTGAACAAGGAAATCTCAAACTTCATTTTGGTGCTTAAAAAGAATTCATAATTTCTTTGAGGTCTAAAATGAACAAGTTTTTTCAATGTTCTGCAACCTTTTTCACAAATTAATATCATTTAAAATGTGTATGCACTTCTCTCATGCTTCATTGCGATCTTGAGAATCAAAAATATTTTGGTGATATTAGGTTGTTAAAAATATTGTCTCCACATTTCAATTTAGGCACTTAAACAAATGAACAAAACATGCGAGTGTGAATAGACTTATTGCGAGTGTTCTCCTTTTGTTTTTAAACAAAGGTTGATCAAACTACAAATATGTTTATTCGCTATTGTTTATCTTAGAGGGCCTGCCTTGTGGGAAAAAGTACTCACCCAAGGGAACGACCCAATCGGGAACACGTTAAAACCAAGCGACTTCCAACCAATATATAAGTGTGGATTCTTGAGTAAAGTTCAAGATCGTGAGGATTATTCTGATCAGATGGACAAGAATGGACTCTCGCCGATGTTGGATAATCCCCCACAAATGGAATTCCCGCATTAGAACCCTTTGTTTAGAAAAATGCCAAAACCTTGTCTATCTTGTTGGTGCAAAATTTCATGTCCTTTCAAGCCGCTCCACATTATACATGCGGTCTTGTTGTGGAAATGGAAGGTATGCCATGGGAGATTCATGGGTATTGATGCTTGGCTGAACCAAGAAGTGTGTGGCGTGGAGGGGAGCTAGTGTGGTCAAGCATTTAGCCATTCATAGAAGATATGCGCAGCTAGATTCGTCCAAGTCAAAACCCAACAAGATATTGCCTCATCATCCTAGGATTGTAAAACTGCTTGAAAGAAAAGAACACATTGCTTGGTTCTTGAAAACAATTAAAAATGAACATTCACAAGACCTCCAAATTTCAAACCCTTTAGGGAAGGAAATACCTTTGACAAATTCAAATTGTCATGCTTTCCCTAGGGATTTCATCCTTAGAAGCTTCTAAGAATTTAGATTTCATCTGAATTTGCTTACTAAAGTCAACAATAGTTAACCTCTGCCTTGATTTTCCTTGATTTCTACATAATGCACTTTGTGGGATGAAAGAAAATTAGGGTATTGGGAATTCAGTTTGAAAAGCATAAATCAAGAAAGTGTTTGTTGTAAAAAGAACCGAATCTAAGCAAGATAAATAAACAATTGAACCACACATGTGCTTGATCCCTTTTGAGTCATTTGGTTTCCATGTAGACATTGGTCTTTTGGTTTGAATTACTTCTAGGAAAAAGCATGTTCTTCATCACCTTTGTCTTCTAAGTAAGTCCTCATAGGGTCATCTAGGATCAAAATCATCACTTCACCCATCTCAAAAAAAAAAAACAATCAAATCCCATCTCACCAACAAATTTTGGAACCTTGGAAACATCATCTGATGTTAGAATTTTGGAAAATCAACATCACCTTGTTTGACTTAACGCACCTAATCAAATTATCAATCTTCTTGAACAAATTTTCCTCTAGGATAACACAACTTCCTAAGGTCTACTAGTTCATGATCACTTTCATTGGCTTAACACACTAAGCCAATTCATTCTCTTATGTGAGTTTTCCTTAGGATAACACAACTTCCTAGGGTTTACAAATTCACCATCATCTTGTTTGACTTAACACACTTAGTCAAATTATCAACCAATCCAAATCAAATCAAATCAAACCAAGTCCTAAAGTCTAGCATTGATCCAAAGTTCCTAAATGTTCAAACACCCATATCACTCACCCGTTCATCTTTCATCTCACCATTGGTCTTAAACACCTTAGAGGTTCACTCTTGCAACAAAGTCAAAACACAAGAAGAACATGGAATATAAAATTGATTCATCTATCATGAGTAATCCAAGTCAACCAAACTATCCAATTCTCACAATGTCAATTGATTATCAAAACTCACATTTATACATGGCATCATTATCTCCTCCAAACCTCAAAATTACAACGAATGTGAGTATGCCCAATCCAAATTTTGGAACACCTTTCCCAATGGTAGATTTAAATCCAAGTCCAAATTTACAAATCTATCAACCAAACGCTCAATGCATGAGTTTTCCAAACAACATTATCCCACCAAATCCATACATGCCAAGTGCAAATTTACCAAACATGACCATTTCAAATCCACACTTGGTGAACTTTGGGATAGACATGTTTGCAAATCCCACCAATGTTGTTCAAAATCCAATCAATATGTTGACAACTCCATATGTTGATTCAAATCAAGGTAGAACTATGCAAAATCAAAGTTACCTAAATCAAGGCAATATGATTCTCAACCACAAAAATATTCAATTTCAATCTATCATGCAAAATCAAAACATCATACCAAATCCTCTCATTTTGCCAAAAATATCACAACAACAAATGGCAACCATCCAAGCAATCCCAACGGTTAAAACATCTATCATTCCTCAAATGTCTCAAAGACCAAGAATCTCAATTGCACCATTCACCACTCAAACCTTGGAAATCAATGAGACTATTCCACTCATCCCAACAATCAATACCATTCCCCATCCACCACCACCACCACCGCCAAAACACAAAATGACCAATTCTTTTTCCATCATGTTGCAAGCCTCTCAACAATTTGCCCACAAAAAGGCTCTCCAAAATCAACAAGCTGCACAACTAGCTGCTCAACAAGCACAAGCGACTCAAGTATCCCAACAAGCACAGGCTCAAGCTCAAGCCCAGTACCAGGCTCAACAGGAGCAAACACAATTCAAGGCATTATTGCAAGCAATCCATCAACAAGCAACTCAACAACAAGCCCAACAACAAGCACTGTTGGCACAACAACATGACCAACAACAAGCATTGTTGGCTTAGTAGCAAATGTAGGCCTTACTCCCACACTAGAGCTTGCAATAGATTCGCACCACAATATTCAAAAACAATAATCAAGATCTATCCATCGATGAACATCTTGAAGATGTTTCCATCTCATCTGAAGATCAAATCAACATACATCAAGAGCCATTTTTTAGTCATGATCAAGACCCCTCCTACAAAGGTTTATTTCAAGGAGTGTTGATGTTATTTGATCCTATTGACATAAACCAAGATCCATCCATAAATGATCGTGTTGGCAATGTCTCTACATCACCTAACGAGTTAGAGGACATATCTCAAGAAATTATTCCAAAGCATGATCAACAACTATCTCTAGTAATGGTCCCTCCCAAGGCATATTGACATCCTTCGACCTCATGGTTCTGAATAGTCAAAGAATCCTTAACTCACCATTTTATCCAAGTCCAATCGAAGATCAAGAGGATATTGAGCCACTTCCAATGCCTTATGATGATGTCCAAGAACCCTTTGAAAGCAATCCATCCTTTAAAATTGACCCATGTCAAGAACTTGATCCAAAACATGTTGAAAGCAATTTCGACATTAATCAAGATCAAGAATTTCTATATGCAAGATACTACAATGAGGTGATGGCAACTCTCCTACAAGATGTCACAAATAATGATCATATCCATATAGCACATACCCCTCCATCTACCCATAAGATGCTTTCTTTGGATGGACATGCAGACGATCGTCATACAAAACAAGAGTCTCCTACTCTTAACATTTATACACATGATCAAGATATAGAGAAATCCCGAGACATATCAGAAACAAATCATGAAGAAGGCTTCTACATAAGTCATGAATTAGAAACATCCTATGAAGTGAGTCATGATGAAGACTTTTGTGTGGATAGTGAAGCATCAACACTTCTTGAAGAAGCACTACAATCTGATATCTCACAAGATCAAGCTAAAGATATCAATTAGGAATTCATCCCACTTATGGAAGATCCTATCACTTATAAACTTGGATCACTCACCTTTGTAAGGGAAAACTATCTTATCAATGAAAGAGTTGTCACCTTTGAAGATCCACCACAAAGTAGAGAAGGATTAGCACCTTGTTTCCAAGGTAAATCATATCCGGTTGCAAATAGGTTTTTTCAACAGATGAATTATCAAGGCAGAGGATTAGGCCTACATGAACAAGGTATCCTAGAACTAGTGCACATTTTTGGAAATCCTAAGCATCAAGGCCTTGGTTATTCGACAATCAAGGGATCTCGACATATCTCGGATACTTCCACAAAAATGGGGGCAACTTCGTCTCGAGCAAACATCAACATAGGGGGCATGAAGGATCCTTATGATGAAACCAATGCCAATGCTACAACCCACCATGTCATGAATATTCACCCACCCATAACCCCATCCACAAATTGGGACCAACGTCAAAAGAAAGACTTGAATCAAAGCATGAAGAATGTTATCAAAGAAAAGGAAGCTAAGAAGCATATTGGATAAATCAAATACAAGTGGATACCAAAGAATACAAAGAATGACTATCCCTATCAAACTCCATTAGTCAAAGAAACTATGGGGCAAAATTAAAAAAGGGAAAATTATCCATCAAAGATGTCCACAAAATCAAAAACATGCTTCTCAAGCGATGTACAAAGTGAATTGTGCAGTTGGTCCTAATTCCACACACACTTTCATATCCACCCATCATTGCTCATCTTCCCAAGTTTGGAGAGTCAAAGGTTCCAAACTATCGACCAATCCATCTACTATTCCTAAACACACTCCATCCACACCTCCACACATGATATCCAATTCTCACATTGGTCATGTGTTGGCAATGACCCTTCATCATAAGGATTCAAAAGGCACTCTATCGCGATGTGCGCACAAAGATGTAGTTAACTTCCGTATCATCAAAGCAGATCAAGGATCTCAAAAGTTGCATTCTAGTGCACATATCTTGGCAAAGCAACTTCTTCAAGCAGGATATCGATGGCATGTTATGATAGAAGAATCTACATCAGCACCACCAGGTGATTTAGCATTAGCTTAAAATCTCTCAGAAAATACAAAAACATAAAAATATAAATATAAAAATCCAAAAAAATCCAAAAAAGGATTGAAAATAGTAAAGAAAAAATCATCCTCTAGTGAAAACCGCTTCGGTGGCGCTTTGGATAGGTACCATGATGAAAACTTGGCAAACAGGCGTCATGTGTAGAATCGAGCATCTAAGTGTGCTAGTTCGGGAGATAGCATCTTATCACATCCATAATCAAGCTAGCATTCCATCCATTTTCATCCATCTGCATCCACACTCCAAGTTATCTTGATCTTGATGAAAATATGGTGTGCACTTTACACTTGCTTGTGGTAAACATCTTGACGTGGGCCATTTTCATTGATCCCATCCTATCCAACGTTATCTGAGCTTCAAAGAATTATCCGAATGAGCATTCCTCTATTCAAACACCTTATCTTGTCACAATATAATCCTTCGAATCCTTTGCATGCTTACCATATCTATCCGCGCACCTATCTAAGAATCCACCCATGGCCTTTCAAACATTGCTAGACACTAGGGGCAAATATTTACATCTTGCTTTGGGAATAAAGTTTGATCTATGTCCTCTAAACTTATATGGGGATCCAAACATTGGAGAACATGAAATCAAATTGGTCAAAGCATTTGTGAACCGAATCCAAAATCACTAGCCCATGGCATATTTTGATAGCAAGAAGATGTTCCTTATCAAGTTTTATCTTTCATTGAACATCAATCCAAACAATCAATATCAGTTGCATCTAATGTATACTCTAACGTCACATCAAAAAAATCAAAACCATTTTGTTCCAAATCAAGCTTCATCAATCTTGATCAATTGAATCCAATCAATTACCACCTTCTTTGACTTAACACACTTAGTCAAACTATCATCTTGTGCACGATTTTACTCTAGGATAACACAACTTCCTGGAATTTACAAGTGCATTATCATCTTATTTGACTTAACACACTTATTCAAGTTATCCAATTCATCATCAACTTGTTTGACTTGACACACTTAGTCAAACTACCCTATTGTATGAGTTTACTCTAGGAAAACACAACTTCCTACAGTTTACAAGTGCATTATCACTATTGTTTGACTTAACACACTTAGTCAGACTATCAATCCATCAACCTGATCGAACAACCTTAGCTTGGTTTTCAAAAAAATCCCAAAATAGAGCACTGATATCATATCCATATCCAAATCATTAAAATCATGCAAAAAAAACCCAAAAAAATTCAAAAATCAATCTGAAAATTAAAAACATCCAAATCATTCAAAAATCCAAAAACATGTCGAAATATCAAAAAATCTTCAAAAAATTCATCATTAAATCTTGTTAGTCTTTCACCTTGTTGAACTACGTCATCTTTGAGCTTGAACATAGGAAAGGTTGCTCTTTGATCATCCCCCAAGACATCTAGGTCAGTCCTTTAGGCGTCCGTCGCATTGGCAATCCGTTTGCCCATCTAGTCTGCATCTTACGTCAGTCCTTCAAACAATAAAATGGTAATCTATTTGTCCATCTTATCATCATTGAGTCTATCATCCATCAAACTACGTGGTCTTTGCATGTATAACGTAGGAAAGGCTAATCTATGGATCAGTGCCTGAGACCCCTAGGATAGGTCTTTAAGTTAGTCTCTTCGTCATAAATCTTGAAAATACCAAAAACATTAAAAAATGTGAATATACCAAAAACAACCTCAAAACATTTGAAAAAACCCAAAATGGTGCATCCATTTCATCTTGCTCTCACCTGTGATTATCATCACTCATAATGAAGTCAATCATCGATGTCACCCTTTGGTGAGTCAGTCAGAAGCAAGTTTAGTAGGTTCCAAAGTGAACGCCTAATCGTCAAAAGTCTTGGAATTCTAAGTCAGTAAGCAAGCAAGCTGGTCAACTCAGAGTATCAATAGCTTATCACCCAATTAGTCCCACCAAAACCTTGATCACTACATGTCCTAGGATGAAGCTTTCCTATGATGGACATAAGCATTAGGTACCCCACAGTAGTTTAGCCTTGGCTAGCAGTATGAAGAACATCAGCTTGTTTGTTTACTTTATCGTGGTCTTTTTAGACTTATTTTATTTTCTGTTCATTCCAAGGACCTCTCGATGATGCCTAAACAAAACAAGTTTAGAAAGAAAGGAATGGGGCAACGATCATTATATTTTTTATCTATTGTGCTTGTTGGATACTCTTGTAAAATAGCTTGGCGAATACTTGCTTTGTTGGGTCCGTCCTAGCAAGGTTTTCGTATGTCAAGTGTGAATAGAGCACTCCTATCTGATTGTCAAGTCAGATTCCATCACACTAGGTACAACGCCATCCTGGTCCTTTATACCTTGATGCATTGTACCTATGTGTGTTATCAAACATAATGTAATTGACCCTTTGAAAATTCCAACTCCTAGCAATGCAAATTATCATCATCATCAGTAATAATGTGAACTTGTGTGGATCCTCCTTCCATCCATATTATTCTTCTTATTCTTCTATCTTTACTAACATTTCTATCTAAAATCGATGTGTTGTATCAAAATATACACGAGGCTACCCATGGCCAATGACTATCTATACATCATCAGAATTATCTACATCAAAGAATCTTACATCCTCTGATCAATAGAACCACTCCTCTTGCATTTTATCACAATCTCAACCGAAAAATTGAACATTTTCGCCTGATCTCTTGAGGGGCCAGTATACCAGCGTAATCCTTCCACTAGGGTAACAATGGGGCATCTGAAAAATTGATTAATTTTTGAACTTTGATCACAACAGTTTATTCTTTGAATCAATGCAACAAGTACATTGCTTCAAAGGGGGAAAAAATGTAGACACGTAAAATATACATGCACCTGATTCTGCTCCTACTAACATCGTTTTGTCTTGAATCATACTCTAAGCTTATCAACACATTTCATCCCTTAATTAAATAAATCATTATTTATTTAATTAGGTCTTTCTCCTCTAGTGATTAAATTAATCAATTTAATTTAATTAATCATCTTTCTCTGTTCATTTAAATAATTCATTTTATTTAAACTAAGTCTCTAAAGTCCTCTTATTAAATTGAATAAATTAAAACATTATTTAATTTAATCTAACATATTCCTCCCTAGTTAAATAAGTCATAATCATTTATTTAATTAATCATTTCCTCTCAATTTGATTTAAATCAATTCATAAATTTAAGTCTAAATTGTCACATCTCCTAATTCTTCATTAAATTAATCAAAACCTTGATTAAACTAATCTCTCTCACTAAAATCCTCTAGAGAATGCAACTTGCACAATAAATCAATTACTTTGATTTATTTAATTCTCTATTTTCCCTCACAAAGCATCAAAAGGGAATATTCCCTCATTTAAATTCAAAAAGGCCAAGTGGACTTGGTCCTTCCAACAAGACATTCAATGCCTCTTGCATGTCCTTGTGCATTGAGCCAAGTGACATTAACTCCATTTCTTTCTCCCTCCAAAATGTCACATTCAAAATTCAAATTTGAATCCAATGGAATTTATCATGCACATTGACCAAAATGTGCTCATTCCTCAACCATTCACATCTTGACAAGTGGCACTTGGCTATTGGATTTTGAATGGTCCCACATTCATCCAAATCCCTCATTCTTCCAACATGGGAATCTATAAATGAGAGACTCTTCCTCTCATTCAATCATCCACAATTTGAGTAAACTTACTATACTCAAATCCATCATCATCCACAATCTTCATGAAAAGTTACTCTCTTCATATTGAGAGCTAATTTTGTTCATTGCACCCAATCATCCACCATTTTTCATAAATCATAGCAAGGTTATGCTCAAATCTCTTTGGAGAGTTGACCATTTCACACTCATCAACATTGCAACTTAGGAATTGGGAAAGGGCCAATTTCAACACTTCATTGGAACCAATTCCCCCATGGGAGCATCATTGTATTAGCTTAACTAGGATTTAATTTCATTTCTTGTATTGTGTTCTTCATCTTTGTTCCTAATTTTAGTTTAAATAGATGGATTTTATGGGGAATCTCTCATACTTGTTTGCATGCATATGATCTAACCATGTTTTTTTGCTCTTGTGCATTTGCAGGTTTAGGGGTTCACAGTTTCATACAATATAAGCTAAATTTTCTTAATTATTTTATTAATCATAACAATTGTACTTAGAATTCAACATTGAATTAGATGAGATTTGCATAAAAAAGTTTAATTTTTATGATTTTGAAGAACAAAAAAAAAATGACATTTACTTAACATAAATTTATTTATGAATTCTATTTGCATTGCTTATAGTAGTCCATTTCCAACATGGCTAGTGGAATTCACTATATTTCATTATTTTTTCAACTAATTTGGAAAACCTAATAGCTTTCATCAATGTTAATGCAAGTGTCCATTAATTTTTTTGTTCCATAAAAAATTCAGCTTCATCACATGTGCGTAGATAAATTCAAGTGAGTTGACATAGTTGAGAATGCTTATTGTCTTTCTAAGTTACCTCATTGCCAAAGAAATAGTGAGTAATTATAAGATATAGAATCACAAACCCTTCTTTAAATCCATATTCTTCATGACTTTGTTGACAATCAAAAAATTGTTTTTGAGAAAAACAAACACAAGAGTCTCTAGTTTTAATTTGGGTGGCAACAATTTATATCCTAGGTTTATGATGCAGAGCAGGGAGACAAAACCTTCAACAATCATAATTAGATTAGTTTCAAACAATATTTAATCTCAAAAACCTCAACTCAATGTTGGATTGACCAATTCACATCTAAAACAAAACAAAAATTGTCCATAAATAACAAGGTATTCTTTTCAAGAAGACTACCATTCTAAACCTCTAGAAGATTTTAACAAAACCCACCATATGTAAGTCTATTGCTCAAAATATTGTATTCATATAATAGTCACTCCTAACATAATGAAATAAACTCAATATTACTAGAAACTCTAATCCATGAATTGTTCATCATAACCTTTATAAAGTTCAAGTTCAATTATGCTAGTCAAAAGACACAACTTCAAAACCAACGTTCCAGGCCTCTGGTGTAGGAGCACCTTGTAAGCTCAATTTTATCAAAAATGTCATCTTTAGTTCAAGCATGGTCAAATGCTAGGATTCTAGTTAATTTTGAATATATTGTGTTTAGTAAGGTTAATTAGACAATTTTATAATGTATTTGGAGCTAAGGGAGTTCAATTGTGTCATAGCTTGCAATTTGGCTAAATGTGGTCAAAAAAGTTGCTAAAAGATGCAAAAGTTACAAATTTCAAGGGAGTTGGAATGAAATAAAAATATGAAAAAGTTTCAAAGTTAAAAGGAGAGGTTGTTTGTTGATTTGTAACCCATTATTTATCAAGAAGAATGATATTAAATTCTATAAATTTACTAGTTTCTCTCACTTTTCTTGTTGTTGTATGGCATGTATGAACTCTAAGATGATATGAAACTATTTGGATGTTTTACATTAATGAATTACCTTTCATTTTCATCTATTTAGAGGTTCTAAATTTTTTTATAGTGAAAGTTATATTGTTTTTACTGTTGCTACCTACTTGCACAGTGTTCTTGGATTGAGGGGTTTCATTATGTAATTCAACCCATTACACATTTTCTACCTACTGTAACTTGTGGAATGGGTCCTCTAACTTTTAAAATACATGCCTAACCTATTTAGAATGTTGTGGGGTCAAGGTTGGTTGTTTGGGATAATGTTCTAGGACTGTAGTAGGGTCTTTTCATGGTGAAAATTAGGGCTTCAAGTGGTATTTTGACAAAATGTGGGAAGGATTGTCCATGTAGTGTATTATTCACCATGTTCAGGGTCTAGTAAGTGTGTTTGGTGCTTTGTATGGGTTTGGAAGGTCTGGGAGATAGGAGTTTCATTAAAACCCTGAGTATTTTTCTTAAAATTGAGGGTTTGGTGTATTAAAAGACTAGAGGTCTTGGACCTGGAAACAAATCAGAAAATTGGAGGTTTGACACATAAAATACTTTTTTTTAAGGATTTTGAGTGAAGATGTAGTGTATAAAAGGTACTCTCTTTGTAAATTAGTCCAATTGAATAGCCTTTTCCAAGGTTGGTCTATTGGAAGTCAATGTTGGTCTAAAGGGTTTGATGTTGGGGTTTACCTATGTTTTATAACTTTCAAATGGGTATCTTAATCATCCCTGAGTTTTTCAAGTATTTTGGAAAATTTTGGTGAAAAGGCCCTTGAACCGGGTTACCTATGCTACAAGGGAAAGCTTGGTAGAAGTGAGGATTTTCAGTTGAACATCTATTTTTTCTTTGGAATCTGATTGATTCTCATTGATTTGTTGTATTGAATGGTTTCCACCCCTCTCTGCATCAAAAATGGTGTTTCTTGGTAAGTTAAGTGATCAAGTTGTGTGTAAGTCTATTAAGAGCCTTCCTCTAAATCTTTGAACAAGTTCATTGTGGATCCCTACATGTACTGCATCAGCCTCTAGGTACTTTGCCAACTCTTTGAACAGACTCAAAATCCCTACTCTAATATCTAACCCTACTGACATATAACTCCACCATGTATGAAAAATATTGTGTAGCATAGACATGTTTGATAATTCCAAACAGCTCGGTGCCTTTTTCAGAAAATGCTTTGGTGTGTTTCATATTTAATGTAATGTAATCAGTGATATAAATATTTTTGTAAAATGCATTATGTACTTTTTTTCTATGTGTGTTTGTGAACATGTAGCATTGAAGGTCATTCCGAGGAAATGACTGAAGCCTCTAACACCAGAAGAAGGTGCAGCTAAAAATGCAAGGAGAAGAGAATTAAAAAATGTAGCTCATGAAGAAAAGGAATTGCAGCCCATACAACCACAAATTCTCGTGCAATCTATGAGAGATGTCAAATTGGAAAAACAAAGTGCACGAATGAGGAAAGTTCATGGAAGGACAAGAATGGATACAAAATTTGGGAGCACATCATCAACCATAGGTGAAGCTCAATGCGCATCTCGAGTTGAAGACACATTGACAACAACATGTGGTTTTCCAGCTACATCAGAAATCACATCTCCAATTGAAGACACACCATCAAAAACATTGTGTTTTGAAATTATAGCAGCAAACACATCTCTATTTGAAGGAACTCCACAAACGACATCTCAAGTTGGAGGTACAACATTGTTTACATGTCAATCTCAAGGTATGTCATCAATTGCACCTCCAATTGAAGGTACATGATCTATCCCCGATGTTGTTGGCCTTCCCAATATTGACAAATTTATATTTGAGAACTCCAAGAGTTTTTCATAGAAAACCTACATTTTTGATTGATATTGATTCCAATGTTTTGAAATGGATACCTAATAAGATTCCAAAATGTACATGTCAAAGATATGCAGAAAGGATATAGAGTTTGTTTTTTGCAAAGCTAAGTGAGGGTGGAAGATGCCAACTATTTGTTGAAATGATGAGGCAACTCAAATTTAGGCCAACCACGAAGGCTCTTGGGCTAAGAGTTTTGAATGATTCAAGTGAAAATTCCATTGTAAAGAACTTGATGAGTGCATATGAGAGTGTGGGTTCCACCTCACGCACGAAGGATAGTTGTGCCACACAATGTGTGATGACAAAAACATTGTTAAGCAGTCAAACAAGGAACAAGGTGAACCTTACAAAGGCAAGTAAGTATTTGAAAATAAGTAGATAATCTATAATGAGAGCCAAAGGAAGGTGTGAAAGAGTGGAGGATCCAAATAGCAACGAGTTATGGGCATTTTCAGGTAGAGTGCCATGAAAAGACACAAGAATTGCTCAAGGCCTGAGATCTTTAATTGTGAATTATTGGAAGGATAATAGAAGGACCTCTCCTAATGAAAGAGATGCTGTAAGAAGGAGAATTGGTAGTAAAAACCGTGAGCCAAATCCAATGCGTTATTTGGATAACACTCAAACCCAATTTTTTCTGATTTTGTACAGAAGTTTCCTGAAATTAAAATATGTCAAAGGTATTTGGAAATGCTAAAGCCTTTTTATGTCAAATTAATTCACACACGCACTACTTGTTGTTGTAGGTTTCATACTGATTTTTCTAACCATTATGATGTTTATCGACGTATATGTGTAGATATACATACTGATAATTTTTTGCAGGAATGTTACATAATGCCTCCACCTAAATCGTCAAGGAAATTTTTGTCTTCCATTTTATGTGAAAGAGAGGATGGTCAAATTTTTTACAAAAAATCATGTTTGGATGGCGCATGTGATCATTGTTGTGGCACACAACATTTTCCAATTTGTCAACACATGGCTAGTACACACACAATTGGAGACAAAATCGTGGAATTTGGAAAATATAAGATAGTGGAATATAGTCTAAAAGATGGGAAAGAAGAAATGAAGTGTGAATTGGTCAGTGATAAGATTATAGTGTATCAGTTTATGGGCATTTTTCGTGTTCAGGTGGTCTATGATTATGTAATGCATACACATAGAGCACAATGGTTGCACTCACAGTTCAAGTTATGCAAGGACACATTTCCACTTCATCATATCATTTCAATTGTTGAATTTACTGAGAACTACACACTACAACCATAGAACGAGGTGAAATCACAGTACTATAAATCCATGTAGGTTTCTATATTTGTGCATATAGCATTCATTCATGAAAATTATAGTACAAAGGAAAATAGGAAAGTATTGAGGGAGTATTACTTTTACATCAGTGATGATTGCACACATTCTACAAAGTTTGTTCAAGGTTGCTTTCATATGTTCTATGTTGATCTGGTTAGCAGGGGCATATCATTTAGTCAGCATATCATATGGTCAAATAATTTTACATCACAATTCAAGAACGCCATAATGTTTTACTGGTTGAGTAGGATGCATAGGATTAGTGGTGTTCAACATATGTGGAACTTCTCAAAGGTCGATCTTGGAAAGGGGGAGCATGATGGAGCGGGTGCATGTATCAAAAGATCCCTAGCACGAGAAGAGTTAAAGTACACAAACTGTGGAAAGTTGATAGATGCAAGATCAATTGTCCAGTGGTGCAATGGTTCAATGGGTCCAAGTAGTGAAGGTAATTCTTTAGTTCATATATTTTCTCATTTAGTAGATGATACTAACATTGCAAAATATGAGGATTGTTGTACACTAACAGGATCGAGCGAGCTACACTCTTTTAGAAGATCCAATGCAAGTACATGGACTATCCATACAAGGAAGATGGAATTCTTTTATTATGCATGTACACTTCAATCATGGAATGATTGCGAGTCAACATAGTAGGTCGATGAATGGTCTATAAGACTTATAACCCCACTTGACACTTATCAGCTCTTAATGGCTCTAGAAATCATGGAGATGCAATCATCCATTGACTTTGATCATGTATCGGACCTACTAGAACCAAGTAATATATCTTACTTACAATTTTTATTATGTTTCTCATGTAATAAATTTAACAAGATGAACATATCAATGTAGAGCACATTTATGTGGTGATTGTAGATGAAGACAATGAAGAGGGTATATATTATTACCTGTGTTGTTGTATTGAGGCCAAAAACAGTTATAGACGGAGAAAAAATAGAATATCCTATAGGTTCGGTGCTTGTTACTCGAACATGGCTTCAAAGGTATCCAATTAAGAATTTTGTAGTTGGTTGTTTGAGGACTTCGACATGCATCAAAAAATTCTTCATTATTCAAACCATGTCATCACCACCAACGTTCATTTGATCAAATATAAGGGTATAACTATGAACAAGAACTTGTGGAAAGTGTGTGATTCTGACCACGAGGCAATACTCGACACAATAAAGAGTAGAGCAGACCGAGATGGTTCCCTGGATTGATTTGTAAGTATGCACATTGAATTTTAAGGCCATGTTATTGATCACTCTTTTGGACCAACACCTTGCAATAAGGATTTTTCACCATTATTGTTTGATGTCGTATGAATTTATGAATGTCATTGATCCTTTTCTGATTGTGATTGTAGGTAATACTAAATTTTTTCAAAGTATATAAGAAAATAAAAACATTGGTTGTTGGTGTAAGTGTTCAGTGGTATGAGAAACATCGGTTGCTGGTGCATTTTCTGGTTGGCAATCTTCTCTTTCTTTTCCATCTCCTAGATTTATCAGATTCTTATGTGCTACATGTTTTATGTTAAGCCTCTCAATGATATATTTGAAATTTATGTGTAGTATCATAGAGAGATGATAAAGTAGTGAAGGGGCAGATCACCATTGTAGGACCTTCAATCGACCTCCTTATCTAGCATGCATGAAGGTGATAGTAGGTCTTGTTAGTTGTATGACTGACATTAGTTACTTATTGCTCTTTTAATGATTTTAATGTGAGTCTATGTCTAATATTGAGAGGATTTTGTAGGTTTTTTGTGGACCAAATTCCTATGATACTAAACAACCACATCTAGAGGCTACTACCCATGTGTTTCGTAGGGAGCAGGGGATATACATGTTTTGAACCATTTTGGAATGCAAATAGCTGGGCCAGCTGAGGTGGAATGGAAAAACAAAATTGGGCAAAAACTCCTTTTCTTTCTTCTCAAGTACAATATATTTCATGATTTGTGTTGGAAATGGGAGGATTATTTTCCTACATGTATTGATACAAGTATTGAAAAATGGGAAGATTTTCAAGATGTTCTTCCATCACTATTGTAATATTTGTCATTAACTTAGTGTATTTTTTAGTAAGAATGAAATAATATTTAATATAATTATAGAAAGGCATATTATTAAGGTCTTTTGAACAATATGCTATGAGGAAGTTGCAAAATATGTTAAAATATGATACAATGTATTAAATGGTCAGTCCATGTCAAAATGGGTGAAAACAAGCTTTTTCTTGTTTTTGAATCTAAGGTCTTAGGAGGAGTTGAATAACTGAAGCAAACCCAGGGTGGAGTTCAAATTAAAATGACAAATACAATATGATGAACCCAAAATCCAAAGAAAATTCAAAAGAACTTCAAAAATCCACTTGTCAGGTACACTCTTTCTACGAAGTAATGCTAAACAACTTCAAGAGACTTTTCACCCAACTTTCCCAATGGAATTGTGAATTAAATGATGTATTTAGACACCCATTAAGGACTTAGACAACATAATTCAAGGTCAAGTATAACTCCTTTGGACCAATTTAGACTTCCAATACACTCACAATGGGAAAATCAAGGAAAAGAGGTCAATTTAACAAAGGAAGTACCCTTCAAAATTATCCAATCACCTTGGAACCTTGTGAAAGAAAATTAAATGGCCCAAAACCATAGAATCTAACACTAGTTTGCACCTGTACGGTAAAAAACACTCCAAACTAAAAAAAACCTCCTTTTCTAATGCAAAAAGAAGGGTTTTGTCAAAATCTTCATTCCCAAGCTTCAATAAACAAATAAATGATCCAAAAACCTTTCATAGGGTCTAACTTGACATTTTAAATTCTTACAAACTCAACTTCATCAACATTTCATTGAAAAGCACTTCAAAACCGTCACTTTTCAAGGGAAAATTTGCATTTCGAGCCCTATGGCATCACACAATCACAAAAAATATATGATTGTATAATGTGCGGAATGAGTGGGCAGAAAGTCTAAAATCGTGCTCAATTTGGTTTTAAATTCTTTCTTTCAATTTTTTGAGTTTTGTGGCAAGATTTCTACAGGCAGGTGTTAAACCCATATTTTGTGTTTTCAATAAGAAAGGAATTATTGAAGCCCTCCACCTACTGTTTCCTTCATGTGGCTTAGTGGAGAGGCTTTGCATAATAGGTATTGAGTGTGTGCAGGTCCATCCAAGGCAAGGAAAATGAATGGAAAGTCTTGGAGTTGCTATCATGGGAATTTTATTGCCTAAACTACATTAAAAAGGAGCTTTTTCCCTAAGGTTTGTTGAAAACAAAGGGAGTAATGAAATATCTTTAACTTTAAAGCATATTGGGATCAAAAAAAAAGTATCTGAGTTGGTGGCATGGTCAAGAAAGGCCTGCAAGTGACACTTTCAATAAACCTTGGGGAAAACTAGGAAAATGTAGACTTTCAATATCCTATGCACTTGGATCATATTGCCAGCATCGCATAAAAATGGACAACTTGTGACATTACATCTGATTTTTGCATATTTTACAAATTCCTCATTACATATAATTTAAGAATCTTCAAATTCATTTGTTGAGCCTTCAAGGCCCATCTCCCTATCTCTGATAGGTATAGGCTCCCTTGCACCTTACACCCCCCCATAGAGAAACTCTTGTCCCAAAAGTAAAAATCATGTTCTTTGTTTCCACAATGATACTTCATGCATATATAGACCTGCAACTTGCCTTTTTCTTACTCCTAGATCAAATGTTGGCATACTCCTGCAAAGAAACAATGGTTAGTAACACACTATTCCAACTTCTTCATTACTTCATCTCCACACTTGAATCCATCCAATTGTTCTTGTATACTCTATCTTCTCTTCACTATCAACAGACCTTTGCACTTGGGTTCCTCTTTCTCTCCCCTCACTGTGATCAGACCTTGTTCATTGTCATGGCCTTGTATCTCTATTTTACCAGACTCACCAGCCCCTATGCTTACAAATTTCACATGCTTTTCACCATTGTTTATACTGATAGGACACACAATGGTCCCCAGAGTAAGCTCATCCTCCTTTAAAAACACTCCACCTTGTTTTCCATGCTTATGCACTATCTTACCATCCTTCCCCTTGACTGTATCAGATGTAGATGTGAACCCATGAATCACTCCTTGTAAGAAAAACCCCCTCACTATCCTCTCACCATCCCTCTTGACCAAATTTGACCTAGGCATGAGTGCTTTCTCTTCCTTTTGCAAAAATAGACTTCCCACTGTCCTAACACCATTTGTAGGTGCATTACTATCACAGCACCATCAACCTACTCCAAACTTGAAATCACATGATACCTATTGTGCTTAGTCCCTAAGGGCTCTTTCTTTCCAAACATCACCACCTTAGACTTACCCTTATCCCTTACACTTATTTTCAAGGGGAGCAACTCAAAAAAATTATCATCCTTATTGATGGTATATGTGTTCTCCCATCCATCATATATAGACCTCATATCAAATTTCCAAGGCCTCCCTAAGAGCACATGACAACAATCCATTAGAAAAATATCACATAGAACCCTATCCTTATACTCTCCAATCTGAAAATCAACATATGTTGTCTCTTTTACCACCAAAGTTTGATTATCATTGACCCAAGAAACTCTATAAGGTGATTCATGAGGTAATTTTTTCAAAATCAACTTGTCCACCATTTCTCTAGACAGTAGATTATCTTGAGAACCAAAATCAATAACAACTTGACACACTTTACCTTTGCTTTTGCACATAGTTTTGAATAGGCTCCTTCTTTGACTCAAATCTTCCTCCTTGCAAACTGATAGGAACCTCTTCCTCCACTAGATCTACCTCTTGAACCTCTCCATCCACCGTTTGAATCATATTGTTCTTGGTCCTTCTTGTCATCTTCTTGGCCCTCATTGTTTGACTTTGAATTAGAATTGAATCCTCTTCCCCTAGGAGTGTTACCTCTTCCTCTTGCTTCCTTCTCTTGTCTCCTTTTTAATTTTTCTTCAGCCCTCATTGCCATTTGAAATAATTGTTCAATTGATGTTTGTGCCATCAAGTTGATTTCATCCTGAATGTTGAATCTTAAACCATTCAAATACCTAGCAGTCATTTCTTCCTCATCTTCTTCATGTTTAGCCATATGGACTTCCAACACACCTACCTCATTCTAGGCTTCACAATTAGGTCTATTTTCCAAAGGAGCTACCCTTCCATCAATGGCTACTCACCCAAACACCTTGGAAATTCTTACGTAATGGTTCCAAACCTTAGGTTTTGACAATGGATTGCATCTACAAGGACTCTAACCCTGTACTCCAAGAAACCCTCTCAAGCACTCGTAAAAATAAGGGTTTTAATGGTTTTCATGAATCCAAGGATTAACCAGTCTCAAGGACCCCTCAAACACTCTACAAAACACCTACAAAAACTCAAAAAACCCTCACATTCCCAATACATTCACAATTTTTCAGATTCGCCACTTAGGTTTCTCATTTTCATGGAGAAAACACTCCTGATCAACACTAGAACTTCACACCCGACTGGTTTTATTCGTTCTCTCAACCTCCAAAGTGCCTAATCATTTACCTAGGCATAATACAGGCCAATCCACCAAGCCATGGAGTCAACACATTTGGTGGATTGGCAAATGAATCATGGGAAGACCCTCAAACCTTCACTCAGAAAATAGAACAGTCAACAGAGTTTGCTGATCCCACACAGAGAACGATGTATTATAGACCTCCAAAGAAACTTTAAGGAAAATTAAATACATTTATTAACAAGCACTCATAGTCTCAATACATCTCCAACCTGTATAGGCCCGTAAAAGGAAGAAAAATAGAAAAATCAATGAAAACCAGTGATCTTTGTTTTCTTCAAGATAAATTCTTATTTAGAACTGAACAATAACCTCCACTTTGAGATCTTACAACAATATATCAAGATGACATTTTTTCCAATTCTTACTCCTAATCACCATCCCTTTACAACTTGTCTTTATAAATTCCCCCTAACTGATCTATTAGGCCCTCTAAAAAATTTGCAAGTGGTCATTGAGACCTTATTCAAGGAAAACATAAAACCCCAAACCTACACTATATCCTATGCACCTGGGTCTTATTGCCAAAATGGCATAAGAATGGACAACTTGTGACATTACATCTCATTTTTGCATATTTTGCAACTTCCTCAGTGCATATAATTTAAGAATCTTCAAATTCATTTGTTGAGCCTTCAAGGTCCATCTCCCTGTCTCTACTAGGTATAGGTGCCCTTGCACCAACCATGGTGATTACAAAATATTTGTCTAAACCCACGAGATCATGTTGGACCCCTCTACAATATCCTCTCTCGGTTTGTTCTATCTCGGAGGAATTTTCTTATGGTGGCGAATTTTCACTTGGGGAAAAAGTTGTCAAATGCAAATAGTTGAAAGTTGCAAAGTGGTGCAAATTTCATTCTGCAGCTCGTGTGACCAAACGAACTATTCCAACACATCTAAATAGGTACGTTTACACTAGGCGTGGTCATTTTTCGCACCCAAACATGAGGAATCGCTCCAAGCTACGTTCAACCAGATCGATCCCTTAAGGGTCCAAAGTGCAAAATGGCTGAAAAATTTAGCATGCTATTTCTTGGACACCATGATGCTTAGAAACTTCTCGTCTGATCCTACAAGATCATGTTGGACCCATCTATAGTAACCTCTTGTGATTTTTTCTATCTCAGAGGCATTTTCCTATGGTGGCGAATTTTCACTCAGCGAAAAAGTTGTCAAATGCAAGTAGTTGAAAGTTGCAAAGTGGTACAAATTTTGTTCTATAGATCGTGTGATCAAATGAACTGTTCCAATGCATCAAAATAGGTACTTTTACGCTAGGCATGGTCTTCTTTTGCACCCAAACATGAGGAATCGCTCTGAGCTACATTCAACCGGATCGATCCCTTAAGGGTCCAAATTGCAAAATGGCTACAAAATTCAGAATGCTATTACTTGGACACCATGATGCTTAGAAACTTCTCATCTAATCTTACAAGCTCATGTTGGACCCATCTATAGTAACCTCTTTCCATTTTTTCTATCTTGGAGACATTTTCTTCTGGTGGCAAATTTTCACTCAGGGAAAAAGTTGTCAGATGCAAGTAGTTGAAAGTTGCAAAGTGGTGCAACTTTCATTCTGCAACTCGTGTGACCAAATGAACTATTCCAACGTATTTGAATAGGTAGGTTTACACTAGGCATGGTCCTCTTTCGTACCCAAAAATGAGAAATCGCTCTAAGCTACGTTTAGCCGGATTGATCCCTTAAGGGTCCAAAGTGCAAAATGGCTGCAAACTTTAGCATGCTATTACTCAGACATCATGATTCTTAGAAAATTCTCATCTAATCTGACAAGATCATGTTGGACCCATCTACAGTAACCTCTTTCAGTTTTTTCTATCTTGGAGGCATTTTCCTATGGTGGCGAATTTTCACTCGAGGAAAAAGTTATCAAATGCAACTAGTTGAAAGTTGCAAAGTGGTACAACTTTTGTTCTGCAGCTTGTGTAACCAAAAAAATTGTTCCAACACATCCGAATAGGTATGTTTATGCTAGGTGTGGTCCTCTTTCACACCCAAACATGAGGAATCGCTCTGAGCTACGTACAACTGGATCGATCCCTTAAGGGTCCAAAGTGCAAAATGGTTGTAAAAGTCAGCATGTTATTACTCAAACACCGTGATTCTTAGAAACTTCTCATCTAATATTGTGGGATTAAGTTGGGCCCTTCTAGAATAACCTCACTTGGTTTTTGCTATCTTGGAGGCATTTTCCTGTGGTGGTGAATTTTCACTCAGGGAAAAAGTTCTCAAATGCAAGTAGTTGAAAGTTGCAAAGTGGTGCAACTTTCGTTTTGCAGCTCATGTGACCAAATGAATTGTTCCAATGCATCTGAATAGGTAATTTTATGCTAGGAATGGTCCTCTTTTTCACCCAAATATGCAGAATCGGTCCGAGCTATTTTCAACCGGATCGATCTCTTAAGGGTCTAAAGTGCAAAATGGCTACAAACTTCAACATGTTGTTATTTGGACACCGTAAATCTTAGAAAATTATCATTTGATCCTATGAGATCATGTTGAGCCCTTCTACAATAACCTCTCTCAGGTTTCAATAACTTAGAGGCATTTTCCTATGGTGGTGAATTTTCACTTGGAGAAAAAGTTGTCAAATGCAAGTAGTTGAAAGTTGCAAAGTGATGCAACTTTTGTTCTGCAAATCGTGTGACCAAGCGAACTATTCCAACGCATCCAAATAGGTACATTTATACTATGCATGGTCCTCTTTTGCACCCAAACACAAGGAATTGCTCTGAGCTACGTTCAACCGGATCAATCCCTTAAGGGTCCAAAGTTCAAAATGGCTGTGAATTTCAGCACGTTATTACTCAAACACCATGATGCTTAAAAACTTCTCATCTTATTCTATGGGATCATGTTTCCCCCTCTACAATAACTTCACTTAGCTTTTTCTATCTCAGAGGAATTTTACTGTGGTGGCGAACTTTCACTCGAGGAAAAAGTTGTCAAATGCAAGTAGTTGAAAGTTGCAAAGTGGTGCAACTTTCGTTTTGCAGCTCATGTGACCAAATGGACTATTCCAAGACATCTAGGTAAGTATTTTTATAATAGGCATGGTTCTTTTTTTGCATCTAAACATGCAGAATCACTCTAAGCTACGTTCAACCGGATTGATCCCTTAAGGGTCTAAAGTGCAAAATGGCTAAAAATTTCAGCATCCTATTACTTAAACACTGTGATGCTTAGAAACTTCTCATCTAATCCTATGGGATCATGTTAGAACCCTCTATAATAACCTCTCTTGTTTCTTTCTATCTCGGAGAAATTTTCCTGTGGTGACGAATTTTCACTTGGGGAAAAAGTTGTCAAATGCAAGTAGTTGAAATTTACAAAGTGGTTCAACTTTCATTCTACAACTCGTGTGACCAAATGAACTATTCCAACGCATCTGAATAGGTACATTTACACTAGACATGGTCCTCGTTTGCACCCAAACACAAGGAATCGCTTTGAGCTATGTTCAACCGGATCGATCCCTTAAGGGTCCAAAAGTGCAAAATGGCTACAAACTTTAGCATGCTATTACTCGGACACCATGATGCTTAGAAACTTCTCATCTAATCCTATGGGATCATATTGGTCCTCTCTACAATAACCTCACTCAGTTTTCTCTTTCTTGGAGGCATTTTACTGTGGTGGCGAATTTTCACTCATGGAAAAAATTGTCAAATGCAAATAGTTGAAAGTTGTAAAGTGGTGCAAATTTTGTTTTGTAGCTCGTGTAACCAAACGAACTATTCTAACACATCCGGGTGGGTAATTTTATGCTAGGCATGGTCCTCTTTTGCACCCAAACATGCAAAATCGCTCTGAGCTATGTTCAACCAGATCGATCCCTTAAGGGTCCAAAGTGCAAAATGGTTGTGAACTTCAGCATGCTATAACTCGGACACTGTGATGCTTAGAAAATTCTCGTCTAATCCTATGAGATCATGTTGGGCCCCTCTATAATAAACTCACTTGGTTTTCGCTATCTCAGAGGCATTTTCCTGAGGTGGCAAATTTTTTCTCAGAGAAAAAGGTTGTGAAATGCAAGTAGTTTAAACTTGCAAAGTGGTGCAACTTTCATTCTACAGCTTGTGTGACCAAATGAACTATTTCAATGCATCCGAATAGGTACGCTTATGCTAGGAATGGTCCTCTTTTGCACCCAAACACGTGGAATCACTCTAAGCTGTGTTCAACTAGATCGATCCCTTAAGGGTTCAAAGCACAAAATGGTTGGGAACCTCAACATGCTATTACTCTAACATCGTGACACTTAGAAAATCCTCATCTGATCGGCAAAAACTATAAAATCGGCAAAAAAATCTTTTAAAACTTGCAAAAAAATGCGAATAAAATCGATTTGATTTTCATGTAAAAAAAACAATGAGACCATAGCTTGTTGCTTACTATTATGCTTTGATATAATTTTTCCAAGCATCCATAGCTTGTTTGAAAGCACCTATTTTAGGCTTTTAGCTATAGCAGCAAGGCAGTGAACTATTTGATAAAATGCCTTGGTAGAAATGTATGAAAATTTCGTAGCATTGACAAGGCAGTGAACTTTTTGAAAAAATTCCTCAAATAAATGCAGTCTCATGGTGGTGGAATGCCATGACAATCCATAGCCATAGGCATTCATCATGGCATTTCCATCACCATGGGACCACATTTCTTTGAAGCATTTTTTCAAGTAGTTCACTGCCTTGTCTATGCTATTGCTTACTATTATGCTTCAATAGTTTTTTTCCAAGAATCCATAGCTTGTTCGAAAGTACTTGTTTTATGATTTTAGCCATAGCAGCAAGGCAATGAACTATTTGACAAAATGCTTTGGAAGACATGTATGAAAAATATGGTAGCATAGACAAGGCAGTGAATTGTTTGAAAAAATGCCTGAAAGAAATGCGGTCTCATGGTGACTATTGTCATTGCATTCCATCACCATGAGACCATATTTATTTAAGGCATTTTTTCAAACAGTTCACTACCTTGTCTATGGCTTTTCATGGCCTTCCATCACCATGAAACCACATTTCTTTGAGGCATTTTTTCAAACAACTCATTGCCTTGTCTATGCTATTGCTTACTATTATGCTTTGACAGATTTTTTCCAAGCATCCATAGCTTGTTCGAAAGCACTTGTTTTAGGATTTTAGCCATAGCAGCAAGGAAATGAACTGTTTGATGAAATTCTCTAGTAGATATGTATGAAAAATTTCATACCATAGATAAGGCAGTGAACTGTTTGAAAAGATGCCTTAAATAAATGTGTTCTCATGGTGATGGAATGCCATGACAGTCCATCACCATAGGCATTCATCATGGCATTCCATCACCATGAGACCACTTTTATTTGAGGCATTTTTTCAAAAAGTTCAATGGCTTGTCTATGCTATTGCTTACTATTATGCTTTGATAGATTTTTTCCAAGCATCCATAGCTTGTTCAAAAGTATTTGTTTTAGGATTTTAGCAATAGCAAGAAGGCAATGAACTATTTGATAAAATTCTTTGGTAGACATATATGAAAATAGCATAGACAAGGGAATTAACTATTTGAAAAAATGCCTCAAAGAAATGTGGTCTCATGGAATGCCATGAAAAGCTAAAGCAATTGGCAGCTGCTCCTAGTTATTAGTTATGCAATGTAAAGTAATTGCATAACTTCTTAGGTTGACTTTGTAAAAATCTATATTGTAATTGAAATTTTGACATCTATCAGCATCTAGTTATTCGTTATGCAATGTGAAGTGATGCTTTGAGTTTGAAATATGTACAATGCATGAATATAAACTACAAAAATCTATTTTCTACATTTCATTAGTTAAACTCTTTATTTCATTTGCTCTCTATATCTCTATGCTATGGAAATTCCTTTCAATTTCAAAAAAGATAGTTTTTATCTCTTGTTATACAATTTTTTACATTTTTTTATCTCTTGTTATAAAAAGGAGCAAATATACAATGTTAAAGAAGAGTGAAAGCACAACTAAATTTATCATTTCAAAGCAATTTTTTTGATGCATTTTTTCAAACAGTTCATTTCCTTTTCTATGCTATTAATTACTATTATTCTTTTGATATATTTTTTCGAAGTATCCATAACTTGTTCAAAATCACTTGTTTTAGGCTTTTAGCCATAGCAACAAGGTAGTGAATTTTTTGAGAAGATGCTTTGGTAGACATGTATGAAAAATGTGGTAACATAGACAAGGCAGGGAACTATTTCAAAAAATATCTCAAAGAAATTTGGTCTCATAGAATTCCATGATAAGAAAATGCAATTGGTAGCTGCTCCTAGTTATTAGTTCTGCAATGTGAAGAAATTTCATAACTTCTTAGGTTGATTTTGTTCAAACTATATTGTAATTAAATTTTCAGCATCTATCAACATCTACTTATTAGCTATGCAAAGTGAAGTAATGATTTGACTTTGAAAGATGTGCAATGCAATATAATCAACGACATAAATATAAACTACACAAATCCATATTTTACAATTCATTAGTTAAAATATTTATTGTATTTTATCTCTATATCTCTATATGATATGGAAATACCTTGCAAATGTATTTAAAAGTCTTAATATGTCAATTAGGTGGTATTTGCAAAATCAAGTTGTGAATGAATGGTAATTAAGAGAAAAATTGGCAAATTGCTATCTTAGAAGTCTAACAAAGGGTGGTTAGGGTGGTTGATCGTCTCAAGGGGTAGTTGGAAGGTGGTATCAAGATATATTTCTGTAATACCCCGAGTTGAGGGTTGATTTTGTTCAATTTATAACAAGAAAATATACTTTTGAAAATGTTGATCATTGGTTTTCTTTGTTTTTTTGAATTTTTTTTGCCTTGCACAAGCCCATACAATTCTATCATGACTTGAGGCTTTGGATAATTTATTGCATATGTGTTTACTCTCTTTGTATTTGTTCTGAAGGTTTAAATCCACTGTTGGTGTGTGTGGGATCAACAAACTTGGTTACTGCTCTATTTTCTATGTTAGGGGTTTTGAGGACAACACAATGACACATTATCCAATCCACCTATTATTCAAACCCTATGGCTCAGTGGATTGGCCTGTACCATGATTTTTTTGGTGTATGAATACTTTGGAGGCTAAGAGAATGAATAAACGTAGTGGGGTGTGAAGTTCTAATGTTGTTCAGGGGTGTTTCCACCATGAATGTAATGAACTCAAGTAGTGAATCTGAGAAATATTGAAAGGAATGGGATTGTGAGTGTCTTTTAAGTTAGGGTAGAGGTATTGTGGGGTGTTTGGACCTTTGGAAGGATTGGGGGAGGTCTGGAGTTATGATTTTCTTTAAAACCCTTGTTTTTGTGAAGGTTTAGGACGGTTTGTGAGTAGAGGAATAGAACAAGTCCTTGGGGATCTTAAATGGGAGAATCCTGAGTTTTTTGAGCATCCCTAAGACTATTTCAATTTTCCTTGGTTTGGAGGTGAGTTTGTGAGTGGGTTCCTTTGGAAATTAAGCCTAATTATGTAGCTTAGAGCGAGGGAGGTGTATTGAAAGTTCATGTTGGTCCAAAAGAGTTACTACTAGTTTTTGCATATGTTGTGTAACCCTAAAAAGGGTATCTTAATCAAACTTTAAATGGTTAGGTGTTTTGGAAAGGTTGGGAGAAATTAGGCTTGGACCGAGTTTTGAGTGCTACAAGGGTGGATTGTTGGGTAAGGTGTTGAATGAAGAGTTTGGTTTGATGGGGCTTTGAGGTTGTATAGATTGCTCAAAATAGGTTGTATTAATCTTTTTATGATCCCCTTGAAGGCAGGTTGTCAGAATGATTGGTTTTGAGCCTCCTTGCCTCTGCATCGATGAGGCACAAGTAATTGAAGCATTCCAAAGGATACAAACCACCATGAATGGAGCTTATTTATACAATATGCTTTAGATGGGTCTTATTGAGCATTCAAAAGAAATTAATTAAGCATTAGATATAAACAAAATCCATGCCTACACAATTCAAGCATACAACTTACACAATACACATGATAACATCATTCAAGAATGGTAGTAGCAAAATAAGAGTTTCTTTAATCAAAAATTTGAAAGGCTATACAATGTTATATATTGATAAAAGTATATAAATATATCCAAAAAAACCATATAGGCTTAGTACAAAGGAGCCATATGGACATAAAATATCATGTATATATATCAATAGTACAAAAAATATGTTCCAAAATGCCACATAGGCATACAACAAACAACACTAATACATAGTCATTTCCCTCTAGGGGAAGGAAATAGATCTCGTGCTGCCTTTTAAATTTGGCTGGATGGAGTGACTGTTGTTTGTCTTGTCTTTTGAATAGGCTCGCTACTCCTCTCTTCACTTTGGACCTTCAACTAATACAATTAAAAGTAAATATGTTAAAACATAGAAATTCAATTATGGAATGGTATATAACAAAATATATAATCACTTACCGCATACATATAGTCATCATGCACATTTACAGCATCACCATGTCCACGATTGGAGTGACAATCACCTGTAGCAACCATGAAGATAGAAATTAAACTACAAAAAATTATCATGAAAATTTTCTATAATAGACCATAAAAGAGAAAATATAATGTCAAATCGACTGATATATTCCATACCTCTCTCAATGGATTAGAACTGGCTATTGTTGCAGTAACTCCATGGTCCATCATGCCACCAACATCACCAAGGATCTCTCTTATCAATATTTACAAATGAAACAATATCTCAGGTATCATGTTGATATAGAAGAACATAATGTGGCACGATCAAAGAATACTTGAATGCAATTTTTGTGTTTCTCGTCATTTTTTAAATTTGTATATACGCAAAATTATGAAAACTAGCTAACATAGATTTACAACACCGTTAATGAATAAAGGACACCGTAGTGTACATTTTTTGAGGATATGAATCACGAGGTGTGGAGGAAGAAGGTGCACCAGGAAACCATTTGAAATTTGAAGCATGTTATGAGACAAACATTCAAATATAACATTCAACTGTTCAAATGCAATAATAATATCTTTAATACTAGTTGCATACATGTGGACTCATCGTCGAGAATGTATAAGGGTCTATAGGAATAGAGTGTCCCTCATGAACAGTTCTACCCTGAAATTTCATCATATCAAAATTCTTCTAATTTAGTTATTCTTAAATTTCAAAATATATTTTAATAAACAACATTAAAATAACCTGCTAAATTTTACCTGAGTGTCAATGCTGTATGTATCATTCAAAATATCATCTATGAAATCAATTTCCTCTACAACTGACATAGGTTGTGTAGCTACATCATGAGCACCCTATTAATCGTACGTGTAAACAACACCACAAGCACCACAATGGCGGGGTGGAGCTCGGGGCCTACATGTCTCCTCCACACCAGGCTCTACTAGAGGACTCACACACTATAAAATGGTCTGGGTGAGTGAGACAATCAACTTCATCATGTCCATCTCTACATTGTCCTTAACAATGGAAGGAACAATGACATGCTCCACCATTGTTCTGCCCAAGGCTGTCGGTGCCAACTGTGGATTACATCGTGTAGCAGGTCTATTGTGTGTCTAGCCCCCACCTCTACCTTGAAAGTCTAAGATGTCAAACTAGTTTGGCATTTTATTGAGGAAAAACTCGCAATAGATATTCCTCAAAATGTATTGTGGCACCTCATGATTATTGCATGGAGGTTGGTCAAATACCATCCACCACCGCTCACAATTTTTTTTTTTAATTAAATCATGGTGGCACCAATGGATGGGGAACCTCCTACATGCATGGGACAAAGGTTCATTAGTTTTGGGTCTTTAAATAGGGCACACAACTCGGCTTTGATAATTTTTAGTTTATTGACATGTGCATATGACAAACCATTAACATAAAATTGCCTCATCTCATCTCTTTTATTTGACCAAAAATTCATTTGCTCGCTCATTTCTCCTACATGAGTTAAAATTGAATTTAATGATTCACTAATCCCTCTCCTATAAGGGTGGGTTTCGACATGCTTAGTTAATCTTGCAATTAATTGTTGAATGTCTCTTTTATTATTTTCAATTTGATTTTGAATATTTTCTTTTGTTCCTTGAGGATGCCTATGAATTGATGGAGGAGTTTCAGGTTGTTCTTGTATAGGAAGCTCTCAATGAGGGGGTGATTGTGAATTCTCAATGTTTTGAGGTGGAGATTCATTCCCTAAGAATTAGAACAAAGTTTTATTATAAAAATATATTTAAAGTTACATTCCAAATCAAATTCGAAATAAATAGAATAAAAATACACACCTCTTCGCAATCTTTGACCTCTCTGATGTGTTGGCGGCATCCTCGTGGAAAATGGCAAGCTAAGGATGCAAAAAATGGAAGAGATTTGGTGAGCGTGAGTTGCAGACCTGAAATCCTCCTCCTCAAGCCGTGGGTTGAAGACAAAATGAGGGTTCCAAACCTGATTTTTGGTTTTATGTCTAAAAAGACATTTGGCGTGCGCCAAATGTCTTTTTAGCCATTTGGCATGTGCCAAAGGTCTTATTTTGAGGTTTTTTTGATTGTTTTTCAATTTGGCACCTAAATTGTGTCACAGATTGGTACACTTACACTTATTTAATATGTCACTAATTCTCAAGTCTTCTTATAATTAAATAGATTTATTAATTTATTTAATTAATCGATCACCTTCTCTAAATTAAATAATTAATTGTCTTATTTAACATTTTTGTCATTTTAAATAAAATAATTTATTTAAAATGGCCTCACACGGTTAACTACCGCTTCTTTTAGTAAATAATCTCAAAATCAATTATTTATTGTCACATAAATCCATATTTTGAATTAATTTTAATTCAAAATGGTAATATTCTTCTATAAATCAAGTAATTGCTAAAATTCTTAATTTTCCAAATCTCATCTTTTTGTCCAATTTTTATCTTCTTGATATTTGAATATTATCTTCTTCTCACATTTATTTTCAACCGTCAATGTGATTTTCTCAAATTGCATCTTGGCCACTCATTTCAGATTTTTTCCCTAACCCTAATTATGGGTTGTCACATGCAATTTTGGCCTCTGATTTTAGGCTTTCATCAACTTTTAATCTTGGTCGTCTGTCCAAAATTGCATTTTCTATAAAATGCCAATTTTCTCACATTTTAGAGGGTCAAACATCTTAGGCATATTTCAGTCATGCTTATTTTACTCTTTTCTTCATTGTCTTAATATACTTCAAAATTGCGTTTGGTTGCACTTTGAATTTTTTTATTGAAATCCTTGAAATATTTGCATAGGTCCACATTATAGTCAATAGTTTTCTCATAGGATCTTAAGGCATGCTTCACATAGCTGCAAATCAAGAAGGTGTAATGGAGGTCATCCATGGAGATTGAAGGCTTTCGGTGAGCCCGTTCCATTTTTTTCATTCTATTTTCCTTTGCACTCTATTATTGCTTTGGTTGTTTTAGATTGTATGCTTAATAATGCTAGCCTTTTTAATTTTCCATAGGTAGATTTGGTGACCATGATATTAAATTCATGCCCAAGTGCCAAATAAATTGAGGAAGAATGACGACGAGGGTAGCGGTATGCCCCCTCGAGAGAACAATTGGGTTCCAAGAACACAAGTGTGCTCTTGAAAATGGATGAGAATACTAGAAGACGACGAGACAAGAAAGTGTTAGTGCAAAAGATATGGATGATGAAGATGCAGACTAGATGAAATATTAGAGGGGAAATGAAGAAGGTTGGGATGGGAAAAGAAACCTTCAACATTTTCCAAGGTACTAATAGATGTTGCTCGAATCATCATTGGGCAGTAAAAATGACACAAATGGATAGAAAACACCATGGTATGACATAGACCAAGGTGTACAAGGTCATCCACTTGCAAAATAGACAATCACAAACAAGGAATGTCCTAACTCATACTAAGGGTCATGCCGCCCTAGTCTTTTTGTCAAAACAATTCATAGACAACAGTCAAAGAAAAATAGAATAGGACATGAGACGTCATTGCACCTCTAAATCCTTCATGGGACATCCTTGAGGTAGCTAGTAACATGAACAAAAGAAGAGTCAATTAAAAGATAAGACAAAATAGCCAAAAATTAACAGCCATTTAATTGTATTGCCAATGTTTGTTTGTCAAAGATTAATTGTTTGATAGTTTGATAGTTTTGATGGTTTGATGGTTTGATGGTTTGACAGTGACTAAGGTCAAGAAGGACACATACTAAAAAGGGAAATGAAATTTTGACGAGGTCCAAATCCAAGGACACATCTTGAAGAGGGCCAAAAAGTGACGAGATTGACATTTTGACTAATATTTTGGCAAGTTGATTGATTTTGACTATATGATTGATTGGCTTATGTTGTCTATTAGGTCATAATTGGAATATTGACATTTGAATGACTATCCTATGTCTGAGTTTGACTATGTCTAAATTATTTGACCGATGCAAAAATTGCGACAAAAACCATGATTTTATTTAGACAAACCTAAAAGGACTAACCTAATGTCTCGAGGACTTAAAAATGAGCCTTGCATACGTAGCAAATGTGTAGAGACAACATAGTTTGTACTAGGACAAAGATTGACTGACTGACATGACATAATTTGAATCTATTTTTGAGATTTTGATGGTTATTTGGATTTTTTGTGTTTTGGACATATTTTGAATTTTTTTAAAGGCTTTTATCAGGACTTTTTATTATTTTTATGACTTTTTTCAGGACATTTTATGATTTTTATGAATTTTTGATGTTTTATGAAAATTGTGACAAATGCATGTGAATGATGCTGATGCACATGAATCCAAGGAAAACCATGATTTTTCTGCTATTCAAACTAAATACCAATTGACAGGTGACAATGACAATGACAACGACAACATTATTTGATGTGGGAATGACACATCCTGAAACAACGTGAGGATGAAAATGATATGACAAGAGGATAAAAGTCTGTAGCAAGGCTAGGGACAAAGCCAATGAATGTTTTCAAATGATGTGCCAGGTTGCCATATTGTTGCATTTGGAATGACTTGGTCAGGACTAGATGGGATGAAGGAGGATTGTAGGACCATTGACAAGGGAAACCAAGCTAGGTGATAGGTAAAAGGCGGGAGAGATGGATAACTTTGATAAAAGATAGGAGACATGGATGACTTTGACTAAGATAATTATCATATATGGTCTCCAATGACAATTTCGCATAGTGAAAAGGAGGCTATGAAGGTAATGACATGATATCCAATGAATAAGGTATGACCAAAAGATAAACATGTCAAGATTTTTCCCAAATTATGACCTCTGTTTGTATTTTAGTCCTTATCAAGATCAAAGTCGATTGGAAAATGGATGGAAAGTGATAGGGTTTAGATGGATAGATGGAAATGTCATATGAAATTTCATGTGAAGGGTATAGGAGATGAGTTGGCTTTCCCCCAAGTGTAATGGTCTGCATAGATAATTTATTCTACACATGACGCCTGTTTTCTAGGTTTTCATCATGGTACCTATCCAAAGTGCCATAAGAATGGTTTTCACTATTGGACAAAATATTTCTCTTTACTATTTTCTTGGATTGTTTTTATTTTTTGGTGTCACCATGACTCTTGTTTGCAAGGTTTTCATGAAGGTGAAGATTTTTTTTTTTTTTTTGAGTTTTGTTGGATAGCCTTGATGCTTTAGATGACCACTAACTATGTTGAATCCTTTGACAATTTTGATGTAGAGACTAGTGCCATGATATGCCAATAATGACCTTTCTGAAGTAGTTGTCTTGTCAGGATGATAGCACTTTCATACGGCTGATTGATATCATTGTGATCCTTTGTGATACTAGAGTTGGCCTTATTAGAATATGCACATTGCAATAGAATGCCATGAGAGTCCTTGTGGTAAATATTTTTTGCCAAAATGCAATGGATTTGGGACATGGGACGTTTGGACTTTTGGAAAGATGTAGGATTATGACAGATGATGTTAGATGGATTATTTGGATGTTTGGATGTAGCAATTTTTATTTTCCAAACTTTGGGTGTCAGATTAGGATAGTGTTTGGAACCAACACTTTTATATGTCTTTCTTGATGACCATTTTGATGGAGGTGGACATGTATTGTATGTGGGAGTCCTCTTGTGAGGTGGCTCCACCTTTTGATTGACTTTTGTATTTTGGATATTTTCTTTTCTTGATTCATTCTTTTCTTGACCTGATCCATTTTTCTTTGGTGTCCACTTTAGCTTCATTTTTCCACTTGTATTTTCATTGATTCTATGGCCTTTGACATTTTATTTTGGATTCTATATTTGTAAGACTTTTTTTGGTTCCAAATGGAAGGTTTATTCATGATGGAATAATGGTTTGGGGTGTGGAGGGAAGGGGTATTAGCAACAATCTTATGAAAAGGACTACTCATGACACCCATTTTGATGTATGTATTAGATGAAGTTTCCCCTAGTATCGGGGAGGGATCACTAACATCATTTGATGTGCCAACTAGGGAGTAGCCAAGACCTCATCTATAATTTTCCTGAACTTGTACTGGTTCAAGAATTCCTTGCTCTTGTAGGCCTAGTCCTTTTCCTTGATAATGCATGTTTTGATAGATTCTTTTTGTGATGGGATACTTGTCATTTTGGAAGAAAGATGCTAGCACATTGCTATTTAGCTGAAAACTTTTATTTGGAATTGTCTCATCTATAAGGAAGCCTTCTCTGACAAAAGTAGATGACCCTAGTTGATAAGATGGCATAGCTTTATTGTTATGTTGAATAGATTTTTGGTGAACATTTGTGGTCTGGTTTTCTATCATATCAGATTTTGATGATTCTATTGGTGCTTCCTTGTCCATGTCAGAACTGTCTTCATGGTCATTGTCATATAGCCCACTGAATTCAATTATAGCTTGATCATTTGCAAAGATGTCTAGAATAGTAGCCTCTTGTTCTATAGGAAGATTCTCTATGTGTCCCATGGAGGCAAGTGTCTCATTTTTGGAAGTGTCAATACTTGAATTTTGGATAGGGTCGTCTTCAAGTGTATCATCATAAATGGCATAAAGGTCAAGGATTGGATCATTTTGGACTTCTTCCAAAGTAGTGTCTTGATCAAAGATGGGTTCATTTTGAATGACATGATCAGAAATAGGATCTTGACCAAGGATAGGTTCATCTTGAATGACATGGTTTTGGATGGACTCTTGACCAAGGATAGGTGTCTTTGGTATGACATGATTGTCTAGGAGGACTTCTTGAATGGACGTAAATATGGGGTCATTGGGATGGACTACTTTGATCTTAACATGATGGTGATGTTATGATTTCATTCTTTGGGTTTTCCTTTTGACATGTGTTTTTCAGTTCATTAAATGGCATGTGACTTTGGAGACCATGACTAGATGTGTTTTCATGACTAACTATATGTTGGGATGGAGTGCCTTGAAATGGATTGGTGTATGAAGGACTAGGATATGACATGGTGGCTTAGAAAGGGTTAGTGGATGAAGGACTGGGATTGGATATGGATAAAGGACTAGGATATGATGTGGATGAGGGACTTGGATATGACGTGGACGAAGGATTAGGATATGACATGGATGAAGGACTGGGGTATGACATGGACGAAGGATTAGGATTGATTGATGGTTGATTTCCCTTGTCAAGGTTAGGGTGGAAATGACTAATGGAAGTTTTTTGTGACTTAGGTCCATGGGTGATGTTAGGGGACTCTTGATAGGGAGGGTATATGTATGAAGAACTAGGACTTATGAATTGTTGGTAGGAAGGGTATGTGAGGGGTTGACTATGGGTTGTGGAAAATTTTCATTTAAATTGGAGGTATAGTTTTTTGAAGTCCATGGCTAGTTGTGCTTGACCATTACTAATAAATTGGCATTCAATTTGACTAGCAGACATGCCAAAGTGACTTGAAGACATAATGGTCGATGGTGACAATGCAAAGTGATAATGAGGACTAAAAGGAATGTCAAATGCAAAGGTCTAAAATGATTTGGAAGAAGGTTGCCTAGCCACCCTATGCTTGATCTATGTCTTAATTTTGGAATATCAAAGGACATATTTGAAGGACTATATGACAAGGACAAAATGAAAAGTGAGTCTTCTTAACTAGAATTTTGAGTTGGAAGGATCTCACAAAAGGACAATGATGAAAAAAGATAATGATGATTAAGTCCAATGATAACCTAATTTTGAAAGTCAAGATTTTGCAAAGTGAGGTAAGATTGTCCTAATCCAAAATATGCAAAATGAGATGAGGACCTAAGTTTTTGGTTTATGATTGAAAATGCAAATGGTGAAGCCTAAGGATGAAGCTAAAATTTGCAAAGATGACCCTATGGTAAGATGCAAGCTAAAGTGTACAAGGAATGAGAGATTTGAGAAATTTTTTGATTTGGTTTTGATAGAAGACTTCTAAAAGAAGATGTTTGATAACAGGCTAGAAATGTTTGGACTTGAAGTCTTGGTAAAAAAAATCTGATTTGTTTGAAGTTGATTGTTTGTTTCTAGATGTGTGAATCTTGTTTTCTTTGTTTCATTATCCAGAAAACACTTGACAAGCATGAGATTTTGAATGTAGAAAAACACAAATAATACAAGCACAATCCTATGTTTAGGCCATGACAATATCCGCTAGATTCCATGTGGGTTTCCCCAACCACATATCCTTAGCATGTGAATTGAGAAGCTTGGTTGCACAGGCTCCCCCTTACAGTGCACTCTCTTGTCAGGTCAACCAAGCTTCCAACCCCCATGAAATTTTCATGGGACATTGATCACCTCTACTAAAGATTGCAAAGATGTGGATGCCTTCACAATGACTATTGTTGCACTAGAAGATAGAAGGTTTTTGGCTACTACACAAGAGTATTTAGTTCGGGACCCCCGTTCGAGTAGCCATACATGGGGCACAAGATTAATCTCTATTTATGAGTCACTCTAGCCTAAAGAGGTTACGCTCAACAGGGTTTTGGGGAGTTCTACTTGGTTTGTATGACACATCCTCACTCGTAATCCTAGGCTTTCCCTTAGGATTCACATTTATATACCAGTCGGGGGTAGCTTGGCCAAAAATCTTTATTGTCAATCTGAGTCACCTTGGGGTGAGTAATTTTTTCCACCAAGTCAGGCCCGAGCTCTAGAGGCAATAACCATTTATCTTACACCCAAGATCGGAATAATGCACAAGGGGAGATGATACTTCAATTATTGCATCAAGGTTACACAAAAATTAAGGTGGGTCTGGTTTTCTGATCACCTAGTTTGCATAAGAAGAGAGCATAGTCACCTACCACCTTCAAGCACAATCAAGTAGAATAAAAGACATGTTCATTTTAGGGCACCAAATGAAATGTTTTCTAATCTAAAAATCATAGACATAATGTTTCAAATTTGGATTTCTTGGACAAATGAATCTGCAAAACCACAAATTATTAGTTTGAACAAATTGTCTTGGACCCTCGAAATGTAGATGTGACACGCTACCAACAAGGATTAGTAATATCTACTCTAAAACTGCAATCTATTAAAATACTAAACTAAATTAAAAGAAAAAAAGAATAGAAATCTAACTAAGTTAAAAAGTTAAAAATCTAAGTTAAGTTAGAAATTAGAAATCTAAATCTAACTTAGAACTAAATTAAATGAAAAATATAAAATAAAGTAAAAATTATAATTTAATTAAAATTCTACGTTAAATTAAAATCTAAGTTAAAAATCCATATTTAAAATCTAAAAACTAATAATAAAAATCTAATTGAAAATCTAACTGTAAACTAATGTAAAGATCTAAAATTCTAATTTAAAAACTAATTAAAAAGAATTTAAATCTAAACTAACATCTAAATCTGAATTACATTTAAATCTAAATGGAATTTAAATCTAACTAAATTAAAAAGTTAAAAATCTAAATCTAAATTAGAAACTTAAGTCTAAATCAAATTAGGAAATTAAATCTAAACTAAATTAGAAACTAGAAAATCTAAACTAAATTAGAAGTTAAAATCTAAACTAAACTAGAAATTTAAATCTAAAATCCAAACCTAACTAAATTAAAAAAAAAAAATCTAAACTAAATTAGAATCTATCTAATGTTGAAAAATGAAAATTAAAAATCTCTTGCAAATCTGAAATTGAAAGTTTGTTTGTGAATTGACCCCCTATTTAAGCTATGTGAGATTGCATTGAATTGATTCGAGGGATATTAGCCATGAAACTTGATGCTTGAGTCTTTCTTTTGTATCCCTATCCACATCCTATCTTCCATATTCCTCTTGCACTTTACACTTGGGGGCAAGTTTTGTCCATCTTGTCATTCATATTCATTATCCTCTTTGCGTTCATCATGTACCTTTCCACCTTTGATATTGACAAGGTTAAGGATCTTCTTGAACATCATACATATTATCCTATACACTTTATACATATCCTCTATAACATATCCTTCACCTTATCCATATTCCTCATTCTATCTAAGTACATCATTTTTTTTCCTTCCTTCATCTTGATTAGGAATAAGGATAAAATATTGAGGCATTTGTGTCCATATCTTATCTAGTTGATCTTGATCATCCTATTCATTAGACTTATCCTAGCATTCTTTTGTTAAAATGTCTCGAAAAAATCCTTAAAAATAAAAAAAGTCTTGAAAAAATTACAAAAAAAAATCAAAACATTTCAAAAAAATCAAATATTCTGAAAATACAAAAAGTCAAAATATTTCAAAAATACAAAAAAATGGAAAAAGGTCTTGAAAAAAAGATAAAAAAAATCAAATATCCAACAAAAATCCAAGCAATAAAATCAATCCATCTAATCACTTCTTCCAATTTCATCTAATCAATCCAATACCTCAATTCAATCATCCAACCATTCAACCAATCAATCATCTTCATCAAATGCAATCATCCATACATCAAATCCAAATGCAATTCATCATCAATCCATACCAATCAAGTCAATCAATCTTGTCAAATTATCCAATTGCATCAATGCTCTTGAAACTAATCTTTTTGTAAACCAAATCAACCAATCAATCAATCAGTCAATCAGTCATCCTTGTGTTGATCTAGGGATATATCATTCCCCACAATGACAACACTATCATCATCATCAATAAATCAATTAATCAATAGTTTATAGCTTGACAGGGGCAATACCTTGTTTGTTTTTGAATCATTTGTGTATGCTTGCTTGTTTGTGTTATAATTTTATCTTGCATTTGTATCAGATCTGTATCATTCCAGCTAATATTCATATCTTCTATTTTTTGGAATAGCTTTTTTCACTATTATTTGCATCTAAGGTCTTATCATACCTTTTGTGCATTAGGAATTTAGTGCTCTAAGTTTACTTCCTCATATGATTACACAAGGTTATATTACGTTGGGGCATGAGACACATCATCACCTTGGTCCTTATACCTTGGTGCATAACGTCTAGTGCTATATCAAACACCATGATTGTTTACTTTCTTGCAACATAACGTATTATCCATCTCTTTATCCATCTTTTATCATTTCATCCACTTCGAGAGAATACCCGTGTCCTTCAATCTCGCCTATCCTCTCGAGGAGGCATCATCATCCTATTCTTATATCATCATCATCATCCCACCACCATATTTCTATGTCATCCTTAACTTATCTTTCTATCATCATCTATTTCCTCTATCCATACCTTATCTTCTTTGAAATGATGTTACTCCATACATATCTCATCATCTCAAACATCATCTCAAAGAGGGGAAAAATGTAGACACCCAAAAATATCTTCTTACAATACCTTGTCATGACGTTAGGTCATTTAGACATCTTGCAGAATATTTTGACCTAGGTACCCATGTCATCATCTAATTAGTTAAATAAATCTTATTTATTTGACTAATTTCATTAATAATCCCTCCATTCTTCTAATGTTAATTAAATAATTTATATTATTTCATTAATCAAATCACTTCTATTCATAATCTCTTCTTTCTTCTAATGTTAATTAAATAATTTATATTATTTAATTAACTAAGTAATAAATTCAACATTAATTAAATAAATTTGAATCTTAAAATATCTTCTCGATTTCTTTCTAAAATCACAACTCATGTGTATCTAATTAATTTATTTAATTAGATAATTCATCACTTATCTTTCTCGTATTTTTAGGATTTATTTCCTTTAAAACAAAAAATCAATATCTTTCTATTTTATTAGAATCTTATCCCATCGCATTGTATTTCCTCTCTTGTCAAAAATTAAATCTCATCAAATCTTCTTCTTCGTCCACATTGAAACTCTATAAATGCAGCCTCTCACAAGCCATTTGGGGGGATTCGAGCTTTCAAGTACCCTTACTCTATCAAATTCATTCTGCAACCTTTCATCATCTTTCATCCATCATCTTTGACCTATCTAGTTTCTTCCATTATCTCCATCTTATCATCATGCTGCAATAGTGAGCAATCAACATTCCTTTAACAGTCAAATCCTTCCAAGCTTGCATTCTCATGCGAGGTTGAGAAGAGCCATGGAGGTCAATCAAGTCTAGTTTGAGAATCGGTTTGCATTTCCTTTGTTTATTTGTATTTTCATTCTAGTTTGTGCTTCATAGTGCTTGATAGGATTAATTAGTTTGTTTTTTTCAACACTAAACCTAATTTTTCCCTATCTACATTGGTGAACCCGACGTCTTTTGATCTAATCATCTGTTTTGTAGGTTTTTCTTCTAAAAATTTATGTTTATCTAACACTCATTTGGCAAGTTTTGCAAGTGACCTCTTGGGCTGAAATCAACCTCATCATTGGTAAAGTTGAAGTTGCAATGCCATATCCTTAGGATTCTATCGAATAATCTATCTTATGCATCTCTTTTGCAATTTCTAACGGCTTCATATATTTTCCTGTCGCTTTATTTACATTCAGGTTAAAAATATCATATCTTTGGCAGTTTTGTAGCAGGGAATTCATCGTTGCCTGGAGATGCATTCTACTTGACCTATAGAGCATATGCAAAAGCATTTCCCTGAGGCATGTTGTCGATCGAGTCTCTTGTCGTTTTCTTGCTTCCATGTTGGGCATGAACATCTCCCAATAGCATTTACATTTACCACTCTTCACCTTTGGGAAGTGAAGGTGAAGGGTTGGTTACCCCTTTCTCCTAACTGTGTGGCAGGACTTTTCTTTCAAATCATCCCTAGTCAACCTTGTGCATCCTAGTTCAAAACCCAATTGGCCATACCCACTTGACTAACATTATGATTTTTATTATGTATTCGAGTGTTTGTTTAATCATAACATTTAATATTTAAAGACAAATTTATCATTGTCTTTGGTGTGTGTGTTCATGCATCTACATGTGATATCTTGTGTTTGATATTGCCCAAGTCAAAATTCCAATAAAAAATTTCCACATCATCCAAATCATCCAATCTTATCATTCCACAGCATATCTTAATCATCACCATCTCTTTAATCCAATCAACATCATTTTACACCATGCCAACATTAGAAGACATAGCCCAAAAGCTTGTTCACATACTCCACGAAGCTCAAACAAGCCAATCACCTTTAACCCAACAAACCATTCAAGGAATCCATGACATGATCCAAAACCTTCAAACAAACCAATCACTTCAAATGCAACAACTCATAGCACAAGCACAATACCTCATAGCCACTTGTCAAACCCAACAAGCACACCAACAAGTCCAATCACCACATCAATCCTATGTGTCACCTATATCATCATATCAACCTCATCCATCCACATATCATGTCACCCCTTCATCAACCTATCACACCTCTTCTAATGTTAACCCTTATCCATATCAATCCACCTTTCAACAACCATTATCCTATGCAACACCTTCATCATTATCACAACAAATCATGCCACAACAAGTCCATCTATTCCAACATCAACCCATTCAACATCAATCCTATTTGTCACATTCATCATCATGCCAACCTAACCCATCTACCTATTATGTCAATTCTACATCAACATATCCACCCATATCACAACAATAACATAGGAGCCCAAGTCCACCTTGGCAACAAAATCAAGAGCCTTTCAATTCTCCATCAAATCCTCGCCCTAAATTCAAACATTTCAAAACTAAACCTATGGAATTACCTGAATCCACCCATCCACCTACCAAAGAGTCTTCAAACACCATGCCCATTCTTACAACCCCATTATGTAGTCTCCCCCTTGAGCCTATTCAAGAATCTCCCCCATTGAGCCCAAGTCAACTTCCATTATGTCTCCATGTTGTTGACCATCTAAAACATGTCAAGACTACTCAAGATTGATCCCTTTCCACCTCATCTAATGAATCCATACCATCTCATAATATTACGATATCCAACCCATTTGATGATCCAAGCATATCCACCTCATATCATGATCCCATTATACCACCTCCATGGCATGACTCTAGTCCATCATGAGAACAAAAATTTTCATTCATTACCCCATCTAATGATAACCCTCCCAATCAAGATCAATATGTCACACCCACTCCATCACATGATACCCTTCCATCTCATCATCTCTCTCTAAATCAAGATTAAAGTCTAACTTATATTCCATGCAATAATCCCCTTCGTCTAAGTCAAGATCAAAGAATCCCTTCATCCCCATTTCATGAGCCCCTTCCATCTTATAACGAATATCAAATGATACCATCCATCCCATCCCATAATCCTACCTTAAGTCAAGATCAAATCACCCCTTTATATTCATTTCATGATCACAATCCTCCACAGGAGTCTATCACCCCTATTCAAGCTATCTATGAACCCCACACCTATAAAATGGGTTCCTCTACCTTTATTCACTCTGGTTTACTTCCAACACCTATCCTTTCATCCATATCATATCCTCCACAATATGGACTCGAATCATTTTTCATAAACAATGCACATCCATCAAACCTTCCATCTATCTTAGGTCCTTATCCTAGTCCATCAAACCTTCCATCTATCCTTGGTCTTTATCATCCAAACCCTAGCTCATCAACCCTTCCATCCATATTGGGGCCCTACATCCCTCATATGCATAGTCAAGATCAACAAAGGTACACACCCTTGAACGTTTTCCAACATACCCACACTTACACACATAGACTGATTTGCATTTTTATACTTGATCTTGTTGCTTATTGAATCTTAGGTATTCTTGACATAAGTATAGCCATATTTATATAGTTTAATGTTTATTATTTTCATGATAGCATTATAGTCATTTAAATCCTTCAAACCTTGCTTTGGACTTGTCCTTTGTCATAGTTATTGCTCACACATTGAAATCTAAGGGCAACAATCACATATTTGCAACAAGTTAGAAGGTTTTATGGAGGTAATTCATGGAGGCTTTGAGGATTATCTAGTATAATTGTTCTATTTATTATTGTTCTTTCATTATGATTTATAGCTTTCTTTGGGTTTTCTATTATTGATATAATCATTGCTAAAATTAGGAAAATTGCTAGTGATACACTTTGTACCTATATTTTATTCGATGACTTTTGATGGATATGAATTTATGATTTATGATGCACTTTATTATGAAATTTGGTATGGACATGACATATTATTCAATGTCCCTTATTTACACTATGTGTTTATTATGTGATGGATGTTTATTTATGGATGTGTTTATGGACATTCCTTTATTATGGGATATGCAGATGATTATGATAAAATGTATGAATCTATGATCATTTATGTGAGATGCTTATGTGGATGATATGAATGAAATGAATTATGCCTAACACTTTGTGATGCAAGATTTCATGAATTTTATGCTATGATCATGTAACTAATGCTTTGTGATGTAGGTGGTGATGTATGCATGTACACTGTACAATCAATTTTCTTTTAATTTCATGATGTGTACCATGGATATGTTGTTGTGATGTGATTATGAAATGGAATGTAGTAGGATGCAATAAATGAAAAATGTGATGTATGTGTATAATGCAATGTTTATAATGAGATGAACTAACATGTGATGGAATGATAATAAAATGAACCTAATGTAAGATGCTTAGAATAAAAAATCAATGCCAATCCAAAAAAATTAAAATTCGCATGATAATAATAATGCAACGCAAGATGAAATGCAACGAGTGAACTTGAGATGCAAGATTAGATGACCTTGATGTCATTTGGGATGAAATTATACTCTTTGTGTTTAATATGACGTGGATCAAGATTAATTAACGATTGGATTCACCTATTTCCATGATGTTTATTATTTTCCTTATAGTTTTGTATCAATCTCATTTTCTTTGCGCATGTTGGATGTCATAGACCATGGATTTGACCACATAGATGATCTTGGTACTATTGGCTTTATAAATAACATGCAAGCCTACATGAACGATGGGTGTGATTAAATTCCTTACAAGCATTAATATTTAAATTAAACTACCATGGGCATGAGTGTAAATAAGGGAATGCATGGTGATGGAAGGCATTAATAGGCCTACTTTATTTTTGCATCAGGGTTGCTTGAGCTTATGGCAAGTACTTTCACTGTAATCATTATCAAAATAAGGAAAAATGGATGATGTGGTAGATGTGATACTACACTTGTCAAGACCGCATGGATCTTGAGAAGAAAAGGAGATGGAAGATGAGTGTTTGCACAACCAAAATCACTAGTCATAGGCTGGAGAAAGATGAGGGGGCAAATGCAATGCAACATGATTATGTATGAAATGTAGTCCTAATTCTATGTTGTCATTCTAGGAGCACTGATTTTTTCTATAGCACAAGACACAATATGCCAGAGTATGAGGGACTAAGTCAGATAAGTGTCTAATGCATGAAACAAACATAGCAAACAAGAAGGCTACCCCAATACCCCAAAATCACATGGAATTTGGTCAGGCCAGGCATTGGGATAACCACAAGCACAAAGGATGCCCCAGCGTACCACAAGACCACGAGAATCTTGGTGGGTACGATGCAGGACAACCAAGAAGATAGAAGCAAAAATAAAAATCAAGATACATCCCTATGTTTAGCAACCAAAATGCACCATGATATAATGGATTGTGAAGACTCTGGTGAGGTATAATAGGGATCTCAAATGATGAACACAACGTCAAAAGTATCAAAAGATCACAATAAATTTCAAATCTCCTTTACCATAGGATCGGGGGGATGGATGGGATTGATGCGGTCTGATTAGGAAGGATGCATCCTGTTAAAACCAAATGATATCTAAAACTGATTGAACCTCATGATACTACACTTAACATGACACATGATATATCTAAAACTGATTGGAACTCATGATACTAATGACCTTTTTTTTAAGTACCAGCCAGGATAGGGACATACTTGACAACACGACAAGATGACAAGACACAAGACCAACACACCCTAAATACCTAGGGGCTCGGGGGTTGATCAAAGATCATCCTTGCCTACATGAAAGCACAAAGCCCTCATAGTTCGATAAAAGACTAACAATTGACCATGGATAAAGGTGGAAAGAGGATGATGGAGACAATGATGGAAGACTAAGACCAGACAGATAAATTCCCTAGGTGTTGATCAAATGACAAAGTGCAGGGGCAACGTAATTTGAAAAAAATAGGACTGAAGGCAAGATAGATGGGGGATGGAGGACCAGCAAGACTAGATATTAATCAACCGACAAACTATATTATTTCAAATATTGGAAACTAATAAGGATATTAATAACTTCATTTCATGTCATGAACAATGAATTTGACTGCTCATGCATTAATGTAAACAGGATGAACAAGGGAGAAGGATGAGACCTAGTAAATACTGACATATTAAAGGACCCTAAGTGATGGCACGAGACCAACGATGGAACATGACATACACGTGATGACAAGTTCAAATTAAGGATAAAATCTTAGGATTTTAGATAGCGGATTTGGATCATCCAATGCTCAATCACAATATACCCATTAACTGATGATAGGATTCTAATGGGATAATAAGATCGATGGGATGGTGGGATAGGAGATGAGGATAAGATGGATTGGAGTATAAATTAACTAGGATGCAAGGTAGATAATGATTAATCCCTCTATGAATGGTGTATGTTGCCAGGTTTTTACCAAATGTACTTATCCAAGGTGCCACGAAGAGTGGTTTTCACCATAGGACAAATTATTTCTCTTTACTATTTTCGGATTTATTTATTTTGACAAATGTTTTACTTTTTTTTTTAATTTTCTCAGGGAAGGACAACCCAACTGACTTAGGTATAAAATTGTTTCAGGTGCATGATGTTGATGGGATCTTTAAGGGGTTATCCTTCACATGTAGCAAGCCTATATGTGCTAGAACCATATTTAGTTGTGACAACATAGGGACCTAACCAATTTTCCTTAAATTTTCCCTTTTTGTCTCGATCTTGCTAAGTGTACGTTGATTCTTCTTGAGGACTAGATCACCAATGTTAAAATAGCGAGGGACAAACCTTTTTATTGTAGCTTCTCCTGAGATGATGTTAATAGGCTTACACATGATTGTATTCTTTGATCCACTTTTTTTCTAAGAGTTCCAATTGACTGAGGCTTGCAACTTGAGCATCTTAATCACTTATGAGATTCTTTAGAGATATTCTATGTCATGGGATCTCAACTTCGATTGGCAAGATAGCATCGGTGCAATAAATGAGAGAATATGGAGTGGTTCCACTGGGAGTGTGAATGGATGTGTGGTAAGCCCGAAGGGTGGGATGGTGATGGAGATGCCAATCTCAACCAGTGTTATTAACCACCTTTTTAAGGATCTTGATCATGGTTTTTTTGGTTTCTTTTGCTTGACCATTACCCAGGGGATAATAGGGATTTAGACCAACGATGTTGGACATGATAAGTTTTACAAAGGTGTTTCATAAATTGATTTTTAAAAGGATTTCCATTATCAGCGATGATGGTAGATGGGATTCCATACCCTATAGAGGATAAGGAAAAGGATGAATTTTGAGATCTGAATACTAGTAATTTGAGAGAGTGGAATTGCTTCCAACCACTTGGTGAAGTATTCAGTTATGATGATGATGAAAGTGTGGTCATCAGAATATGGATGGTATATCTTTTTGATCAAATCAAAACCCCATTGAGAAAAGGGCCATGGCACTATGATTGGTTGCAAATATCGAGTAGGAGCATGTATCAAATTTACATGTTGCTGACAAGGGAGGCATTTCTTTACGAACTCACAAGAGTCATGCTCCATGGTAGGCCAATAATAACCCACTCTAAGAATCCTTTTATCTAAGGCCATGCCATTAGAATGGGCCCCACAGACACCACTATGTACCTCCTCTAACATAGTGTGAGCTTCTGATTATTTCAAACACCTAAGGAGAGTTCCATCATACCCGTAATGATAAAGTGTATCTCCTACGATGGTATAGTGAGAGGCACATTGGATGAAATACTTTCATTGGTTTCGTGTAAGTTTGGATGGAAGGATATTATCATGGAGGTAGGTGTAAATTTCATGGTACTGAGGGGACTTAGGACCTACGATGTTGTGCACCATCTCCCTCTTAGGGGCGCCATATGTTGGGATTAGAAGTTGTTCAATGAGGAAATCGTAGTCTGTTTGATCCTTAGGCATATCAATTAGGTAACCAATTATAGCCATTGCATCCACTACCTTATTTTGAACCCTAGGGATCTATTCAATTTGGATGAAAGTGAAATAATTTTTGAAGTCATCTACCATGAACTTATAGGGCAAAAATTTATCATTCTTGGTTTGGAACTCATCATTAACTTGTTTGATAACCAATAGGGAATCACTAAAGACCCATAGATAGTTGATATTCCATTGAATGGTGATTCTAAGACTAGTGATGAGAGTTTCATACTTTGGTATATTGTTAGTGCATGTAAATGCCAATCTGAATGACTTCGGTATGTAGTCACCTTGAGGGGTGATGAATAAAACACCTACTCCGGCTCCATTATGTGTCTAAGACCCATCAAAATAGAGCATCCATTTATCTGATTCTACGACTCTGGGGACTTCTTCATCTAGAAACTCAGCTACCAAAGGATAGGCATCAACTAAAGGGGCATCGATCAATTGATCTACTATGACTTGTCCCTTGATTGCCTTATGACCCATGTACTCTATCTAAAATTCACTCAGTAACATGACCCACTTAGCCATGCAGCCAGCTAGTGAAGTTCTAGACAACAAGTATTTAAGTGGATCAACTTTTGATATCAACTTGATAGGATGATTGAGCATGTAACGACGAAGTTTCTACGAGTTGACAACGACTGAAAAATAAGATTTTTTCATTGGAGAATAATTTAGCTCATATCCCACCAATGTTATACTAATGTAATAAATTTCACTCTTTAGAACACACATCATGTTGAGTTAATAATGCCCATAGTGCAACTGAGGTAGCTAAGATGTACAACAAGAGTGGTTTACCTGAAATAGGAGGCATCAAGATGGGTGGATGAGCTAAGTATTCTTTAATTTTATCGAGTCCTTGTTCACATTTAGGATTCCACTTGAAGGTGGTGTCTTTACATAGAAAATGTGTAAATGATTGGCATTTGTTAGCTAATTGAGCTATGAACCATCTAATGGATTGTAACTTCCCTTGGAGGCTTCTTATTTGATTGAGATTATGCAGTAGAGGCATTTCCATTATGGCCTTAACCTTTTTTGGATCTACCTCTATACCTCTTCTAGAGACAATGAAAACCAATAGCTTCCCAGATGTGACTCTGAATACATGCTTCTTTGGATTTAGTCATAGCTTGTAATGCTCTAAACGCTCAAATATTTTCTTTAGGATCTTAGGATGTTCTTCTCTTGTTCTAGATTTCCCCAACAATTCATCAATATAATCTTCCATGATTATATGAATGAGGTCATCAAAAACTATAGTCATGGAATGTTTATAAGTAGCCCCTACATTTTTAAGGCCAAAGGGCATGACATTGTAGAAAAGGGTGCCATAGGGGTGGTAAAGGAAATTTTATGTTGAACCTCTGCAACAATTCTAATTTGATTATAGCTAGAGAAACCATCCATAAGGGATAGCATCTCATATCCTACCGTAAGAGGGTATGTGCAGGATCATCATGGAAAAAATAGGCCCTTGAGTGGCAAAAAAAAGACAGAAAATCAGAGTTAGACAACTTGACATAAAAATTTGAATAAGTTATCTATATTATTTCAAAAAAATGTAAAAAAATAATCTGTAGAAAATTGAATGTAGTTTCTAAACTACTATACCTTTATTTAAAAAAAAAAAATCTATTTGGTGAAAATTTGAAATTTCAATGTAGTAGTATTTAAATTTCAGGGTAAAAATAAGAAGTAGGTGTCTGTCTGACCACCCTAACCACAATAAAATGATAATATTTTTTTATAAGATTTTAAATATAAGTAGAGGACTCATGTTCTGATGTGATGCACATTTTTTAATAAATTTTTTCCAAGTAAATAATTAATTATGATTTTTTTATTACAACTTTTAAAAAATATAAAAGCTTGTTTGTCTAACCACCTTAACTTGGTCAAAAATTCATGAAATTCAATTTATTTTTTTAATTCTATAGTATGCAAAGCATATAATGTGATACATATTTTGGATTCAAAAAATGCGATACCGTTTGAAAGTTATAGATGTTTTTCAATCAACCTATCAATCAAGACTTTATTCGTAATTCTAATAGAAAATGAATAATAATTATTTATTAAATTCAAAGTAAAGAATAATTTATATTGGTTGAAAGTTGAGAACCTCCTCTAAAAACCCTTTTTGTTTCATCAATTTTAGGTAAGAAAAAAGTTGTCAGCCACATGTGTCATCATATGGCTTACATATCACCACTTTTTGGCCCATCATGATCCTGCACATACCCAAGATCCACTAACATGTCAATGTTTGATAGAGGGAAATCATCTTTAGGACAAGCTTTATTAAGGTCCCAAAAATCTATGTAGAAACTGATACTCCCATTTGGCTTGGCGACGAGAAATATATTAGATATCCAGTTGAAATAGATGATCGGGCTAATGAACCCAACTTCTAACAACTTTTCTACCTCTTTCTTGACAAGGAGAGCTACTTGTGGATGCAAATTTCTTAGATTTTGTTTGACACTTTTTGCATCCGAGTGAACATCCAAATCCTGTACCACTAAGGCAGGATCTAGACCTGGCATGTCTAAATAATTCCATGCAAAATTGATCATTCATTCTCATAACAGGTTGACAATGGTAGCATGATCTTCTTCTGATAATGACTTGGCTACATATGTAATCTTACGATCTTCCTCAGTTCCCAAGTTGACTTCTTAAGTTTTTTCAATCAATATAGAGGACCATTCGGATAATTGAGTTCCAACAAGGGGAAGATGAACATCCCCATCCTCCAGCACCTCATCAAGGTTTTCACTATCAAATACACACTTTATTTTGACAACTCAAAAAGCGCCTCAGAGATTTTTTCACTAGATGAACCTTTTTTATTTTGTTTCTTCTTAATTTTGCGGTTAGGGTGTTCATCTTCCCCTAAACCCATGAGATTTACATAGGTACCAATTGATGGAAAGGTATCGATAGGTGCACTACCTCATAAGCACCAGTCAATAAGCTCAGGGTGGCGAAGGGAAAGGTCAATGGAAAATATGGATAGGAAGTCGAACATGGATGAGAAGTCCATGCCATCGTAGGAGAGTATGATGGTCTCTTCTTTAGATATGTCCTCACGGAGACCATTTTCCACACTAATGTCATTAGAGGCCCTAGTGGAGGGTGTGGGACCCATTTTTTGGTGTCACAGCCTAAGCCCAAATGTCTTAGTCACAAAGGAGTATCAACATGTTGTCATCTTCCCTATTCTTCTATGTCGAGGACTCCCCCTTGATAATTATACTTTTTAGCTAACTTAGAGGCACGGGGATAAGTCTCCTAGAAATACTCCTTAGGAGGGGGAGTAGGTTCAGCCTCTTCTTGGTATATCCACTAACTAATATCATCTTCTAGTAGATCTTGTTATAGCCTAGGAGATCAGAGAGCACTAGACCCCACATTTTTAGAGCTGAGTGTGATTGTATTCTCTTCTTTTGTTTATACAGGTTGAGAAGGTTGACTATACATATGACGACATGGTGGCATGGTTTCCACATTTAAATTTGTGTGCATCTCATACTCACCACAACCTTTGTCTATGATCTGGACCTTGGTGAGTGTGGATTTGGCAGTGAAGGATGGAATGGATGGTGTGGTGAATGATGGGTTGGAATATGGATTGGAGGATGAGGCTTGAGATGCCCCCACTTCAAATCCTAGATGGTAGTGGGAGTGGGGAAAGGAAGCTTCCAAAGCATATAAGTATTCAAACAGTTACGGATCAACATGTATAATTACTTCCATCCCATTAAATGAGAATTTCAGGCAATTGTGGTAAGTGGACAGGACAGCCTGCATGGCATGGATCCATGGGTGGCCGAGAAGGAGGTTGTATGGAAGGTCCAGATCAAGGACATGACATGTTGTGTATTGAACCATAGAGCCAACTTGGATGGGAAGACAGACAATTCCTTCAGTGTCCCTTTCTACTTTTTTATATGTTTTTATTATGATAACCTAGTTTTTCAAGTCAGCATGGGTGTACCCAACCTATTTTATAAATTTCAATGTACAAAGGTTAAGGGCAGAGACATGAGCTACTAGGACCCTTTTTACTTTATGATGAGCAACGAGGACCTTGATGTGAAGGGGGCAGTTATGGTTTGAGTCAATGGAAGACATATCATTTTGACTAAAGCCCAATTGGTAGGTTGATGACAAGTGTCCTACTAAGGCTTGGAACTGAGTAAGATCTATGTCATTAGGTACATGGGTATCCTATAAGGCCTTGGTTAGTATTTATTGATGAATAGGAGAAGACTTGAGAAAATCCAAGATGCATATTTGAGCAAGCGTCTTTCCTAGGTGGTCAAGAATATTATACTAAGAACTTACAGGGGTTGGTTGGGCTGATGTGGAAGGACCAGGAATAGAGATGCAGGTATGACGAGTTGTAACAACATATTAGGGGTCTTTACCTTTAACTTGAATCATGGATATGTGAGGCTCGACTTGGCTAATGCACATAACTATACCATCATAGTTATAAGGCACATTTTTATAATAGTTGTTATTGGTGTTGTTTTGATTTTTATTATTACTTGACTCAAGATTAGCATTGGACGTACAAGCATCTTGATTATGATTTGGGAAGGAATTTTGGTATATCTATAGTTGAGCATTGGATGAGGCGGCTTGATTAGAATCCACTAATATATCTCCATGATCAATAAATACTTGGAAATATGTTTTAAGTCCTTGACATTTGTTAGTGGAATGGCCTTTGATCTTATGAAAGTAACAATACTCATTCTTCTTGTACTAGGTTGGATTTCATTTAGACTTGTCAAAAGGCTTAATTATAGGATACGTAATCAAATAATTCACTTGCAAAAGCCTATTGAAGATGACACTCAAGGGCTCTCTCAAAGTAGTAAAGGAGTGTTTATTCTTTCCTTGATTATTTTGATTGGATTGCTGAGGAGGATGAGGTGCACCTTGTGAGATATATATGGCATTTGGAATGGATTGTGGTGTAGGGGTATACTAAGGCCTTTGTGAGGTATTAGCTACTTGAACATGTTTGGTATCCATGACACCATCATTGACTATGTTCTTGTTTTTGTTATGATAGTGAGACTTATCTACAAAAGGATTTTATTTATCTAGATTATAAATTTTCATTTGTCCCTTAGCGATGAGCACTCTCTCAATGATAGGACCTTTTTCTATGAATTCTGCAAATTTTGTGATACAATGAAGATTGAGATAATGTGTCATGTTTGGATGAGAATTTTCCACAAAAAATATTCACCAGGTCTTTCTCACTAAGTGGAGATTTAATTCAACTAGCCAAAGCATGCCACCTTTGCAAGTAGCTTGCAAAGGTTTCACCCTCATGTTGTTTCTCTTTCAGAAGATCTAGGGTATCAATGTCCTTATCCAAATTGAATGAGAAGTGTGAGATGAATTTCTTTGAAATATTAGTGAAAGAAGAGATGGATCCCTTTGGAAGACCCATAAACCAATCAAGAGCCACCCCCGTTCGACTCCTAGGGAATAATCGCAAGAGATAATTGTCATTGTGTAGGAATTCTTGACAATGTGAATAGAATTCCTGAAGGTGGTTCTTAGGATCTGTAGTTCCTTTATACTTTTCAAACTTCATCATTTCAAAATTCTTGGGGAAAGGAACAAGAAACATTGAGGGATCAAATGGATTAGGGAAAATCTCTTCAAATTTGAAAGACTTTTTAGAGGTCCCTACATACAAATCTTTCAAGGTAGCTTTCACCTCTTCCCACTCCTTATTAGTGGGTGTTGATGATGATGGATTTGATGGATTGTATTGATTATAAGGAATGTATTGTTGGTAAGATGAGGATGGAGTGGACATGGTTTGATCATAGGATGGTGGAGGTGTATATGAAGGATTTGACTGATATTGATTGGTGTAGGTGGGTTGTGATGGTGGATTTTGATAATAACAAGAGGAGGCCCCTTGCTGATATGATGGAGGTGCTTGATAGTACAAGGTGGAAGCACCCTTCTAATATGATGATTGTTGATGAGGTGGTTGTTGTTGTGAGGCATGATATATATTGGACTGATAATTGTAGGCAACATATTTTTGGGATGCATACGAAGGTTGTTGTGGATTAGGCTATTGATAGGAAGTGATTTGTTGCATCTATGAAGGGGTAGTGTAAAGATGGTTATGGTTGAGATTGTGGTGGATTGTGATAGGAATAACCAGGGTTTAGATTGGATGCAATAGGTTACACATAGAAGGTACTTTACATATGGTATAAGTATTGAGCCATGTGGTTGGGAATTGAATGATGGGATTGTTGAGGTTGTGTTGGGATTTGTTGTTGTTGAAAAGGTTGGTGGTAAAGAGTCAGAGTTGGGATTTGAGGTTGCTGAGTGACCTGCGATTGTTGGAAGGATGGAATTTTCTATGATATTTTTTGATGTGGAGGACCTTGAGGTTGATGAAGGGGTTGCAATGGGTTTCCCTACTACTGGTGTGAGAATGGTTGTTGTTGTTGCGAAGGAATCAAAATATTCTACTATTGAGGAATCGAGATATTCTATTGTGATCGTTTTTGTTGAACTAGTTGAGATAGAGTTGGAATGTATTGAGGGGTTTATTGTGGTGTTATTTGTAGGTTACCTTGTGGTGGATGTGAGGATGCAATAGTTATTTGAGGCAATTTTTGAGGGATAAATGAAGATGGTGGTAAATTGGAAGTGGGTATTGATCCGGAAGGTGGTGGTAAAGTAGCAAAAGGATTGTCCCTAGCATTCTGGTTGATTCAGTTGATTAGGTGGGCGAAGTGGTGTAGATGGCACAAGATTCAGACCTTGCAAGACATTCAAAGGTGGTGGAGGAGGTATATTTTGTGGCATATCATAAGCAAGGGGATCATTTGTATTAGGTGGTTCTCCTACGACTATAATCGGAACCCTAGGGGGTGTGTGACCTGATAAAGAATGGAATTACCAAACCCATGTTGATACCAATTATCTACGGGAGGACCCTCAAGGACATAAGAATTTCTCAGAGGGTTTTGTTAGCTCTATGGATCCTCAGATGTAGGGGGTATAGGAGGCGGCCTATTGATAAATTTGGATAACTCAAATCCTGACGGTGGTTTGATTCCCTGCATGATCAAGGTAGCGAGGATTTTATCCCCATGCTCATTAAAGAGATGATTCGTCATTTGAAGATTGATGGGATTGTTGAGATACTCATCGAGTATGACTTTAGGTTGATTGACCATGCTTTTGTCAGTAGGAGGTGATGTGTTTTGGACCTCAGTATTGGATTGTGATGAGTCACTGGTCATTATTAGGATCCTAAAGGATGTTAGGTTGAGCACCCTGTGCTTGTTATTCTGCAATGAGTTTCTTTGCTTGTGATCAGGTAACGGGCATGAAAATGCAAAACTATAAGGTAACTAGGATGACTCTATTTTCTAAGATACAGTGAGAGGATGGCCTAAGTGAGGATAAAAGGATTGATTGGATATGATGATGAATTTATTGACTATTTAATCAATTGGATAGACAATGTGGTTGGAATTTGACTAGATTGGCTAATGAGATGGGATGATTAAGATAACTAGATGATAGATTGGACTCGATGATGATATTGATTCTAAACTAAGTTTAGAGGTTTGACTAGATGACACAAGGTGCTAATTTATTGGGTTAAACTGCTAAAGGGGTGATTACAAAACTGAATCCACCTCAAGATGGAAGTAGATTGATTGGGTTGAAGATGATTCACTAACTTAGGAAAAATAACAATCCTAAGAAGAAGCGGATGATGATGATCGAAGTCAGACACCTAAGCCAATTTGGATAAAACCTCTAAAATGAAGTCTAAGGGATTGGACTCAATGATTTGATGATAAAGATGGAACCTAGGGATGATCTAAGATGTAGCTATATGATTTGATTAATGAATTGATGACTTTTGGAAAATGCAGATGGACTAAAGTGATGATTACGGGGAGATAGATCATGGTGAAGGACTCAAAAAACAATAGGCTTTCAGTGGCCAGCAAGATTCACTCCCTAGAATTTGTATGGATAGCACATTCACCTCTTTGTATCACAAATTTTCCTCTTTAGGTCATGACTTCATCTATCCAGGGAGAGAAAATTTGCATATGTTTTGATCAAATTCACTTAAACGATATAATAAAACTTGCCTAAGTCTAAAGGCTTGGACAAGAAACAGTTGAATTAGAAAAGAAAATTTGCTTATCTCTAATGGGGACATAAGAATGGGAAAACTTGAGGATCAAAATCACCTAAACTTGAGGGGTGTACCAAAAATGGGTGAACTTGATATGCAAATTCGCCTATCTGATAGCAAGTTTTCCCAAATTATCAACAAGATCGCCTCAAACCAAGGTAGGTTTGCCTAAAAACTGAGAAGATAATAAGGATGGGAAGACCTGATTAGCAAAATCACCTAACAAGGTGATAAATTTGCCTATTTCTTAGACAATACAGACATAAATGGACTCACCTAAAAATGGGATCGCCTGATGGACAAATAGATTCGCCTAAATCTTAACTCGGTATAGATGAAGAAGACATAGGCAAGAATGAATTCATCCTTTTGGATGAAATTTTTTCCTATCTAGAGGGATCGATGGATGGGAAGACTTGGATAGAAAAATGGGATCGCACCTGTGGATAGTAGGTTCGCCCTTGGAGACAGTAAATTCACCTATTCTTTGGGAATGGTAAAATTCGACAAAGAAGACTAATAGACTTGCCTAAGGGATGGATAGACTCACCTATTGCAGGGAACGATCGAAAATGGGGTTGCCTAAGAAGAGACCCACAAGAAAATTTTCCTCTGAAATAGGAAAATTTTCCCAATGAAATGACCTAAAAACTGACTCAAACATAAAATTTCCCTTTTCTAGGGAAAATTCGCTTGTCTACAGTGAAAATTACCTCTATATGAAGAAAAATTTCCTTTGAAGGCAGGGGCTAACTGTGGCAAAGGAAAAAATGTACATAGTAATCAATAGGTAGAAAGGTCAAACTAACTCAACTAAAAATAAAAGGTATCGCACAATGAAGACACTTCAGGAATCACAATCCTAGAATTAGTGATAAGGGTTTAAAAACTTGATGTAGGCCCACCACCTTGAGCGGACAACCCAAGGTTAATACTCCATGATATCAAGGTGGTTCTCTAGAGCACCCTTTCTTGTGAAGGAAGATAGCTAACGTTCCAATGGAATAGGGTCATCAACAAACGCCACGGGCTCACCTTTACAATCTCACTCAAGGACTATCATAGTCCACCACAAGGATTCCTATCTCAACCCAAGGGAATATAGGGTGAGTAACTTTTGGGTATGGTCTACATACCCTACACTACACCAAGCCACAACTAAAACATGGGTCTCTATCTAGGCTATACAAGGCTATCTCGTGTATCCTCGATATATGCAAGGTATATGAGGCACAACCATGAAAACTATCTTGTCACAAGCATGAGTCAGGAGCCCTAGTGAGGCACTTGAAACTCAAACCAACTCTGCACGTCATATCTAGGTATCACCCTAGCTTCGATGCTTCACTAAACACAACATGATTGGATTGGGGTACAACTTAAATTATCCCCTCTTTATATACCCTACTAGTAACACGTGGTTGGAATCATCCCCCAAGTGATTAAATCATAGGCCCCATCGGTAACACATGGTTGGAATCATCCCCCAAGTGATGAAATCCTAGGTAGGTCCAACTAGAGGAAGAAGACACTAGATGCTTTGACTAGTCCCCAAGCTCGCACATAGCACAAGGGGAGAGCTTAGACGTATTATCACCTTCTAGGTAGACTGGTCTAGACTAGAGTAAACTGTAATTTCAAATCACCTAGGATTACATAAAGGCGCAAGGGGAGTGGATACGTCAACATTTTACTCCCAAGCACAACAAACAATGTTAATTGATGCTTTAATTAATTCTACATGTGTCTAGCTAGTATGAAAATCAGTAGATAGAATAACTAATGGGGTCTTCAACTAATCATCCTATAGAAAACACACCAGTAGTTTAACACCACCGATCTTAGAAAAATGAGGAAAAGTTGCACAATTCGTTAGTGAAATTTCACACTCACAAATAGACAAGTTAGCGGATTGGTACCCAAACATGAAATCAAATGACACTATAAATCAAAAACTTTAAGTCTTGGGTTCACCTCAAGTTTTACCCTTGTGTCAGGAAAATTTTCCTCTTCTGCTTTTCAATTTTGCTTGTCCTGGAAAATTTTCCTTTCCTTCTTATCAAATTCACCTATCTATAAGGATGGGAAAATTTTCTCTCACCTCTGCTGATTTCATATTTGCCTGTCTACTGGATATCTTCACGAATTCTCCCCTTCTTAAGGAAAATTCACCCCTAGTTTCAAATTTGCCTATTCAGAACAAGCAAATATTTCTTTGTAACAGGAAAATTCACCCGTTAGGGCAGTTTCACCTCTACGTGTAAAGTCTAAACCTAAAAAATCCAAACAACAGAAAACGTGAAAGTGTAGACCCATGATGTGGGTCCCACTAGGCATACCATAAATGTGTGGAGGTGAATTTTCCAAGTCTAAAATATAAAATGAAACGAGATGCAAGCAAGGAAAATCACAAACAACACCTCAATGATTTGCCTAGTTGAACTTGAACAAAATAAAAAATGTAAGTGTTATACCTTGACCAAGTTGATGAGTTGGTTGGTCTTGTTGATTGTTTGATTTGTGTGCTCCTTTCAATGGAAAATAGCATAAAACCTAGTTCTAAACGATCGTGAGATGATAAGGGATGCAATGACGCAAGTGGGTATTGTAATGGATTTAAAGAGTGTTGCAAAAATGGAGGTTTTATTGGATGCTTGAATGCTTAGGTGATTGCTTGAGTGCATGAATGAATGATTCAAATTAGGGAAAAATCCTCTAATTTTAGGGGAAGTTCCACTAAACAATGGAGGGTCAAGATGAATCCACCATGACCAAGATCAAGGGCTAGGGTAAGTTGAGAACCTACAAGCCCTCACATCTTGACATGTGGCAGGGTGAGGTGTCAAAGCGGAGATGAGATGGAGGTAATTTATGGTACCTTGGGAGTGGGACAATATCTCCTCATAAAGGAGGTCCTTTTCCACAAGTGGGTAACAAGACATTCAAGGAATTAAAAATTCCTTAAAGGGCCTAGGGGGAATAAAAGTGAATTTAAAATTCACATTGGGAAAGAGGTTGCCTTCTCCAAAAGGAGAAAGCATTTAATAAAAGGTTGACTTAGAGATATCCCATAAATGACATAGGGATTAGGTTGACCTAATCAAGTGATTATGTTGTGCAAACAAGGGATTAGGTGAATTAATAATAGATTAAGGGAAGTGGAGGATCATGGAGGATGTGACACTAATCTTGATTAAGGGGTGTGCACATCCTAATCACGGGTTAATTAAATTAACCTGAATTAGAGAAGAATTATGGAGGATGAGACAAGAAGAGAGAAATAATGAAATTAAAAATTAATTTAAAATCAATTTAAATTCATAAATGCAAGTGATTAAATTAAATAAATTGGAGTATTTATTTAATTTAGAGAATAAAGGCAGATAAATAATGAGGTATTTAATTATTTAATTAAATACCTTAGGAACTTTAGGAAAAGGGGAGATTAATTAAATAATAAATTATTTAATTAATATGGATGAGGGATACACGATAGAGGAATAAAAGGAGAGGAATTTGACCATGTGTGGGTGGTCAAATTTTGATGTATACACTTTCAATTCAGAGAGATACGTTATCCGCTTATCGATCGAATTATCAAAAGTCTCATCCTCAATGGCCTTATCCAATTTGAGAGCTGGAAGTTCTAAGATTATGAGAATTTTTGCATTCAACTTGTACAAGAGTTGGAAAGGATACATACCGATTGCCCGCTTTGGATTTATTTTTTCTACCCACAAAGCATTGTACAAAGCTTTGTACCACAAATGATTATTATCATCCACAAGCTTGCAGATTATAGTCTCCAAATTTTTATTTCTTGATTCGGCTTAACCATTTCCTTGTGGGTAATTTTCAGATGAATGAGACAAATTTATGTCATGTTTAAAAAAAAACTCAAGTATCTCGCTTGACAAGAAGGCAGAAGCATTGTTAACAACAATTTTGTTTGGCACACTGAGCCTAGAAATGATATTTTATTTTAGGAAACTATATACCACTTCATAAGTAGCATGCTTAGCTGGAATTGCTTCCACCCACTTGGTGAAGTAGTTGGTTACAATTAGGACATAGGTGTATCCCACACTTGAAGGTGGATTTACTGCACCAATGAAATCAATTCCCCACTACTGAAAGGGCTCTTCAATAACAATAGGTTTTAAAGGCAAAGCTACCAAATTTGGCTTACCTATGAGTTGTTGACATAGTTCACATTTACGCACCCAAGAGTACACATATTGAAAGAGTGTAGGCTAGTAGTACTTTTCTCTCATGATCTTGTGAGCGATAATTGGCATTGAAAAGTTCCCTCCACATGCTAAGTTATGATATGACTTCCACAATGTTTCTTGTTGTTCTTTATCAACATAGCATAAGAAAGTTCCATCCAACACTTATTTGTACAAACCATTGTCCCACAAGACAAATTTTGTTGACTTTAGTTTGACGGTCCTTTTCTCCTTTGAATTCAAATGATCAAGACATTCCCCATAATTGATAAAATGGACAATGTTAGAATACCACTCATCAGTCTAACGAATAACACCATTGGAAGTTCACTTGGATCTACCTCCTCAATCTCTGAAACTTATCCATCTAGATTATTTTAAGTAATGAGTTGACACAAACCTCTCCCATGTATCAGCTTGGTAGGCTTGATGTCCAAGTCATATTCTTTAACCTTGGCAATCCAATTACCTCTTTTTGTTACAAACTCATGTTGTGTCAAGATAGACTTAACGACTGAATCTAGAACCAAGACCTTGACATGGTTATTAAGAATGTAGAACCAGAAATTTTTAACAGGCTTGACCACTGCAAAATCATCTTTTTCCATTTGTGAATATTTCAACTCATAATTATTTAGAGGGTAGCTCATGAATGTAATCAAGGATTCAAAACCCTCACTACTTTCTTGTACTAGAATTGTTGAAAGTGTATGCTCTAAAGCATAACTATACATGATGAATTCCTTCATGTAGTTTAGGTAGACTAACATTGGCGTATGAGCAGACTAACACTAGAGTATGAGCAATAACTTCTTTGATATCATCAAACGTAGATTTTCCTTCTAATGTCCAATGAAAAGTGGTAGTACCTTTCACCATATTAATAATATGATGAGTCTTTTCTACAAAAGCTAGAAGGAACCTTCCTAGAAAATTTACTTTTCCAAATAAGGAATGAAAAACCTTCTTACTTGATGGTAGAGTGATTGATTTGATACTTTTAAGTCTTTACAATTCAATCTTGATACCTTTTGTGGACACCACATGACCAAGAATCTTACCTTTTCTTTACCCCAAAATTTGACTTCTTAGGATTCAAGGAAATACCATGATGTCGACATCTCTCCAAGATTTACCTTAGATGATTAAAATGTTCATGGTGTTTCTTTAAAAAAACATAAGATCATCAAGATATACTACAGTGAACTTACCTAGTACATCACAAAAATCTAGGTCCATAGCATGTTGGAATGTGGCACCAACATTTATGAGACCAAAAGGCATCTTGTGATATGCAAAGGTACCCCATGGCATTGTAAAGTTCGTCTTGTGTTGATCACTTGAATTTACTTTGATTGGTTGTAACCAATAAAACCATACTGCATGGAGACCATTTAAGATCCAATCACGGTTTGAAGAACCTAATCCATTACTCAAAGAGGATAATTATCTTTGAGTGACAGTTGATTCAGATTCTGGAAATCCACACAAATAGAGATCTCGCCATTCTTCTTACGAATGGGAACAATATTCACTATCCATTTTGAATGGTGGATAGGGAATATAAGTCAAGCATTCAACCTCTTTTGAACCTCGACAAGGATTGCTCTTGAAATCTTAGGGTTATATTTATTTTTATTTTTTTTATAAGGAAATTCTCTAATCTTAAGAGGAATATCATGCTGCACCTCTTTTGGTCGGAAATATTTTAGATCCTCATATGAATATGCTAAGACATCCATATATTCTTGTAACAGCTTAGCGAAATACTTTCTTTCTTCAATTGTGCAACATTTACCAATGTTTACCATATTAGGATCCAATTTAGTTCCTAAGTTAATCTACTCAACTTCATTAGTCGAATAAAAGTTTGAAAGTTGTTTCTTGACATAGCGATCATGCTTATCAAAACGTTTCTCAAGGGATAACAACCCTTTAGGAATTTTATTCCCTTTGACTTGTAGGAACTCTTCACCTAAAATTGGATCTATATCAGTAATAGATTCTCGATGTGGAGAATCACTTCCTTCAAAGTACAACTCATCAAATTTTTATACCTTTTCCAAAAAGGAAACAATTTGATTATCATCATTGAAGATCTACCAGTTTTCTAAATTGCAAGGAACACTTGGGAGGAAGACCAACTCAATGGTATAGGTGGAACCATGAAAATATTTATGTGGTATCAAGAGCATAGTTGATACTAATAAATAATTAGCTTTGTCATTATATTCCCTTGGAACTACAGATATATCAAAAGCATCAAATTCTTCAGTGTAATCCCAAATGAGATTGTGATAATGGTGAAGTTTTTCATTCTTTGTTTGGTACAAATTCCTTACCTGAAAAACTATCAACTCGGCATCACCTTGGGCATGAATATTTTTGATACCTTTGTTGCGTGCAACTTTCATTCCTAATAATAGAGCTTCATATTCAACAGTGTTATTAGTGTTGTCAAACTGTGATTTGAAAGAGAAAGGAAAAAAAATCATTCGGGGAGAGGAAAAACTATTCCTACTCCAAAACTGGTAGAAAAGCAACTACCATCAAACTCAAGTAACCAAACGTAGTTTGGATCACCAAGACTGAGAGTATTAAAATTTGTAGCCTCATCATCTGATGAAGCTTCATGATTTGAGATTGAAAAATAATTTGATGATGACTCATTTGTTATTTAAAAATATTCGACACTCTCCAACTCATGCCTTGTCAAAGATTCACCAACTTCTTTTGTTTGCAAATAATATGTTCCAACACCCGAAGACTCAAATAGAATTTGAGCCCTTGGATCATCGGATTGTGTCACTCAGAATTTTGACTCTCTTTCAGGAATCATTTTTTGCATTACACCTTTCATAGGTAACCTAGCTTCAGACATGTCCATGTTCATTTCACCGCCAACATCTTTATAGAAATTACATCCAAGGAGAATATTGTAAGATGTTGGCACATTAACTACTAGAAGCATCATTTTGATCTTCTTTTCAGGGTATGTGGCAAATGCATATTGTGTATCTTTGATCTATCCAATCAAACATACTTGTTTTTTTTCCATAGAAAAACAATAGCTAAAAAATTTAGTTAGATTCAAACCTAAGGTAGTAGCTACCTTGGTTGGCATCAATCGTCTGATGCACTAGAATCTATGAAAAAATTGCTTAACTTAAAGCCATTAATAATTAATGAAATAAAGAATGGATCAATAAGTATGGAAGCAATTGGAGGGGTAGAGACAAGATGATTTTGTGGCATCCTAGGATTTGGAGCCACTGGGACAGCAGGAGTTGAATCTTTACTTAGATTAATTCCTTTATCTGTTACAAACTTGACAAGCCTGTCAAATTGATCAGGATTTTCTTTAAGGTATTCAGCTTCAGACATTTGGACTTTTTTATTTCTTGGCATCGTCAATAATTTCAAAATCCTAGAAATAATTTTGTAAAGTGGATGTAGTAACTTCTGCAATAGGCTTAACAAAAGGTACACTAGTCTTAGGAACTAGAGGATTGGCTTTTGTAATGGCAAGAATGGTCATGGGAGGATGGGGCACTTGTTTGTTTGCTATATTTTTTGGTTGCCAAGGCAAGGGAGATCATCTTTTTGCAATGGTAATTGGCAGCTTCTCCTTTTTTGGTGGAGTGGTAGCTTGAGGCTGATCAAGCTGATTTTGTTGTTGCCACATAAAGACATCATATACGTCTGTCACTAAGTCCTCATCCTCAGATTCATTTTCCATTTGCAAATAGCCAATATTGGAGTCGCTAGCTGATTCCCTTTCTTCATATTGAAAGAGATCATCATTTTCTTCCATGGGATAATATGGTTGTGCACATTCATCTTGTTCAGCCTCATAGTTTCTCGTAATAATGTTAGTAGGTGGAGCTTCAAGTGTGAGTCTTCCTTGTGGTGCTAGAAGATGATTCTGATTTTTATTTCCAGCATAGTTAGGGAAAGTCCTCCTTAGAACATCCTTAAGTGTTTTTGTTGGAAACTTTCTTTTTTAAAGCCAAAATTTTGTTTTCTAACCTTTGGACCATGGGATTAGCAAAATTAGAGTTAGCACTAGATGCATTAGCATTAGAAGAAAAATATCTCGGCACTTGCACCTTCTTGTTGTTGGTTTTCATCCTTATTTCTCCAGCAAGGATCATGTCATCTTCGAGGCTTGTAGACAATTATTGAGTTGCTTCAATGTTGGTGAGAACTTCCCTATGCAAGAAAAAACTTACTTTGGAGAGTTGTGTGTGATGAAGAAAACTTTTAAGTTATGATATGTTAGTCAAGCCACTATTGGGATCCTCAATACCATCTTGTTGAACTTAGCCACTAACTCACACATTGGTTCATGAGCCTCTTTTCACATGGTTGTGAGTTGTGCTAGCAAGGCATGTGCATCTTTAGCTGATTTGAAGCTCTCTTCAAACTTAGTGTGAAGATTGTTCCAATTAGTGATTGAAGCATTTGGAAGGGTATAAAACCATTTGGCAACAACTCCTTGTAGAGATTCAACAAAAATTCACATATCTACATCTTCATTTTCCACGCCAAAAACACCGTAGATGATGTAAAAGGAAGCAATGTATTCATTGGGGTGTTGATTTCCATCACCTAGAAACTTAATAATATGCTTTCTTGAGATATGTAGAAGTTCATGTAGAGGCACGGCCAAACAGAGGGGATCGAAAGCATTTTCACAAGGTCTTGCAGGTGGTGTAGCCATAATAGGTTGCACAAAAAGTACCTGCATTGGAACTCTATGGAGGACAGAGGATTCACTCAAAAGATGAGATCTTAGCCTTTGTGGAGGATAATTTGTGATGTATTTCAATAGTGACCTTAGTCACGAAGGAGTAGCTAGAGTATTATGTTGCAACGAGTCCTCAAAAAGTGGATCCACTACTCCTTGAGCCCTCAAGCTTCGCGTATAGCTTCTAGCCACTAGAATGTAGATTGGAAACAAGAGAGATATTAAAAATAACAATACACAAGATCACAATAAGATACTAGAAAACTTATTCACTACAATCGAAAGTGTGAGGCTTAAACTATGTGTGTCATTCTTGTTGATGGTGAAAATGACAAAAACAACGTTAAACCAGATTATTTCTACTCTATTTATCCTGAAAAAGAAAGACAACATATAGTAGCCTAACTCCCAAGGTCCTGGTAGTTGGTTCTCAACTGTCTGGTGTCACTCAATCAATTCATGTAACTATAATATTCAAGGGGCCTATGCTGGTAACAAAGAATACGAGCAATGACTTGTTCATCGATCTATTCTTCACAATGAAAGGGGGTTTTTAAATAAAAGAAAAAGATAAATCAGAGGGTAAATCAATGAACATGAATCAAAATCATCTAGCATCCTGACATATATCTTCAACAATGAATTTTTTCCAACAGATCAACAAAACCAAGGCATGACACATTTACAGAATAATCCATACTATTGCATGCATCTAAGGTTCTTATTTTAACATCACAATTTGCATATCAAAACTATTTCAAAGATTCCAAAAAGAACACACATTCATTCATTGCCAAGATCATAGCTCAATAGACTTCAATAAACCCAATTCATCGATAATCTAATGAGATAATCCTTAAATATGGCTTCTTCTAATGACTTTCATCACATAAGAAACAATCAGGCTTCAGCACAATCACTGGCATATAGATAGATTATAACTCATTAACCTTATCAAGTTAAACAACTTAATTCTAACACCGTATTGCGTAAACCTATAATTTTATTTAACAGTAAAATGAAGTAAAATGCATCTCTGTAACACTATAAAAAAAAATCTATCTCCTACAATCAGGTGGCCAATTCTATTCTCTATTAGCTGACCTTTACAATATGATACCCCAAGGGTATTTATAGAAATACAAAATCTGAACTCCCCTTCTATTTTAAGTCGACCCACCCTTTTAGGGATTACAATTATCTTGGAAACTCAGCTAAACTAGAAGAAAAAGAAGATAGGAGAGAAGAAAGCCATGCGCTTCAAAAACTGTCAGTCTTACATGCAACATGCAAAGAAGAGAAGAAAGCCATGCATGCATGAGATATTATGCATGCAAAGTTTGTTCGGCCATGTACTCATCAAAACTAGAGAAGACTTGTTGTAGTATGTCCAATTCAGGCCCATCAATCCAGTTGTCTTCAAATTTAATTCTTTCCAACTCTGTTGCAGCAAACCCTCTCATATCCTTTAGCTTTGTCAACTCCCTATTAGCTGCTCTTATTTCTTGTTTAATATCCATTAGTCTGTCTAGGAGAAGATCTTCACCATCATCCCCTTTTTGCATGATCTTTTTAAATATTTCATTCCACTTCTCCTTTATTTGGCTTAAATGTAGACCTTCCTTTACTAGTACCTCCATGTTCACTATGATACCAATGATAGCTTCCAACTTCTCAAACTGTTCACTCAGATCCTTAATAGAATCTTGAACTTTGTTTCTATGCTTATACAGAAAATCTGATCTAGACCAGAGTATGCAAGAAGTCTTTTCCGAGAAATTTTATTATCTTCTTCTAGTATCGATTGTTCTAGGAGAGTATTTTTTGGCAATTTATTAACTTCTTTTAATTTCTGGTTGTACCCTTTGTACTCCTCCTCCTGTGCTTCCAATGTTTTAACATATTGATTCATTTCTTCTATCAGTCCCTTAGTCACTTTGTAGATCTCAAAACTGTCTTCCAATACATTACTTATTTCTTGATTCAACTTATCAACCCATCGATCCAACATTTCTGCCTTACCCCTCACCTATACCAAATCATCTACATCCTTCTTGCTCACCAAAATTGGGGTCTCAATAGCAACAACCTATTATGATCTTTGAGCATAAAAATTTTTCATAAAAACATGCAGCTGATCTAACTGAGCCTTAAGCTCATCTTTCCTTTATTTATCCTTCAGCATTCTTGACTTGGTTGAGGATTCTACCACATCAATTAAATTCATTTTCTGATCTTTGGTAGGTCTCCCGAAATTAATAGTGCCTAGCTGATAATCTATCAATTGCATGTCTCCTGCCTCCTTGTCTATCATGGGTATAGCACATTCAGCCACAATTTCTCCTTTGTTAGTTAGCCTAGTAGAATGTAGGATCTTGGCCTTCTTTTTAGGCCTTTCTCTCTCAATCTCCTTCATCATATCCTCCCAATTGAGAGGTTGAGAAGGTGGTGATGCTCTCTTTTGAAAATCTAATTTCAACCAAGTGGGAGCACCTAGAGTAATAGTCATCATAGTTGAAGAAGAGGAGGTAGTAGCTAAAGGAGGTTGCAAATTTATTTGAGGTTGAGACTCAACCCTCTATTTTTTTTTGTTGCTCTTGTTCCACACTTGTTTGTGCTAGCTTTTCAGCTTCCTCTCTGTCCTCTTTTTCTTGTATTCTCTTATCTTCTTCCTCCTTTTTCAACCTTTCTTCTTCTAATATTTTATCCTCCAATTCCTCTTTTCTTTCTTCCTCTAAAGCTTTAAGATTTTCTGCATCTTCCATTTCCTCTTATTGCTTTTTGATCACTTCTTCAGCCTCTTTCTCCTTTTGCAATCATTTTGCTTCCTCTTTCTTTTTGTGAGCTTCTTTAGCAAGCTTTAGCTTAGCTACCAAAACCTCCCTCTCCCTTCGATGTCTTGCCTTTTCCTCCTCAAGGTCATGAATTTTATGTATCAATCATAATTTATCATTCTCTTCCTTGACCTTGAGCTCATCTTCTTTTTTCCTTTGCTGCTGCTCTATTTCATCAGCCTTTGACTTAGCTTCTATGTGTTGTTGCTATAGTATGGCATCAACTTGTATCTTGGCATCAATTACCTTTTGTTTCTCTATTGCTGCAGTAAGTTCTTGATCATCATCAACCTTCTTGGCTTCTTTGAATAATGCCCACTGATCCTCCTCTGTCAACACCTGTTTAGTATCCTTCTCTAGAGGCATTTTTTCTTGCACATCCCTCTCTGATAAAGTCTCATTAGAGTCTATTCCAATATCATGAATTTCTACATCTACTTATTTTCCCTTCATGGATTCAACAATATTACGAAGAGTCCCTTTTTGCACTTCTTCACTTTGCTTCTTTGCAAGTGCGACTTGAGTAGAGGACTTGCCTAATGTAGGTGTTGAAGCAACCAATCCTATTGGGGAATCTCCCTCTTGTGTCTCTGGTTCCTCTTGAGCCATTGCTTCAAGCTCAATCTCTTCAATGTCTAGAGGAAATAATTCCATGGGCTCCTTCGAAGGTGTCTTTCTTTTGATCCTTTTATATCCTTTCCCCTTTTTAGGAGCTGGTCCTTGAGGAGTTTTGGTTCTTGGAACCAACCATTGAATGCTCCTATCCAAGACTACTAGCCCTATCTGCTTAATATCAATGTTTTCCTCATTGTCCCAATCAACTGGATCCAATTTCTTAGTGCCAATGTTCAATGCCTCATATGATGGATCTAATACCACTCCATCAACTACTAATGCGTCAGGGATATCATCCTTGATCTCAAACTCCACCATGATTGAGACAGGTAACCTCTCATAATTCTTCTTCGTGAGGTCATACTCATCCTATCGGTCACTCCAGAAATCTTCCAATAACTTGAAATGTTTATCAAAAACAAATGGTAGCAAGGCATTCATTTTATTCTTCGGGTCAAAATACTTCTGAGTTGTATACAAACCCAATTTTAGATGTATCAACTCACTGCACACTACCTTCGCTCCCACCAGATGTTGACAACGATATTCACCCAACTGCATGGGGAACTTATGACACCCTTTTTTGTGTTTCAATGCACACTGGGCATTTTCCCCCAGAGCTTGATAAACAAATTAAGTCAACACTATCCTATTATTGCAACATCTTGGCAGCAAATGTGGAAGACCTTCAAATCTAGCTAGCCTGAAGTATGTGAACTTGGGGTACTAAATGTACCAACATCCCCATTCAGTGATAAATTCCATAGCTTCTTGGCTCAGTCTGTACCCAACATCTCCATTGAGTTGGTTAATGATCACATATAGGAATGCATCATTAACCCTTCTGAATTTAGTCTCAGCAACCTGTAGGGACATCTAGTTATAATGATCCCATACTTTCTTCTGTCCCTCAACCTATCCTATTATCCCCACTTTGTTCAGACCTAGGAAGATACCTACTCTTATTGTTGCATACACAATATAAGAAGTCATAAAAAATAATTTAGTTTCCCTAATCCTGGTCAATTGATCATGTATAGCATTAAACACCACCATTGGCCAATCAAATTGTTGCTTTCCATTCAAGATAGTTTGAATAAAAGGAAACATCCACTCCTTGAAGTGAAATGCATCCCTCTTGCCAAACACCCTAGACAGCATCATGATCAAATCTGATACTTCTTTATAGAACTCTTTCCTCTTCGGCTGATCATGAAGTTTGGTCAGAGACTTCTTCTCTGTTCTCAACCATTTCTTATTCATGTGATTTTTGTTGGATGCCTTGTATTTTATATATTTCTCTAAAGCTTTTGCTTCCTTCAACTACACCAAGTTCTTTGGATCCAGGACACTAAACATAGTTTGAAACATTTGAGGAGTGAGATCAATAATCACATTGTCCTGAGAATCCATACACTGCCTAGTGGCTAGATTGTAAGCATTGGTTACTGTCATAATTAACTCCCGGCATTGGATAGATATAGGAAATAAAGTGATATGAGCCAATCTAGACTCAACAATTCTTTATGTTCTCCTTGTTATATCTTCAACAAACATTTCTGAATACAGCTCCTCAAAATTGTATGAGCCCAGATTGGTGTCGGTGATATCTGACCAATCCGATTCCACTTTTCTTGTTGTAACTGTAGGACCCCTATGGTTATACCTCAATGTATAGGGTAACTATTCTGGCTTGATCTTCTTGGGCTTAGCTACTACCTTTGATCTTCCTGCAAGCCGGTTCCTTTGAACAGCTTCTCCTGATGTTCCCGAAATTCTTTAGCTTTCCTACAATAAACCTCTAGTTAGATCATTGAATAAACATCACAAAATATGGCTTAAATTCATACCTTTCATACATACATTGGAAGCAGAACCAAACATAAAAAATTCTAAACAAAATTCTTTCCAACACTACCGGGATCAGAGCAAAAACTTTTATTGAGATTACAAAAATGAAGAGCGGGCTTGGGGTTGGAACTAGAATGGTGATCGGAAGTGGGATTGGAATGGAAACGGACTTGGTTTCTTTCAGATTTTCTATTTTCATATTCCATTTTGGTTCCAATTCTGCTTCCGACTAGGTTATCGTTATTTTGAAATAAAGCTTCTCACTATAAGCGGAGTCAGAGATGGGATGAAAAATGGAATTGTCACTAATTATAAAATACACCCAAAATCTAAATCAATTCCAATCCCGCTTCTGCCTAAGTTGACCATGATGTCATAAATGATTTTAACAGTTTAATGCATATCTTCCTAATTAAAGACTAGGTCATATTTAATGAAAAGGGGCTAACATATAACATGATAAGACAATCCCCATATGACCGTGAGGTGACTGTACTTTTTAGGAAATCATATTTAAATTAAAATGTAAATACAAAAATGCACCAAGAAACCCTAAACTAAAAACCTGATATAAAATCTAGGGCACGAATTTAACCCTTTCTAAACTAACCAGATTGAGTGCGCAAAAGATTCTAAGTAAAAACTACCATTTACTAAACCCTACTCACTGTATAAACAACATTTAACCATAAACATTTGAAAAGTAGGGCACCATGACTCAGTCATGACTAAAACATGAAAACGACCATGTTTAAACAAACCGACAAGAAACAAAACTACAAAAGCAATACAAAATAAAAACAAAACCAACAAAAACGTACAAACCTACAGAAGAACTTGCACAAAATCAAACAATCCAAGAAGAACAGAAACAAAAAATGCAAAACTACAAAAGAAAGGAAATAATAGGAAACCCTACCTCAAACGTGAATAAAGACTTAAACTCCTTAAAGCAATCTGCGCACAATGATGTTTCCTTCAATCGATTCACTACAAAAAATCTCCACTGCTTCTCTACTTCGCTCTTCAATTTCTTAACAACAATAATGATAACTAAGCATTTAATCCTAATTAAGGAAAAAACTAGCAGTTTCACGCATGCCTAGCACCTGTCATTAATGTCATAAATGGAGTAGAGCAGAGTCAGAACTGTAGAAGAATTGGTCCATTACTGTTGTGTGACTTTAATAAAAAATCAATGACCAAAACTGGGCAGGAGCGGAATCGGAAATGAAAACAAATCTGGAAATTTGAGTAATTTCTCAACTTGGTTCCCATTCTAGGTTTGGTTCCGCCAACAAAGAGAAAAGCAAAACAAAATGACAAAATAAAACAAAACAACCGACATAAGAAAACATAACATAAAAACTTAGTCTAAAACAAAATTCCAAAAAGTGGAGGTGGAAGCGAGATCGAAATTGATTTTGGAATTTTGAATAAAATACTGACTTAACTTCCACTCTAGCTCTGACAAAGACAAAGACAAGACAAAAGGTTTAAAAGAAAGACCATCGGGATGGACATCGTAATGAGTTTTAAAGAAAGTTTCAAAACCTGATTCAGTTCTGGTTTCGGTCCCAACAGACTAAACCAAAGAAAAACAAAGTGTTGGGAAAGAAAGACTCCAAACTTTGTTTAAAAATCAACCAAGGACAAAAAACAAAAAGTGGGACCCATTTTGACCAAGGAAAAAGATGGGGTGGTTATGCAAGGCATAACAAATGGCGACTCGGTTGGAAAAATGGTTTACCCATTTTCAAGATACCCAAAGAAAATTTTAGTCACCCTAAAACTACTTGGTTTATGAAGCATGCTAACTTGAATAAGATTAGATATATCTAGAATAAGGTTGAGCTAGAATCTCAAATATATGTTCTCATGAGTCACTTATGAATCTTAGTGTGTGCCTATATTGTGCATCATTCTTTACAGATACTTTCTTTGTTCTTGAACAACTATACCTAAGATTCAAGCTACATAGGTTGAGTCCTTTAACTATCATGCAATAAAATCCTGGAAATTCCTCTATTGCCAGATAGGAATCCATAGCCTCGATGGAGATACTTCTAGTTCTCTCAAAGCATTGCTCTACTGCTAGCTAGGCGTCCATAGCCCCGATAGAGATACTTGATTACCCACTTGATATTGAGTTTTCTTTTGATCTTTCTTCTCTTTTTTTTTTATTATCATGCTTTTAAAGCCTTGCTTGTGGAAATAATGTATGCACATTCCTCAATACTCAGACATAATGTATCTAAAATATGGGTTGAGAACTATAATGAATTTCATGATAGTCTTGGAGTCAGATTTTTCACTTGAATCAAAGGGTAGAGCCACTCCAAAAAAAATAGGTACTTACTCATGCAGATGTTTTCCTAATTTGGTGACAGATCTTTGATCACAATTCATGAGATATTCACAATGCATCTTCTATCCTTAATAACTTTTCAAACCCAAACTAGAATGGTCATAAAACATGAGTTTCATAATGAAATCCTTTTCAATGATGATGATGAAAATACCTAAACCAATTTCTCTCCTAGTACCAGTAGCATACTTTGAATAACAACCCCTTGTCTTGAGATGAACAAAATGAGGATCCCCAATGAAACAAGACAAAACAAAACAAAGAAAAAAAACAAAGAAAGAGAACAAACAAACACAAAAACTAAAAACTAAAACTAAAAAAAATAGAACCTTAATTACATATGATATAGTATAATACATTTTCTTTAAAACATCAGACCTTCCTATGCACCAAAATAGTGCTTGAGAAACTGACCTTTAACTAGCAATGGAACAGGCTCTCTTGTTAAGGTACTTAAATGAAAAGCATTATTGCCTAGTATCTCAGCCACTTGATAAGGACCTAACCAAAGTCTATCAAACTTCTAGTGATCTCCTTTCTTCTCTCTGGCCTTATCCCATAATAACACAAGATCTAATATCCTAAAAGCTTTTATCTCGGCTCTTTTGTCAATCCAACATTTAACGACAGCCTGATGTTTAGAGAATAGCTTTAAAGCAACATCTCTTTGCTCTTCCATGTTCAGTAAATTAAGTATTCTAACCTCAATCCTATCATCCTTAGTATAAAATTCCTACATGAAATTAAGAATAGGTATCTATAAATGGATCAAGAAGACAAGGTCTTGGCCATACACTAACTTAAAAGGTGAGTTTCGTAGAGCTACTTTGATTCTGGTTCGATCTGCCCATAAGGAAACTCTCAACTGGGTATGCCAATCCCTAGGATTGTTCTCTAACAACTTTCTTATTACTTCCAACAATTTTTTATTTGTGGACTCAGCCACTCCATTTCCCTGAGGGTAGTAATTGGAAGAATACTTTAAAACAATTTTATGTTCATATGCCCATGAAATGAATTCAGCAGAAGAAAAAGCAGGGCCATTATCACATACCAGAGAAAATGGAACTCCAAACCTAGTTGTGATGTTATTAATTGGAAACTTGATGACCACCTCTATGGTGCTATTCTTGCAAGGTTGGGCCTCAATCCAATTTTTGCAGTAGTCAGTTGCACTCAAGATGAATTTATGACCTACAGAATCATCTGGATTAATTACACCTACAAGATCAAGTGCCCATTGAGCAAATGGCCTTACCTCATATATTGGATGTAAAGGCATTGCAGGATTTCTTTCCCTGGGTGTAGAAATTTGGCATACATGACAAGTCTTGACATGTTGATGTGCATCCTGAAATACATAAGGCCAATAATAGCCTGATCTTAGAATCTGATGAGCCAAAGCATTAGTAGACCCATGCCATGTTCCATGCCTTCCATGAAACTCAAAAATAGAATGCTTAGCCTCATGTTGATCCAAACAGCGTAGGTAAATTCCTTGAAAATTCTATTTGTAGATAGATCCCCCTTTAAGCATGTAATGAGCACTCTTCATCCTCAATGCTCTCCTTTGAGTAGCATTCATTCCTTCTGGACATCTATTGTTGAGGAGGAAGAAAATTAAATATGTATACCAGGGATCCTTAGTGAATGATTGGATAGTGTACTATTGACAAGTAATATTTTTGTCCACTTCTACCATTGCTTTTGAAAAACCTTGACCTCGAACGAGTTTCATCATGTGAATTTCTAAGTTAAACTCCTATAATATTTCCATCCACTTCCCTCTTCATTCTCCCAATTCACTTTGGATCAGAAGGGACTTCATAGTTAGATCTGGAACTATGGCCATTACTTGACTTCGAATTATATAATGTCTAAACTTCTTTATTGCTCGTACTAAAGCAAAGGCTTGTTTTTTGACTGGTGAATACCTCACTTTCACATTCTTAAATGGAGAGCTCATAAAAGAAATAGGTCTCTCCTCACTCTCTTCTCTTCGTTGAGTTAAAACGGTTGCACATGAATGGTCAAAAGCAAAAGAATAGATATAAAAATGTTTTAGATAATCTAGGCTTGTCAAAATAGGTGCCTCAGATATAGATTTTTTAATCTATGAGAAAGAAGATTTGGCCTCTTCACTCCACTCAATCCTCGCATATTTCTTCATCATTTCATTCAGAGGTTTGACAATCTTTGCAAACCCTGTTATGAACTTTATAACAAAAATGATCCTTCCAAAGAAGGACCTCATTTCTTTCTTGTTGCCTGGCTTTGTCAATTTCAAGATGGCCTCTACTCAGTCAGGATCTATAGATATCCCTTCCTCTGATATAATGTGACCTAAGATTTTCCCTTTAGATACTCCAAACACACATTTCTTTGGATTAAGAGACACACCATAACTTATACATTTTTTTAGAACCTTTTCAAGGTCAATAGCATGGTCTTCTCTATTCCTAGAGAAGATGCTTAAATCATCTACTTAAATGATTATACATTTTCCTATCAGATCTTTGAAATCTACATCCATTGCTCTTTGGAAAGTAGCTCCAACATTTATGAGACCAAATGGCATCCTCTTATAAGAAAATGTGCCCCATTTGGTGGTGAAAGTAGTCTTCATCCTATCCTCGTGACTAACCAAGACCTGATTGTATCCAGAATAACCATCCAAGAATGACATCATTTGGGATCCATTAACCTTTTGTAATACTTCATCAAGAGAAGGCAATGGATAATTGTCTTTCTAAGAGGCCTTGTTTAGATTCCTAAAATCAACACATAATTTGATCTCACCATTCTTCTTGCACACAGGAACTAAATTATCCGCCCATGTAGAATGTCTAATCGGAAAGATTATTCTAGCAGATAAAAGTTTTTCTACCTCTTTCTGGATCAAGGGCTCAATCAAAGCATTGACCAGGTGTTTCTTCTAGCAAAAAGGCTTGGCTTCTGGCTTGAGAGGTATGGTGTGAGTGATCACTGAAGTGTCAAAAGTTTTTAAATCATCATAACTCCAAGCCATAGCTTTAATGTTCTACTCCAAGACCTTGATTATCTTGTCCTTGATTTCCTGAGGACAATTCTTTCCTATAAGAACATTCCTTTCTGGGCCTGAGTGAGTCAAATTAACAGATTCATACTTACCTCCCTCACTCTTTATAGGCACCCTTTGATGAGCCCGTGGGTCTAATTCAAATATCCTCTCCAAAGAAACCATCCCCTTCGAAATTCTATTACTTTTCAAATCCAATATCCCTTTTGGACTCTCTTTCTTAGGATCCCAATCTCCCTGATCTCTTTTAGATTCATCTATTATCTACCCTTGAAAAACATCAGAACTTTCCAAAAAAGTTAATATATGTTGATCATCATCAAATACCTAAAAGTGTCGGACATTATCCGGAACAGTTGGGACTAAAATCAGCTCAACTGAAAATCTCTTTAGATCAGAGTCTTGCATGGGTTCCAGAGTACTAGCAGCAATAGAAAGCACATCTTCAATTCGATTGGCTTCTCTAGGGATGAGACTAATCTCAAAAGCATAAAAGTCTTCAATTAAATTCCTAACTCTATTTTTGTATGCAGCCAGTCTTTTGTTATGACATATATATTGGCTACATACCTGTTTTACAATCACCTCAAAATATTCCATAACTGTGAGAGTAGTAACCTTCTTCTTATTAGCAAACATAAGACCTCGAGCAAGTGCTTCATACTCAGCCACATTTTTTGTGCAACCGAACTGCAATCTATAAGAAGCAAAGTAATTTTTTCCTTTCGGATTGGTTAGTTCAATCCTTGCTCCACTTCCTGCTTTAGATTTGGAACCATCAAATTTAAGATTCCACAATTGGTCTTTGGCTAGAATCACTTTCTTCTTAGGGGCAACAGGAGGTGACTTACTGAAGATGTGTGGTGGCTCAGACTTTTGTTAGTCATGAAAAATTGACTTGGGGTTAAGCTCACTTAAGGATTTTTCTATGTTTTTAGCCTACTCAAGAATCACTTCCTAAATAATTTCTTGAGTTAAATTACAGTCCAACTCATCTTTCATCAATGCCTTGGGCATTGAAAAAGAATTTGGGGCATGTGTATTGAATAGGAATTGGGAAACCTCATCCTCTTCTTGAATTTTAGAACATAAAACCTGAGTCTGCTCTACAGGTGAGGAAACTCCCTCTTGAGAAAAACTAGTCTGAGTAAGAATGGTAGCATCCTTAACTTTGAAAGAAAACTCATTGATAGGGGTTGAGAGTTCTTCTTGACGTAATTGTTGGGGCTGATCTACATGAATTAAGATATCTAAGCATGATTGGCATGTTAACTCTGAATGATTATGATAATGAATCCTACACCAATTAGGAAGTAACAAACTACTCATATCAGTTTCATCTCCTAAAACTAGCTTGTCTTGTTGCAACTTCCTTATTATAACTTGTTGATTGATGCAGATCATTGGGTCACTGTGTTCTAGGGATAATGTATCCCTAGGATTAAGCACAGAGAAATTAAGGAATTCCTCTTTTTTGTAAACTCCTATCTCAGTCTCAAAGTATGCTACTTCATTTGAAGCATCATACTCTATGATCATGTGCTTGATTCTTTGTTCACTTTCAATCCTTATTTGTGTTGCAACCCCTTTCCAGGGTAACTACATGTGAGAGAAATCCAAGGATAGATAGCCCCCTATTATTTTCATTAGCTCTCGACTTAGGAGCATACAATATGTTTCTGGGATATTAGCCACTTGGATATCTATGTAGGTCTAGATCCTTGGATCTGATCCAACCTGCACATGCATGTTCTTTAATTCTCCTACAACATTGACTTCAGTTTTATCCAATTGAATCACCTTCTTATTGGTTGGGATAGGACTTAATCCTACCTTCTTACATGTCAAAAAAGGCATAACATTTCCCGATGCTCCAGAATCCAATAAACAGTTGTGTAAATTTCTTTCCAAAAATTCTTAAACTTAAAAGAAAAGGTGGGGTATTGGTCTTACCTTTATAAATGGCTTCATTTGTCTCCTTTGCTGGAGTCACTTTACCTTTTCCCTTTAAGTGATTGTCTTCTTCCAAAGCCTTCAATATGACTTCTCGTTGAGCTGGGCACCACTTCATGATGTCAAAGAATAACAATGATTTATTTTGCCTTTGTAATTCTACAATAAAATCAAACTCTGAATCATTCCTAATTTGATATTTAGGAAAAGGAGGCGGATTACCTCTATTATGAGAATCAGAAGGTCCCTTTGGTGGTGGCAGATTATTATCTTCACTCTGGTTAGGTGGGACCATGTTGTTGGGAGGTGCAGATGTAGTAAATGGGCCCTTATTCTAATTTCTCAAAAAGTGACCACCTTTAGACTGAAAAGCTTGGGCATCATATACATCCTCCTCTAGCCCATTGTCTCCCTGCATGGGGAATTGATACTTCTCTTCAATTTTCTCGTAATTCATAGCAGTACTTACTGGCCCATTATCCTGATTGGAATTTCCTGCTGGAGGATGGGAATTAGCTTGTGTGATTTTTACAATTTTCTCCATTTCAGAGTAATTAACCTCAGAATGTGCTGCAGTATAATGTAGTCTGCACCAATTAGTCATGAAATTGAGGTCAGCTACATTAGTAGTATGTGGTCTCTCCTCACCTGGCTGATAGTTATGGGGAACTCCCCCATTGTTAGGTCCAGTATTCCACTGCCTATTGTTGTTATTGAACGTCTGGTTATATCCTCTATTTTGATTTTGGTAATTTTGGTTAGAGGAATTTTGGTTCTGAAAATTTCGGTTGGTATTCTGATTCCCATTCTGATTGGAATAATTTCCCTAACTATTGTAACCTCCCTGATTCTAATAATTTTGGTTTTGGTTATGGCGAGGATTTTTCCTAAGTTGTGCCATGTCATTAGACATTTGAGATAGATTCTTCTTGAGAGTTTCTAGCTCACTAGTCAATTGAATAGTTTGTTCATTTTGCACATTTTGTACTATGGCTGGGGAATGAACATGGGTTGATCCTCCCCCTTGTTTTTGATTTTGAGGTTTTTGGGAAGAATCTTGCATGTTATTTTCGAAAAGGGCATGGTAGGTGGATCTTGTAACTCAGACAAAGGTCCATATTGGGAATAAGACATTCCTGGGACTATGTTGTACAATGGTGGGTTAGGCATCTGATAATTCATGGGAGGAAGTGTTGCTCCTAACCCTCCTGACTACAGACTTATCTATTGTTGCAACTCGATAGCTAGATGATAAAATTTAGACAAAGAGTTAATCTCATCAGGTTGATAAGTTCTCTACAAGAATAGGCCAATCAAGGGATCAACAACTCTTAAATATGCCTGTACAGCAATATTCTCAGCTACCAAGTAAGGGTCTTGCAACCTACGAAAAATTATTTGAAATCTCGTATTGAAAAGAGGTAGTGGCTCATGATATGGTGGCAAACTAGTGATACAAAATGGTAGGGTCCACATAAACCCGAAACTGATTAATGAATGCATTTTCTAAATCTGTCCAACTGATAATGGATCCTTGGGGCAAATTTAAATACCAGTTATATGCCATATCCCTTAAATAATAAGGAAATAATCTAAATACCACATCCTGATGAGCAACTTGAGCTCGTGTACAAGAATCTTTGAACACTTGTATGTGTTCCTCAGCACTTCTTGATTCCCCATGTATGTACTTGGGACAAAAAAAATTTGGGTTCTTTGGTAAGTCATGGATTCCTCCAAGAATAGTCCCTAACAGGCAGGGATTATTCACAAAATAAGCCATGGGTAGAATTGGTTGAGCAGGTGGTTGTGATGTAGGCTGAATGGGTGGTGGTGAAGTGGGTTAAACTGGTGGTGGAAATCCAGGTGGAGTAAGTGGTGGTGGCAATGTAGGTATCAATATTCTACGAGCATGGGGTCTAGGTCCAATCGGGGTTTGGAGTTCTTCAAATGGTTCAAGATTAGTAGAGGATCAGAGAATCCTCCTGTATTTCTCTGGTGAGAATGACCCAATGCGAGCTAGCTTGTTTCTTCAAGCCCTCTTTCTAGCGCCAGATCTTTTGATGGTGAAAATGACACAAACAACATTAAAACATAATATTTCTACTCTATTTCTCCTGAAAAAGAAAGACAACATATAGTAGCCTAACTCCCAAGGTCCTGGTAGTTGGTTCTCAACTGTTTGGTGTCACTCAATCGATTCATGCAACTATAATATTCAAGGGGCATGTGCTGGTAACAAAGAATACAAGAAATGGCTTGTTCATCGAGCTATTCTTCACAATGAAAGGGGGTTTTTAAATAAAATAAAAAGATAGATCAAAGGGTAATCAGTGAACATGAATCAAACTCATCTAGCATCTGGACATATATATTCAACAATGAAAGTTTTCCAATAGATCAAGAAAATCAAAGCATGACACAATTTATAGAATAATCCATACTATTGCATGCATCTAAGGTTCTTATTTTAACATCACAATTTGCATATCACAACTATTTCAAAGATTCTAAAAAGAACACACATTCATTCATTGCCAAGATCATAGATCAACAAACTTCAATAAACTCAATTCACTGATAATCTAATGAGATAATCCTTAACTCTAGCTTTTTCTAATGACTTTCATCACATAAGAAACAATCATGCTTCAGCACAATTACTGGCATACAAATAGATTATAACTCATTAACCTTATCAAGTAAAACAACTTAATTCTAACACCATATTGCGTAAACTTGTAATTTTATTTAACTGTAAAATCAAGTACAATGCATTTCTATAACACTATCAAAAAAAGTATATGTCCTACAATTAGGTGGCCAATTCTATTCTCTATTAGCCAACCTTTACAATATGATACCCCAAGGGTATTTATAGAAATACAAAATCTGAACTCTCCTTCTATTTTAAGTCGACCCACCCTTTTAGGGATTACAGTTATCTTGGAAACTCAGTTAAACTGGAAGAAAAAGAAGATAGGACAGAAGAAATCCATGTGCTTCAACAACTACCAGTCCTAGATGCAACATGCAAAGAAGAGAAGAAAGCCATGCATGCATGAGATTTTATGCATGCAAAGTTTGTTCGGCCATGTACTCATCAAAACTAGAGAAGGCTTGTTGAAGTATCTCCAATTCAAGCCCATCAATCCAGCTATCTTCAAACTTAATTATTTCCAACTCTACTACAGTAAACCCTCTCATATCCTTCTGCTTTGTCAACTCCCTATTAGCTGCTCTTATTTCTTGTTTAATATCCATTAGTTGGTCTAGCAGCAGATCTTCACCATCATCCCCTTTTTGCATTATCTTTTTAAATATTTCATTCCACTTCTCCTTTATTTGGCTTAAAGGTAGACCTTCCTTTACTAGTACCTCCACATTCACTATGATAGCAATTATAGCTTCCAAATCTTCAAACTATTCACTCAGATCCTTAACAAAATCTTGAACTTCATTTCTATGCTTATATAGAAAATCTAATCTAAACCGGAGTATGAAAGAATTCTCCTCCAAGATATCTTTATTATCTTCTTCTAGTATTGATTGTTCTAGGAGATTAGTTTTTGGCAATTTATTAACTTCTTTTAATTTATGAATGTACCCTTTGTACCCCTCCTCCTGTACTTCCAATGTTTTAACATATTGATTCATTTCTTTTATCAGTCCCTCAGTCACTTTGTAGATCTCGAAACTGTCTTCCAATACTTTACTTATTTCTTGATTCAGATTATCAACCCATCGATCCAATATTTATGCCTTTCCCCTCACCTGTACCAAATCATTTACTTCCTTCTTGCTCAGAAAAATTGGGGTCTCAATAGCAGCAACCTTTTGTGATCTTAGAGCATAAGCATTTTTAAGAAAAAACATGCAGCTGATCTAACTAAGCCTTAAGCTCATCTTTCCCTTGTTTATCCTTCAACATTCTTGATTTCGTTGAGGATGCTACCACATCAATTAAATTCATTTTCAGATCTCTAGTAGGTCTCCCAAAATTAACAGTCCCTAGCCGATAAATTTCAATTGCATGTCACCTACCTCCTTGTCTATCATGGGTATAGCACATTCAGCCACAATTTCTCCTTTGTCAGTTAGCCTAGTAGAATGCAGGATCTTGGCCTTCCTTTTAATCTTTTCTCTCTCAATATCCTTCATCATATCCTCCCAATTGAGAGGTTGAGAAGGTGGTGATGCTCTCTTTTGAAAATATAATTTCAACCAAGTGGGAGCACCTGGAGTAACAGTCATCATAGTTGAAGAAGAGGAGGTAGTAGCTAAAGGATGTTGCACATTAATTTGAGGTTGAGAATCAACCCTCTGTTTATGTTGTTTCTCTTGTTCCACACTTGTTTGTGTCAGCTTTTCAGATTCCTCTCTGTCCTTTTGTTGTTGTATTCTCTTATCTTCCTCCTCCTTCTTTGACCTTTCTTCTTCTAATCTTCTTTACTCCAATTCCTGTTTTCTTTCTTCCTCTAAAGCTTTAAGCTTTTATGCATCTTCCTTTTCCTCTTGTTTCTTTTTGATCAGTTCTTCCGCTTCTTTCTCCTTTTGCAATTGTTTTGCTTCCTCTTTCTTTTTGTGAGCTTCTTCAACAAGCTTTAGCTTAGCTACCAGAACTTCCTTGTCACTTTGATGTCGTTCCTTTTCCTCCTCAAGGTCATGAATTTTATGTGTCAATTCTAATTTATCATTCTCTTCCTTGACCTTGAACTCATGTTATTTTTTTCTTTGTTGCTGCTCTATTTCATCAGCCTTTAACTTAGCTTCTATGTGTTGTTGTTGGATTATGGCATCAGCTTGTACCTTGGTATCAATTACCTTTTGTTTCTCTATTGTTGCAGCAAGTGCTTGATCATCAATAGCCTTCTTGGCTTCTTCGAATAACACCCACTGATCCTCCTTTGTCAACACCTATCTAGTATCCTCCTCTAGAGGCATATTTTCTTGCACATCCCTCTCTGATAGAGTCTCATCAGAGTCTATTCCAATATCATGAATTTCTACATCTACTTCTTTTCCCTTCATGGATTCAACAATATTATGAAGAGTCCCTTTTTTCACTTCTTTATTTTGTTGCTTTGCAAGTGGGACTTGAGTAGAGGACTCACCTAATGCAGGTGTTGAAGCAACTGGCCCTATTTGGGCATCTCCCTCTTATGTCTCTAGTTCCTCTTGAGCCACTGACTCAAGCTCAATCTCTTCAATGTCTGGAGGAAAGGATTTCAAGGGCTCCTTGGAAGGTGTCTTTCTTTTGATCCTTTTATATCCTTTCCCCTTTTTAGGAGTTGGTCCTTGAGGAGTTTTGGTTCTTAGAACCAACCATTGAATACTCCTGTCCATGACTGATTGCCCTATCTACTTACTATCAATGATTTCCTCTCTATCCCAATCAACCAGATCCACGTTCTTAGTGCCAATGTTCAATGCCTCATATGATGGGTCTAATACCACTCCATCATCTACGAATGCATCAGGGATATCATCCTTGATCCCAAAATCCACCATGACTGAGACGGGTAACCTCTCATAATTATTCTTCTTGAGGTCATACTCATCCTGCCGGTCACTCCAAAAATCTTCCAATAAATTGAAATGTTTATCAAAAACAGAGGGTAGCAAGGCATTCATTTTATTCTTCGGGTCAAAATACTTCTGAGTTGTATACAAACCCAGTTTTAGATGTATCAACTCACTGCACACTACCTTTGCTCCCACCAGATGTTGAAATCTATATTCACCCAACTACATGGGGAATTTATGACACCCTATTTTGTGTTTCAATGCAAACTGGGCATTAACCCCTAGAGCTTGATAAATAAATTCCATCAACACTATCCTATTATTGCAACATCTTGCCTTCAAATGTGGATGACCTTCAAATCTAGCTAGCCTTAAGTATGTGAACTTGGGGCACTGAATGTACCAACATCCCCATTCAATGATAAATTCCATAGCTTCTTGGCTCAGTCTGTACCCAACATCTCCATTGAGTTGGTTAATGATCACATATAGGAATGCATCATTAACCCTTCTAAATTGATTCTTAGCAACATGTAGGGACAGCTAGTTATAATGATCCCATACTTTCTTCTGTCCCTCAACCTCTCCTATTATCCACACTCTATTCAGACCTAGGAAGATACCTACTCTTGCTGCTGCATACACAATATAAGAAGTCATAAAAAATCATTTAGTTTCCCTAATCCTGGTCAATTGATCATGTATAGCATCAGACACCACCAGTGGCCAATAAAGTTGTTGCTTTCCATTCAAGATAGTTTGAATAAAATGAAACATCCACTCGTTGAAGTGAAATTCATCCCTCTTCCCAAACACCCTAGACAACATCATGATAAAATCTGATACTTCTTTATAGAACTTTGTCCTCTTCAGTTGATCATGAAGTTTGGTTAGAGACTTCTTCTCTGTTCTCAACCATTTCTTATTCAAGTGAGTTTTTTTGGATGCCTTGTATTTTTTATATTTCTCTAAAGCTTCTACTTCCTTCAACTACACCAGGTTCTTTGGATCCGAGACACTAAACATAGTTTGAAAAATTTAAGGAGTGAGATCAATAATCACATTGTCTTGAGAATCCATACACTGCCTAGTGGCTGGATTGTAAGCACTGGCTTCTGTCATAATTAACTCTGGGCATTGGACAGATATAGGAAATAAAGTTATTTGAGCTAATCTAGACTCAACAATTATTTGTGTTCTCCCTATTATATCTTCAGCAAACACTTCTGAATACAGCTCCTCAAAATTGTATGAGCCCAAATTGGTGTTGGTGATATCTGACCAATCCGATTCCACTTTGCTTGTTGTAACCGCATGATACCTATGGTTATACCTCAAGCTGTAGGGTAACTATTCTGGCTTGATCTTCTTGGGCTTAGTTGTTTCCTTTGATGTTCATGCAAGTTGGTTCCTTTGAACAGCTTCTCCTGATGTTCCCAACATTTTTTAGATTTCTTGCAACAAAACCTCTAGTTAGATCCTTAAATAAACATCACAAAATATTCCTTAAAGTCATACCTTTCATACATACATCGGAAGCGGAACCAAACATAAAACATTCTAAACATTCTTCTTTAAAACACTATTGGGATCAGAGAAAAAACTCTTATCGAGATTACAAAAATAACGAGCAGGCTTGGAGTTGAAACTAGAATGGTGATCAGAATGAGGACTGGAATGGAAGCAGACTTGGTTTCTTTCATATTTTCTATTTTCATATTCCGTTTCGGTTTTGATTCCGCTTCCGACTAGGTTATCGTTATTTTGAAATAAAGCTTCTCACTATAAGCGGAGTTGGACAAGGGATGAAAAATGGAATTGACACTAATTATAAAATATGCCCAAAATCTAAATCAATTCCAATCTCGCTTCTGCCTAGGTTGACCATGATGTCATAAATGATTTTAATAGTTTAATGCATATATTCCTGATTAAAGACTAGGTCATATTAAAGGGGCTAACATATAACATGATAAGACCATCTCCATATGACCATGAGGCAACTGTACCTTTTAGGGCATCATATTTGAATTAAAACGTGAATATAGAAATGCACCAAGAAACCCAATAGAAAAACTAGGGCACAAATTTAACCCTTTCTAAACTAACCAGACTGAGTGTGCAAAAGATTCCAAGTAAAAACTACAATTTACTAAACCCTACTCATTGTACAAAAAACATTTAACCATAAACATTTGAAAATTAGGGCACCACGACTCGGTCACGGCTAAAATGTGAAAATGACCATGTTTAAACAAACAGACAAGAAACAAAACCATAAAAGCAATACAAAATCAAGAAAAACATAAGTAAAAACAAAACCAAAAAAAACATACAAACCTATTGACTTAACTTCCACTCCGGCTCCGACTCCAAAAAATATAAGAAAAAAGGTTTAAAATAAATACCGTCAGGATGGAGATCATAATGAGTTTTAAAGAAAGTTTCAAAACCCGATTCAGTTCCAGTTCCGGTCCCGACAAACTAAACCAAAGAAAAACAAATTGTTGGAAAAGAAAGACTCCAAACTTTATTTAAAAACAACCAAGGACAAAAAAACAAATGGGGACCCATTTTGACCAAGGCAAAATATGGGGTGGTTATGGAAGGCATAACAATTCCCTAGTGAATTCACCAAAAAATTGTTGGGTGAAAATTATGTAATCCCTTTAACAGATTACAAAACTTGCTTTCAACCAAAGTTGTGTGAGATACAATCTCTCCTCTCAGAAAGGGGAGGTGCCCTTCTTATTTCTTATTGAAACTAAGTAAAACTAATTAAGTATTTACATTGATGTACACTACGATTAAGAGATGGGGGTGTGTCACATTCATGTAATTCTCATTTTTTTTAAATAATATGTTTTACAATGCTTCACAGTTTTGAGTTCTTGATTCAGTATAACTACAAACTAGAAACAAAGTAGTAATTCTGATATTCTTATCTTGTCAAAGAAAATACTAAGAATACCAACTTAATAACGATAAATGATAAAACAAGAAAACTCACGAAGGCACAAAGTCATTTTGTAGCTTTCACTAATGAATCCTTTGTGATATATAACCAAGATTGTATTAGAAGCACAAAGTCTTCTAAATACTCTACGATAGATCCATGAACAACATGAACAAATACAACCACAAAGTCTTGTAAAGAGTTCACCAAGAACATGAAATCAAATAACATAAATTTGAATAAAAGAGTGTAACACAAAGTTTACATGGATTTACTCAAAGCCCTTTAGATCTTAATCACTAATCACTGTCAAACTCAATAAAATCCAAAAGATAATCGATTCCAACACAAAGTGTGGTATGCAACTTTCTTCTTTATTGATTAAAATAGATACACAAAGATGAACACAAAGTTTCATGTATTTTCTTCTCAAAATGGGCAGCACTTCGTTGCAAAAGATAAAAGATAAAGATTACAATAGGATCCTCTCTTATTTATAGATGGGAGAGAGGAGTAAAATTATGAAAATCAAAAGAGTGAATTTAGGAGAAAATCTAGGAACATACGACCTAACTAACTAGTTGAACTTATGCAAACATGTCATCCATATTTTTAGGAAAACATCTATGTTTTTACATGTAAATACATCTTGGAAAAAGACATCCAATATGTCAAGAACTATTTACATAAAGCATAAATGAAAGAAAAAAACTATTCAACAGTGGAGATGAAAAAATTCTTCATGGTTCCTTGCATTGGGCACGTAAGTCTTCATATCTCTTCTTTGTCTCCAATACGAATGCCTCATCTGGACCAATAGTGTAATCCACTATGGTGTGAAATCTAGTGATTGATCTTCTAAAAGATGAGTGAATCTTCTTGCATCTATCAAGATGCATCTTGATATTATCAAGAGAAAGCCACATGTCACAAATTGCATGCATGGAGGTCTTTGAAAATTTTGCATCCTCTACTTGCTTCATGATGACTTCCTTGTAGATCTATGAAAGTTCACTGACCGAGAGGAAAATATGATCTTCATCAAGGATCTTACCTAGTAACTCCTTAATTTCATTTTCTAGGATAACACGATGTCCTTCGACATCTTATTGTACTTGGTGGATATCTTCAATAAGAGACTTGATCACTTGAATGCAGTGATTCTGAGATTCTCTTACCTCCACATATTTCTCTTTGTCTGGAATTACCCCAAATTCCACCAACTTACTCAGCTTCTCCTCTTTCATTCATGACCAAAATGAGAGGCATTTTTCTATTTCTTTTTTCTCTTGGGAAAGTATGTTTTCTTCTTTATCAAGCTCTAATTTTATCTTGGCTATCTAAGTGGCCTTCATATCTGCAACATTTATAGCTTGTGAACCATGTTCTATCATTTCATCAATGAAATCATACAACACCTTACCCTTGGAGGAAAACTTCTTCACCTTTTTACTATTGGTTCCTCAAGGCTTATCATAGACAAAGGTTTGTTCATTTCCTAAAAATCCTACTTTGTTTATTCAAAAAAGTTGCATAACACTTAGCCTTCTCCTTGTACATATCTTGGGCTTGTTCAATCTTGTCAAGCCTTCTTGCTAATTCATCTAGTACAACCTATGCATCTTCCTTTTCACTTTCATTTGTCACTTTTCTGAGCTCGAATCTCATGACTGTGTAGTCCTCCATGTTAACATCACCTTCTTCTTGCAAAGCTAGACCAATCTCTACAAACTTCTAACAAATTTTGTCAACATGAAGCCTTGAATGAAATTTTTCCTTTTTCTTCCCCTTGTCTTTTGGAGGATCTATCTCTTCAAGATCAAGCTCTTCTGGAGATATCATTTGTTTCTTTCACTTTGATACTTGAGAGACCAACCAAGGAGGAAAGGATGAAGTATATGTTTCTTGACATACCGTCAACTCTTCTGTAGAAGCTACTTCTATAGAAATTATTGGTATGGTAAAAATCAAGGGAGTATATGTCATGATTTCTCCAGTAGACTACATACCAAGTTGACTCTACAAAGATTCATTCATAAATCTGTTGAATTTAGCTTTAGATGAAATATTAAAAGATGGAGATGACAAAATTGGGATGGATGAGGGATATATTAAAAAAACATCAATAATTTGTGTAAGTGAAACTATAGGGGAGTGGTAAGCATGGTTTATGTTGCAGGAGAAATAGAAATGTCCACTACATGTGTGCTAAATGTGGGAGGAGGTGAAGTATGGAGAGGAGGTGGAGGAGTGTTAGGATTGGGAGGTGTATGAGGAACATTTGAGGTAATAGGTGATGACATTTGGGGAAGATATTTGACAATATTTTCATGTGGAGATAGAGATTTTTCATCATCATGCCTAGGTTCTTCCTCATTACCTTCCTTTTCTCCTTTATCAATTTTAGACTCATTTTCTTTTGCAGACTCTTCTTCTTCAAAAATTTTTTCCTCAAAAGAAAGCTCTTTTCTTGTTGTATGTGGAGGTTCATATTTTTTTGCCTCTTGTTCTTCAATATTCTATGTAAATTTCTTACCAATGATGAACTTGATTCTAGGACCCTTTTTGGGAGAAGGAGTAGTCGCTTGTTTGTTCTTTATGCAGAGTTCTGGCCATTGACTAGTTTATGCTCCTGATGCTTCTCCTTCTGATTTGTTCTTGAAAGCTTTCATTTGGAAACCATCTTTATGCAACCATTTTGTTGTGTCGTTCAATATGGGAGAAATCCTTTCCCTAATAGAGATACTTTCCTTTTTAGACCATTGAATTGGAGGTAAGGGCCTCTTAGCAATCTCATCTTCTTCATAACTAGAGTTTTGGATGTCGCCAGGATCTTGAAAATCCTCTGGTAGATCAGCTAAACCTAGCTCTCTAATTTTCTCTAATGTTAGCCATCAAAAGTCCATTTTTTGTATGTCAACTTCATCCCTACAATCCACCCATATTTCTTCAAAGTGGTAGAAATTTCAATGATCTTTCTTCAATTTCCTCTTAACATCCCGGTAGTCAAATTCAAATCTATATTTGTATGTTTTGATAGTTATGACTTGTGTTTTTTCATAGATTGAATTTTCCTTTTGTACATGGTGAATAGTATACCTCCCAATTATCAGTGGAAACTTGAAACCTAGTTTATGAATTCTCATGTGTTCCTTATGGACTAAGATCAGTTGTCTACATAGTTCCATGAGTATCCACTTATTTAAGGGATATTTGGGCAACATGTAAGAACAACCAGTATAGCAACCCACTCTCATATAGGTGAAAGTTGTAAATTGAAAAAAGATACACCCAACTTTACTAACCACTTTGTATGCCTCATCCGATACTCTCTTCTTTTCAAGAGTTGGATCAAAACTGAAAAAGTAGGGTTGCAAAGAAGGCATATGTAACCCTCCTAAAATGATGAAGACTTTCTCTTAATTTCAGCTGATAAATATACTCATACACAGGTACAAAATGTATTTTTCCCTTTGTAGATAGCCCCGGAAATTGTTGCATTATTGTGGTAGCATACACCAAATAAGAAGTAATGTAGAACTTCAGAGTGGTCGACACATTTATCAATTGCTCATGAATTTCATCACTAATTTGAGTCCCCCAATCAATATGAGATTTCTTTCTCCTGATGATCTAGATATATTCATACATCCATTCCTAAAAATGGGATGACTCGGGAAATCCTTTAACCTTGCTCAAGAGAGTAATCATATCCATGACATCTTCTTTGAAATCACTCCTAGGAAGCCCCTTTGGCCATCTTGAGATAGTAGGCCTAGGTTTTTTCAACCATTGGTTGTTAATAAAAATTTTAGCCTTAGTTGGATCCTGATCATAAACCTCCTATTTCTATTGCATTGAGATCTTTGTGTATTGTTCCATGTGAGGACCCCAGAAAACATTATCAAAAAAATCAGGATCTAATCTCATCATGACTTTCCTTGAGGAATCTATTACACTTATGTTATCTCTAATGTAGTGAGATGCAACCTGGAGAAAAACTATGTATTACAAGAAAAATTCAGGAATGTGGATACCGGGTGCAAATTTCTATGGAAAATAGCTCTCAAGTTGCCTTCTAAGGGCTTTTTCTCAATTCTTTTCATAAAATATTCAAGGTCTTGATGATCAATTTCAATGTCTTTAATTTCATCCACCTTTGACATCACCATAGTAGGAAGAAAGACACACAAATATTTGTATTTCATTTTTCCTTCTATCTTAGAAGATTATGGAGGCTTCTTTATTGCCATTTAAAAACTATAGGATCAAGGGATATCACCTTCTTGGATCACCTAACAAGATCTTGAGAGGAGCTGCAAGAATAGTGAATCAATAGATGTTAGGGGAAAATGTAGCGTTGGGAAGTGTGAGGCAAGCAAGAAACTCAAAGCAAGTGTGAACAAGCTATTTTGCATGTAAAATGGAGCATGGGCAAAGAAACGAGGTTCAGAGCACAAGCGGAGTGATTTTAGAGTGTTAGAAGAAAAACCTACTTTTTGTGTAGGAGCGTTAGAAATCAGCGCTCCTACACTTGGGATGGTGATTTCACATGTGGGGGCAATGTGTCACGTACCAATTTTATCAATTATTTAAATGTAATTATTAATCATGAGATTTGCATGTTTATGTTAAATGATTATTTAAATTGAAAATTGAAACTGAAATTAAAATTGAAATGCAAACGAAATGATTTGAAATTCATTATTGTAAAATTTGGGGTTTGTCATTGTTGATGAGAAATTGAGTGTAAGTAAATGTAGGAACAGGTGAACGAGAATAAAGGTGAGAAAATTGATCAGGTAGAGTCATTTTAGACATTACACGTTAATGAGGATGATGGAATCTCACACACCACTTATTTATTTTCATGATGATTATATTTGGAAATTTTAAATAAGTTTATATGATTGCTCAAATTTATGTGAAAAGGAATATGTTTGTTTTGAAATGAAAGATTGATTGTTTCACAATTTGAGTATATTATGTTATTGCATGGAAAGAAAATAAAAAATGTAAATCCTATTGCAAATCAAAATATTGTTATTATATATAAGGGGATAAATTGATTTTATTTAAATAATTAATTCTTTGTGTAAATCTTTTATTTTAGTTGAAAATAATGATGTTTTTTAATTCTAAATTATTAGAATATCCATATATAGAAGAAATATATATGTTTATTAAATAATTATATTTTAAATTTGGTTATTTAAATGGAAATTAGAAATAAATGAATTACGTTCAAACTTGAAATTTAAAATCAAAACAGCAGTAAACAAATTGAAAACAATTACTCTTCAATCAATATTTGCATGCAATCACAAATAAAACTTGGATTTTGGCCATCTCTGCTGGAGATCAAAAAACTGAAATTGTGGATCGAATTTAATGAAACTCCACCATTTGCATGATTTAGGAAAAGAAGAGAAAATTATTTTTGGTAGAGACAAGGAGATCTAAGCTTAGAGGAAAATTGTTTTTTATTTGATAGACGACTCTGCTTAGTTCCTGTGTGCTAGGAAAAAGAAGATAGAGTTGTTTTTTTAGAGGGGATCTTGATTTAAAAAGAATAAGGGATGCACAAGTGTCAGAGGGAGACAAAATCTATTTTTGGAGAGAAGCAGGCAGAAAACATTATTTATTTTATCCTTTTTGGAATACTATTGGATCCCATCCGCATATGAGAAAGAGAGGAAAGGAGAACAAAGTATTTTCATATTCTTAATATGCAAGTGAAGAGAGTTTCTTTTTTTTATTATTTATTATCTTGAGTTTGTTAAACTCCCAAGGGCGGCTAAAAGGGATGCACTCCAGAAGGAAGAGAGGGGTGATTTTTTAATGCTATCCCCATCATACGTATGGGAAGGAGTTGTGAATGAGAACATAAATCTGCCCTCTGAGAAGGCATGAATGAGAGAGGAGAAGGAGAGCAGCCAACAGGTGAAGAAGTAAATAGGAAAGGAGTAGAAGGAAGGAGAGGACGCAAGCAACAAGAATAGAGAAGGGAAAAAGGTACATGGACAGAGAGTCGGGCAAGGTGCGCTAGAATAAAAAAAGAGAACATAGATATCACTCTCATACAAGTGTGGAGATAACAAGAAAGAGACGTAGTCAAAAACATAAGAGAATTTAGAACAAAAAATTGAAAGAGGAAACACCAACAGATCAGAATCAGGAAACATATAGCTATAGGAATACCAGGTAGATTCAATGAAATTAATATTCACCAAAATTTATAGTCAATTCATATTTGGGTTTAATTCTTTCTCTTATATTCTTGTATTTTAATTTCAATAGAAAACAAATCACTGTTTTAATCAAATTTAGAAGAAATATTTTACACCAAACTGTGTTTTTTTATGGAAAATCAAAGAATATCTTAAACAGAAAATTGTTGAACAGCTTGAATAGAAAAATATCAAGAAACAATAGATTTATTTATTTTAGGAAATTTTGATTTAATATATTGAAATGATGCACACAAGAAAAAAAGTATGTTTTAGATTTATTTAAATTTAGAAATGCTTCATAAATCAAAATTGTCAAATAGATAAAACTTTCAAAACAATAGAAACAGAAAAGATAGTGTTTTTGGTTTAAATGAAATTGCTGAATGTTTCCAGAATTATAAGATCAAATAATTTTATGTAAAGATTTATGCTTGAAAAAGTAAGAATAAAATTTGATAATCCTCTTGAAATGAAACTAAAATTTTCTGCGAAATAGAAGTAAATATGAAGTATTTACATTTTTGAAAAGATAACATTTTAGAGAAATATGAAAAATAGAAAGAAAAGGAAGTAGAATTAAAAATATAAATTACTTTGAAATCAATCGAATTAGATAAAGGCTATATTGAAGTGTTATTAAATCTAATGAGAAAATGAACCGAAAGAAAGTGTGCTCATTTATTCAAATTTATATGTATTAGTTACGTACTTGAGATACACCTTCTTTAATTTACTTTTATTATATTATTTTAAATATGAACTTAATGTTATTTAAGATTTAAAAATGTGCAATTATTGCATTAAAAACCATATTTTCTTGAAATATAAAGTGCAGTTCATGTGTATGTGAAAGATCATTTTTATTTTAAATGGAGCCATGCATGCTTGATAATTGAATGTGCATGACATGTGTTTGGAAAGTTACCTTTTGGGATGAGTGTCGAATATGCATTTATAGAGAGTGTAGTTTTGCTTTTCCAAAACTACTTTTATTTGTCATGCATGAAATTTGACTTGGCCAAGTAACTTAAGGACCATTGAAATAGATGGAATATGTATAACTCTCTACCATATCCTAGTATCGAACTTCGTTGTTTCTTAAATCAATTAAAACAATAAAAATTCTTGTGGTTTTACTAGTTATACTAGGCACGCATCAGATTCCATCCTGCTTGTTGACTTGTTTTTGCTAAGCGATTCATGCAGGGTTGGGTATTCTTTAAATGACTAAGGAATTCCAAGGAAGTGTAAGCTTCGAGGTTGGGCAGAAAAAGTGCCTGAACCTTGTTCTTGTCTTCATGTTTGAAGATTGGCTATTGGATTGAAGATCAAATGAATATTTCTTCATATATTTATTGTATTTTATTATTGAATGATTATTGTAGAACTTAAGGCGACAGAATGCCTAAGTCTTGAATTATAAATTTCTTTTACAATGTTTTGTATTATAAATGTTGTGAAGTATGACACGTATTTATGAATGTAATTAGATGTATTATGAATCTTATTGTAGACTTTAAGTCATTGCTTTGAAATCTTTTGGATTTTATGATGTCTAATGAATGAAATGTTGACTTTATTTTGAATATAAATGAATTTATTTAAAGTGTTGTCGTTGTTTTGAATTAAAGAGTTTAGCACTTTACATTTGGTATCAGAGATGTCAGGTTCTGCACTGAAACCTATGAGCTCATTATGCAATAATGTGTAAATCTTATCAATAGACAAAGGTTGAAAAGTTCTTGTGCCAGAACGACAAGAGAAAAGAACTTAAGTAAGTGAAAAGGAATATGTAAGCATTAGTAACTTGCGTAAATTAGAGCTAGTTAAAGATTCATCCCTGGAATTAGAATTCCTAAACTAACAACTTATGATAAAACCTAGGATTGCGGGAGATTATGCAATCAAGTTTTGTAGGAAGGTTAGGAAGAATAACTTGTACATACATGGCTCTAAGAAAAAGATAATTAGTAGGAATGAGATAAATTGAATTGTAGAAACCTACGATTGAAAAAGAGTAAGGAACTCTTGGATTAGTGTAAACACTATGAATCCATGTATGCAAAGTTGGCATAGATTAGATTGATCAAGGTAGGATAGGAATTAAGGAAGTATCCTCAAGGGTTGGGGAAATCTTGACTTAAACTCTTGTGCTAAGATAAAGATCTTGTTAGAAAAGAGTTAGTACCGAGGAATTGAGAAAATACCAAAACGGTGAGAGGAAACAATCAATGACATGAGCAAGGTTCCTCCAATCAAAATCAATGGGTTTATTGAAGTTTTTGGAATCAAACAACTTATGAATAATGGTTCCAAAAGGGAAAAGGAATGCAACATGGTTCTATGTGTCAGGACACTAGAAGTTGCAAGGAAAGCAATACTCTGAGTTGAGAAGTACATCAACAAAAGAGGTTTGTAAGAATGGATATTCCTCCATTAAAAAGGATATTAGAAAGAAGATAGAATATAATTTGTTGTTGATTATTCATTGGATCTCCTACTGAATGATCCTATATGTTGAATATGTGAAAAAAAAAACAATGAAAAATCTAACTTTGAGAAAAGTGTATTTAAGGTATGTCATGAGGTAAGGAAAAGAAATGAAAATTCAACAAGAAGGAATGACAAACCTTTTCCAAAGAAGAAAGTAAATTTCTAGAATTTCAACGTAAGAAGAACGAAAATTACGGAAACACTAAGGGGGGGAGGAAGAGAGTGAAATGACTCAAGCTAAGTACCGCACCAAACAAAAACTTGGTTATGACTTATTTGCAAGTCATAAGGACAATTAAGTCATACATTTTATGACCAAAAAGGGAAAAAGGACAAATGGAAAGGTTAAGAACTATGACCCTTATACCTTATGATTATCTGATCTAAAGATCAAGTATATTATTATCAATGCCTTAAAAAAGGATAGGAAGATAACTTGATCATGATAAGCAAGATCATTGTCTATGGGATTGACAAGGATAGATTTAAGAGACTCCTAATTGGAAGAAAGTGTCTCTATACTCCTATATAATTTATATAGAGAATTTAAATAATGATGTTGTTTCTATATGAAATATATCCATGTCGTGAAATGACTTGACACTGAAGCTTACTATGCTAAGAAACCTTTGGACGAAAGAAAAAGGTTGGCTATTTAAGCTATTGAGATGGAGTGAAAAATAAAGTAAGATGTGACATTATGTGAACCACACCAAAATCTATTTATGAGAATGATTAAATCACTTAATCACTACCTTACTCTTGAATGAGACCTTGGGTTAAAGATAATCTAATTGGGACAAGAAGTTCATTCAATAAAGAGAGAGACCTTATGATGAGACTAAAACCTATTGATTTTGGTTACGTACTGGATTTCTCTTTAACACCTTTAAGTAGGAATTAAACTTGATTGATTTGTACATTGGGTCTTGACTATAGCCATATAGAGTGGGGAAATCTATAAACAATAAAAATAGTCAACAATTAAGGATTCCATCCTAAGAATTGGAAGGGAATATTGGGTTTAAGATTTTCCCATGCGATTGAATATCATTGGAGATAATGAAACTCCCAAAGGATAGAAGCATAAGAGGGATGCCTAGTAAGATAAAGGAATTTGTATTATTGAAAATAATTTACTTTAAGTAGTGTTTATATTAAAAGAGAAACACTTTCAAAAGGAAGTATCTATTGTCATGACAGAACATCATAGAATTTTCACTTAGCAAAAAATGCTGAAAATCTTACGGAGAACATTAGAATTTTTACTTGTGCTCAAAATGGATATATTGAAGTTGAGACTCTCCTATAATTAAGAAATCATGGAGGTAAATTTTTATTCTTGATGATTAGATATGATATTAAATTTATTATTATCTAGAGATCAACGTGAATGAACGAGGATTAATACTCAAAATTAGTATCAAATTAAATCAACGAAATTAGATTGAGCTTAAAGATGAATTGAATCTTTGAAAATAATCCAAGGACAAAAGGAAATCCATGGTACGGATGTCTTGAGATAAATTGGAATTATCTCCGCAAGAACCTATAACCATTCGCATGAAGATTAATAATGGCATAAGATCAAAATAGTTTATCACTTAGTCAAAGGATAGACTATTGTTGGATATAAAAGAACCTATGTGTCCAAAATTTGGAAGATTCGAGAATGGAATGAGGAAAATAATGTCAGAGTTAGGACATCATAATGACAAAGGGAATTTTCAGATGAGGATCCACTATCATCTGGAAGAAGATAGAGTAAGAAGTTGCATGGACTGTAGCAAAGTAATGACTAGCATGCCAGGAAATGAAGACCAGAAGTTATCATTGGTAGGGCATGTAACTCTCTTGAGATTCTAGAAGGAAAATGGTAGAACACAAGACAAATTGATTTGTCGATGTTAGTAGAATAACATAATTTTCTGGTGGATAGACTCATCAAAGGAATCAATAGTTTTTGGAAACTTGACTTATAGGATTTTGATCCTAAATAATATATTGTGGGTAAGTGGTTGCTTAGTAAACCTAAAAGGTTATTTCAGTTTAGAAAATAATAATAGGGATTGAGTAAACCAAAATCATACCATGATACATTCATTTGAATAAATGTGCAATGTATTACTTTAGTCAAATAAGTAAAATAATGGAGTAAATCTTGAATGATTTGTAAACTTCTAAATTGAAGTTTGGACCATTCTATGGAAAGAAAGAAAACTCTTTTAAAGCTGAAAAAGGCTTGGATATAATCATAGACTTGATAAAATATCAAAAAGGAATAATAGATCGAAGTGATCGATGAAACTTAATTAATAATAAAGCTTAAGTGTGGAGCAGTATCAAAAATAACAAGTGTCCAGGAGAAAGGTTATGCTCGAGATAAACAAGTAATCAAGGGAAAGTACATTATGGTAAGGATAATGAATATGTAAGTGGCAAATGGACTCGGGTTATGAGTCAAGTCTAACAATGAAAATTCAAAGGAAAGGATTGGACCCATAATGTAGTGTACAATACATCGAGATTCCTCTTCCATTTGGATTATACTAAGGATAAATGCATGGACCAATGAATTCTGATCACTAAGCATAGTTATTATTATATATGGGATGTATTTATAGAATAAAGCTCTTTGGGAGAGTTGTGTGAAGCATACGAGATTTCCCTATGTGATAGTAAGGGCTCTTGAAGGAAGGTCTAGAAAGGACAAGATTACTGTATAGAATGAATGTTTTATAAATCTTACGTATTTTAAGAAATCATCAAAGTTGGCTACGAGATTTGTGGGACCCTCTGATGTACTAGAAGTCATGAATCCAGTTTCTTATAGACTAGTGTTAATAGGGATAGTACTCAATACAAGATCCAGTGGAACTAGTATACTGAGGATAGTGCCACATGGGAGGATTTTGAGACAATTGAACATCATTTTTCCTCATTTTCATTCTTAGAATAGTATTTTCTTAATGCATGAGATACTTGATGCTCTGGTTTTTGATTCACATGTTGTGAACTTAGATAGCATGGATGCTACTATGAATCGCTTATGCTTATGTTGATGTTAGTTTTTATTTCATTATGATTGAGATACTATGTTTTATTGATTCAGATACTATGCTTATTGATTGATTAATAAGACATCAAGACGATGTCTCTTCCAACAGGGGAAGGATGTCACGTACTGATTTTATCAATTATTTTAAATGCAACTATTAATCATGAGATTTGCATGTTTATGTTAAATGATTATCTAAATTGAAAATTGAAAGTGAAATTGAAATAGAAATGCAAATGAAATGATTTGAAATTCATAATTGTAAAATTTTGGGTTTGTCATTGCTGATGAGAAATTGAGTGTAAGTGAACGCAGGAACATGTGAACGAGAATGAAGGGGAGTACATTGATCAGGTAGAGTTGTTTTAGCCATTAGACATTAATGAGGACGATGGAATCTCACACACCACTTAGTTATTATTAATGTATTTTCATGATGATTATATTTGGAAATTTTAAATAAGTTTATGTGATTGCTCAAATTTATGTGAAAAGGAATATGTTTGTTTTGAAATGAAAGATTGATTGTTTCACAATTTGAGTATATTATGTTATTGAGCGGAAAGAAAATAAAAAATGTAAATCCTATTGAAAATCAAAATATTGTTATTATATATAAGGGGATAAATTTATTTTATTTAAATAATTAATTCTTTGTGTAAATCTTTTATATTAGTTGAAAATAATGATGTTTTTTAATTCTAAATTATTAGAATATCCATATATAGAAGAAATATATATGTTTAAATAATTATATATTAAATTTGGTTATTTAAATGGAAATTAGAAATAAATGAATTACGTTCAAACTTTAAATTTAAAATCAAAATAGCAATAAACAAATTGAAAACAATTACTCTTCAGTCAATATTTGGATGCAATCACAAATAAAACTCGGAGTTTGGCCATCTTTGCTAGAGATCAAAAAACTGAAATGGTGGATCGAATTTAATGAACCTCCACCATTTGCATGAATTAGGAAAAGAAGAGAAATCCATTTTTGGTAGAGATAGGGAGATCTTAGCTTAGAGGAGAGCTGTTTTTTATTTGATAGACGACTCTGCTCAATTCCCATGCACAGGGAAAAAGAAGACAGAGTTATTTTTTTAGAGGCGATCTTGATTCAAGAAGAAGAAGGGATGCCCAAGTGTGAGAGGGAGACAAAATCCGGTTTTGGAGAGAAGCAGGCAGAAAAAATTATTTATTTTATCTTTTTTGGAATTCTATTGGATCCCATGCGCATCTAAGAAAGAGAGGCAGGGAGAAAAAAATATTTTCATCTTCTTAATACACAAGTGAAGAGAGTTGATTGTTTTATTTTATTTATTATCTTGAGTCTGCTAAACTCCCAAGGGCGGCTAGAAAGGATGTGTGCCAGAAGGAAGAGAGGAGTGAGTTTTTAATGTTATCCCCATCATACGTATGGGAAGGAGTTGTGAATGAGAACATAGATTTTCCCTCTGAGAAGGCGTGAATGAGAGAGGAGAAGGAGAGCAGCCAGCAAGTGAAGAAGTAAATAGGAAAGGAGTAGAAGGAAGGAGAGGACGCAAGTGGCAAGAATAGAGAAGGGGAAAAGCTATGTGGATAGAGAGTCAGGCAAGGTGCACCAGAATAAAAGAAGAGAACAAAGATCTCACTCTCATACGAGTGTGGAGATAAGAAGAAAGAGAGGTGGTTAGAAACAAAAGAGAATTTAGAACAGAAATTTGATAGAGGAAACACCAAGAGATCAGAATCAGGAAACATGCAGCTATAGGAATACCAGGTAGATTCAATGAAATTAATATTAACCAAAATTTACAGTCAATCCACATTTGGGTTTAATTCTTTCTCTTTTATTCTTGTATTTTAATTTGAATAGAAAATAAATCACTATTTTAATCAAATTTAGAAGAAATATTTTACACCAAACTGTGTTTTTATGGAAAATCAAAGAATATCTTAAACAAAAAATTGTTAAACAGCTTGAACAAAAAAATATCAAGAAGTAGTAGATTTATTTATTTTAGGAAATTTTGATTTAATATATTGAAACGATGCACACAAGAAAAGTAGTATGTTTTAGATTTATTTAAATCTAGAAATCCTTCATAAATCAAAATTGTCAGATAGATCAAACTTTCAAAACAATAGAAATAGGAAAGATAGTGTTTTTGGTTTAAATGAAATTGTTGAATGTTTCCAGAATTATAAGATCAAATAATTTTATGTAAAGATTTATGCTTGAAAAAGTAAGAATGAAATTTGATAATCCTCTTGAAATGAAACTAAAATTTGTTGTGAAATAGAAGTAAATATGAGGTATTTAATTTTTTGAAAAGATAACATTTTAGAGAAATATGAAAAACAGAATGAAAAGGACGTAGAATTAAAAATATAAATTACTTTGAAATCAAATGAATTAGATAAAAGCTATATTGAAGTGCTATTAAATCTCATGAGCAAATGAACCAAAAGAATGTGTGCTCATTTATTCAAATTTATATGTATTAGTTACGTACTTGAGATACACCTTCTTTAATTTACTTTTATTATATTATTTTAAATATGAACTTAATGTTATTTAAGATTTAAAACTATGCAATTATTGCATTAAAAACCATAGTTTCTTGAAAGATAAAGCGCAGTTCATGTGTTTGTGAAAGATCATTTTTATTTTGAATGGAGTCATGAATGCTTGATAATTGAATGCACATGACATGTGTTTGGAAAGTTACCTTCTGGGATGGGTGTTGAATATGAGTTTATAGAGAGTGTAGTTTTGCTTTTCCAAAACTACTTGTATTTGTCGTGCATGACATTTTACTTGGCCAAGTAACTTAAGGACCATTGAAATAGATGAAATATTTATAACTCTCTACCATATCCTAGTATCGAAATTGCTTGTTTCTAAAATGAATTAGAAAATGAAAATGTTTTTGGTTTTACTAGTTATTCTAGGCACGCATCAGATTCCATCATGCTTATCAACTTCTTTTTGCTAAGTGATTCGTGTAGGGTCGGGTATTCTTTGAATGACTAAGGAATTCTGAGGAAGCATAAGCTTTGAGGTTGGGCAGAAATAGCACCTGAACCTTGTTCTAATCTTCATGTTTGAATATTGGCTATTGGATTGAAGATCAAATGAAGATTTTTTCATATGTTTATTGTATTTTATTATTGAATGGTTATTGTAGAACTTAAGGTGACAAAATACCTAAGTCTTGAAATTTAAATTTCTTTTACAATGTTTTGTATTATAAATGTGGGGAAAGATGACAATATTTATGAGTGTAATTCTAGATGTATTATGAATCTTATATTGTATACTTTAAGTCATTTTTTTGAAATATTTTGGATTTTATGATGTCTAATGAATGAAGTGTTGACTTTCTTTTGAATATAAATGAATTTATTTAAAGTATTTCTATTGTTTTGAATTAAAGAGTTTAGCACTATACACACTAAAAATCAGTGATCCTACATGTGTCATGTATTTGGTGGAAACAAGTGTCGAGGTGTTGAAATCCAACGCTTGATCATGTAGCGGAACTTTAGTTTATGTTTGTGCGCTGATTTTCAGTGCTTGAGCATACACTTCATCCTTTGTTGGGTCAAGATGTCATAGAAGACTTTTTCACCACCTTGATACTTGGAGTTGGAAGGTCATTCCTTGTTGGAGTAATGAATTTCATCTCTCCAACATATAGAGTTAGGAAAACTTAATGATGCTTGAGCGTAATTTTTCATCGCTCTTGCATATGGGGAAGTTCAGATGTTTGTTCGAGCGGAGAAAAAGCTTTCTTGAGCATATATGAGACAGTGAAAAATGATGGCGATCGGTGAAAAGGTAAGAAAATCACTGGGAGATGAAAATGTGCAAATTAAATAGCTAAGAAGACAAGAAAATCCTGAAGGATAAAAAATGGAAGCGATAGAAAGAAAGAAAACAATTTCAAGGTATGGCGAAACTAAAACCAGGTATGGAGGAACTAAAATGACTTCAAAAATGAAAAAAATTGAAACCCTAATCAAAGGAAAGAAAATAATCAAAGACTGAAGAAGAGGAAAGACACCAATACATACCTGATAAAAACTCAAAACCCTAGATTTTGGAAAAACTTTGAACTTGAGCTCGCAACAAATTCATCTGCAACGTCATTTGAGACCTGGAAGATGACCAATGCTTGGAAGGAATGAATATGGTGGACTAAAATGAAGAAGATTAGTTTACTATGACCTTATAAAATCATTTAGAGAAGACTATCAATGCAACTCAAGTTGCATTAATTACAATCATATAATGGAAAAATAAATGCACTAGTGGCGATTTTCACTAGTTGTGCATGTATTAGACTAAGTAAAACAAAAAGTGCAATAGCACTGAAAAATAGTGCTCATGCATCAAAATATAGGTGTTACTGTAAAGTGTAGGAGCATTGAAAATTAGCGCTCCAACGCTTAGATTTTATTATTTTCTAACTTAGGGCTCATGTAGGAGCATTGATTTTCAACACTCCGATATGAATCACAATTTTGACTAACTCTCAAAGGTTGAGAGTTATAAAAGATACTTATTTCGAACCTCTTTGAAAGAAAGATAGGGGGAAACACTCAAATGGATTATTTGAGGTTTTGAACCATATATTGAGGTGAATTGAAAATTACCCTAATTTTGCGCTCTTCAAGTACATAAAACTATGAAACAGACAAGTTTCATAGGGGGTTATCCCATGAATCTAGCGCAGCTAGATTTGAGGATAACAGTCTATTATGAAAAATTCTATTACAACTATAATATGTGTAAGGAATTTTTCATAGCCTATTTTTAGGATATTCTAGGTGCCCAAGATTGGAGAAAGAATATTACATGTAATGACTCTTATAAGGGGTGTAAGGGAATGTTGTACATGTTTCCAAATGTGTGTTCATGGCTTGGGATATTGTGCCATGTGGATTTGGATTCCCCTCTCCTTCTATATGTTTCTTGAGGCTTTCACTTCTCTATATATTAAGTGTCTTTCATAGTAGAATGCATAGTTTGTTTGCAGGTAACAAAGTGTTGCTAGTATCACTCCAGAATAGGTGTTTGTTTTGAAGCGCTTATTGAATAGGCTTTATACTTGGAGATACATTGTATTCACTATTTGATATAATAGATAAGTATTGTGCTTTTGGAGGGTGGGGGTTTTTACCTGAAAGGATTTTCCCCGTGTATATTTGGTGTCATTGTTTTATGTGTTGTTGTTTTATTCCATTATTCCTATGTGTTTCTCTATTGTAACTGAATAAGGTGTTAAAAAGGAAAAAAATTGTAAGTCTCCCCTACTTAGATTAGTGTAGGAAGCTATTTTTGCTCACTCGGCTTCCTTTTAATACCCATGTACAAATAATCTAATCTCTCATAATTGGAGAAAAGAGGAAACCTCATGGGAAACACTCCTCTCCAAAAGAGAGAAAAGTGAATCAAGGACTAAGAATCCTCCAAAATAATGTCCCAAAAATAATAATAACATGAATCACATCATTGAAGCATGAAGAAGTTGTAGACAACTATCAAATGATGACTAATATAGTTCTGAAATATAGAACCTCCTTTGAAATAAATGATGATTAGGATCAACAAGACAAGAATTTGCATGAGTTTCCTCACTGACACTACATGAACAATTATCATATGGAAAACAAAGGTGAACATATGACAATCTGAAGTAAGATGATCTTCCTCATTCCTTAGCTCACAATCACTCAATAAAAACACATAATAATGTAACAATTTGGTTTTGATTTATTTAAATCCACACAACATATATTTAAATTTTGCAACACAAATAATATAAACAAATTACAAATGAAGAATCTTCACATGCCTTCTCTCTTTGCAAAAAAAAAAAAAATCAACTTTTAATGATGCAATACAAAGCCTTGATAACTTTAATTTTTTTAAACTCCCATTTACCTATCCTTTGTTCTATGTGTCAAATTATTTTTGATTCCCTTTTGTGGTCTTCACTTGACTGATTTTCTTCAATCTATTGGCCCCTACTCTACAAATTCATTTTCATTTATTACTTGTGCCTCATACCTGTGCACTCTTCCCTTATAGTTGTGTATGGGTTATTGCCTTGAGCCTTTTTTTTTTCTTTTTTTTGTTCTTTCCTTATGGTTGATTCCTCCTTTGCCTATTGGCCTCCTTCCTTATAGGTGTGCATACTCTCTCTCTCATCTGTTGCACCTTCTTTTTCTCCTCAACTGCACATAGTCTAGTTCGTTGCCTCCCCCCTCTTCTTCACTTGACAGACCCCTCCATATGTCTTCCTTTGATTCTCTCATCCTTGAAGATGAAGAGGCATATAAATATTTACTTCAAGATTTTTAAAAGAACATAATATCATTGGCTAGATGAATGATAAATCGGCCAACAAGAAAAAAAGAAATGTTACACCAAAATTTTCATTTCAATTAAAATAAAAATACTCCTTTATCATCCCCCTTTTCCAATTTATCATTTAAATTTCACATCAACCTTCCAATAATCTCACCATCGAAATTATGCGACAACAATTTCATGAGGCAATATTTTGATCAATTCATGTGCATGATCTATGCTTTCACACTTCACATACATGTCTAAAATTGATGGCCATCATAGATCTATACAAAAAAATGTAGAATAGATTGACTTTACACTAGAAAATGGCATTCACTTAAAATATTTTCTTTCATCACACCTCATGAGACAACATTTCTCCAAGTTTCATAGTGAAGACGAAGAATTTAAAAGATTTAAGCACTACACAAAGAGAGGAAAACTAAACAAAATTAAATAAACCAAAATTTGAAGAAAATAAAACCAACGATATTCTTGGGTGGTGTTGATCACTTGTCTTCCTAAATGATCCTACACTAGACACGTCGGGTAAGTGAAATGTTCCTTGAGTTGGTAAACTCAAGAACATTGAAAGGTGCATGGGATGGTAATCCCATGTTTGTTTTTTATCCATAGTTTCTCCTTGTTTATGGGATCCTTCCCTCTTCTATTCTTCTACTCAACCTCAACACTCGAGCCACCTCCATTTTTGTTATTCTTCTTATTTGAACAACTTCCTACCATAGGTCCACATTTGTGACCACCACATTTTTTTGGGTTGCTATTCTTTGTTCCTTTATTGTGCTACTGTAATAAATCAAAATAAAATCTACCCTTTGAATGGTTGTAAATAATTTTATTCACTTCGTTCCTCTTCCTCTATTTTCTTATTTTCCACACTACAACAAACAATAGAGATGGATTATTTCATCTTCTTCTCCTTCTCTTTCAAAAAATTCAGCACCTACTTTTTTCCATATTATCAGATGGTATAAACATTATTTCTACCATCATAGATGGCCTTCTTGTCAAATTTTCATGGCCTACCCAACAACACATGACAAGTAGTCATAGGAATCACTTCACACAACACCTCATCTCTATAAGAGCCAATCTAAAAATTAACTAAACACTTCTCACTCACAGTCATTTTGTGTTCCTTCTGCAACCAAGAAAATTTGTACGGACAAGGATGCTTACTCCTTTTCAAACCTATATTTTCTACCATCTCCTTAGAAACTAGGTTATCCCTACTACCACTATCTACTATAACTTTGCAACACTTACCTCTAGCCTTGCCAACATTTTGAAAGAGACTCCTTTGGGATGGTTCCTCCTCAACCACCTTTGGGTTCACCAACACTCTCCTCATCATGAGAGATTCATCTTCTTCTAGGTCTTCACCTTTTAGGGGTGCATCACGTTCCTCATTCTCTTGTGCCAAGTGGTTTCTTTCTACACTCTTTTTGTTTCCCTCTTGTACTTGAGGACACTCAAAATCATGATGACCAATTTCTCCACATTGGTAACATCTACCTAGAAACACTTTGTTCTTGTTACCACATCCTCTTGTTGATATCTCCTTTTCTTTTGTTTTCCTTTGTTGCTACTCACTTGTCCCTTCTCAGTTGTAAATCTTCCTCAACTTTTCGAATTGGTTATTGGTCTTTTCATTAATTTCTCATCAACCTTTAATACATATTGGTATACTTCATCCACTATAGTAATTTTTAGCATACTCATTTCATCATGAATGTTAAATCATAAGCCATTTACATACCTGGCTACCTTTTCCCTATCAATTTAATACCTTCCAGATCAAATAGCCAGCTTGTAAAACTCCTCCATGTAATCATTTACACTCATCTTTTTTCTTCAAATTTTGCAACTTCTTCAATAGATCCATCTCATAATCTCCAGGTATGAATTTCTTCTTTGATGTCATTTCCATTTGGTTCCACCTCATTATCTAGGGATCTCCATCCATTTATCACTCTTTCTGCAACCCTTTCCACCATAATGCAACATGTCCTTTCAATTGAATGTTTGGGCTAACTTTACCCATTGTGGATCTCTAATCTCTTCCATTTCAAAGTATTCTTCTAGCTCTCCTATCCAATCAATTAATTCTTTCATATTTAATGTTCTAAAAAAATTTAGCACATCCATTTTACTTCTTTTTATTATTTTTGACATATCTCTCAAAAATATATCTTGTTTGGCATCCTCTAGTCATTCTTCTTCTCCTCCTCCTCATTTCTCTTCATCTTCACTTTCTTCCTCATTCTTAGGATCTCTTGCATTACCAAAAACTAATCTCACCTAATTTATAATATCATCTCTTATCATCTCCTAGAAACATTCCAACACTACCTCTAATCTAGGTCTTCCTCTTTGTGACAACATCTCTTTCGATCAATGGCTTGTCCTTCTCATCTCTCAATTGTTCAGGACTCCACGTGCACCCACAAAAAGTCTTTCAATCTCTCAAAAACCATTACTCACTTCCCACAAGTCCTAGTGGATCCTCTTTACACTCAGGATTTCCTTCTCTAATACCAATTGATGTAAGATGATCTCCCTCTTTCCGTAATTCATAGTCACTCAATAGAAACCCATAACAATGTAAAAATTTGGTTCTAATTTATTTAAATCCACACAACATATATTTAAATTTTGCAACATAAATCTTATTAATGATTGCATTCCTTCTCTCTTTACAAACTCTATTTTTTTCAACTTTCAATGATGCAATACAAAGCTTTGACAACTTTTCTTTTTTTTACACTCCCATTTACTTATCCTCTATTTTTTGTGCCAAATTTTGTTCAATTCACTTGTGTGATCTTCAATTGACTGATTTCCTTCAGTCTATTGACCCCTACTCTACACATTCATTTTTCTTTATTACTTGCACCTCATACCTACACACTCTTCCCTTATAGCTGCATATGGGGTTCTTGCCTTCAACTTTGGTTTTTTTTTTTTTTTCCTTTCCTTATGGTTGATTCCCGCTTTGCCTATCGACCTCCTTCCCCACAACTCCAAATAATCTCACCTATTGTGCCTTCTTTTTCTCCTCACCTGCACATTGTATAGTTTGATCCTTCCCCCTCTTCTTCACTTGACTAGACCCCTCCACATGTCTTCCTTCGATTCTCTCTTCCTTGAAAATGAAGAGGCATATAAAAATTTACTTCAGGATTTTTAAAAGAACATAATTTCATCATCCAAATGAATGAAAAATTGGCCAACAAGAAAAGAATAAATATTACACCAAAAGTTTCATTTCAATTAAAATAAAAAGACTCCTTTGTTGTTCCCCTTTTCCAATTCAGCATTTAAGTGCCACATCAGCCTTCCAATAATCTCACCATCGAAATTATGTGACAACAATTTACTAAGGTAATTTTTTGATCATTTCATCTGCATGATGTATGCTTTCACACTTTGCATTCATGTCTACAATCGATGGCCATCATAGATTAGATGGAAAAAGGGTAGAAGAGATTGGTTTTACACTAGCTAATGCCATTCACTTAACATATATTTCCTTTAATCACACATAATGAGAAATTTATTTGAGTTTCATAGTTAAGGTAAAGAATTTAAGAGGTTTAGGCACTGCACAAAAAGAGGAAAACCAAACAAAATTAAAATAAAAAAACAAAAAAAATTGAAGAAAATAAAACCAACAATATTTTTGGGTGGTGTTGATCACCTATCCGCCTACATGATCCTACACCACAATAAAATATAAAAATGGCACATGAAACTATATAGGTTATCCCAATAACACTACTCAACCATGCAAGATGCAACATGAAAATATAGGTACCAATAGTCTAAAGAGCATTGATCAAGTGAAAATAGAAGGTTGCCTCTAGAAATATGAATGCAAGAGTGTTCCTATGGTAAATGATCCATCTCACCGAAATGCATGGGTAACCAACCATTGGATCCTCCTATTACATAGGAACAAAAGCTAGATACATGGATCACTCCAAAAATTAAATCAAAAAGGCCTCTAGCCCCCATAATGCAGACAAGGGAGAGCCATGATAGATCCACTAAAATTGAGTGTCACCAAGAAGGTCATGAAGGCTAAAAAGGAACATTTGAAGGTGCACATGAAAGTACTTTCAGTTGAAAAAGGGTGTACAAACAAGACACACATACATGAGGCAAGAATCACTAGGATTCAATATTTTCATGGAAGGAAAACTCACTTGACAAAGGTTTGATGATAAAAAAAAAAGACACTAGACAACCCCCCCATGGCACTTTATAACATAGTGCAAGTAAAAAATGTTACAATAGGATGTGCGAAATCCCAAAAAAATATACACTAGAATGACACTTTATAACATAGTGCAATTACAAAAAGGCACAATAGGATATGTGAAATCTCCAAAAAAGATATGCCAAGTGGCACTTTATCTTAGTGTGTCTACAAAAGAGAAAGTGCTTACAAAAAATGTCTACAATGCCCAAATAGGACAAAATATTAGAAATACATGTAGAATAGCCCAAACGAAATCATCTCACGCAAACAAAAAAATTCTAGGAGTTAAAACATCCAAGTAATTCACCAAAATGTGAAAACACAAAAACCTGAATAAAATGTGTCTGGAGAAAAATATGAAAAAAATTGCATGGATAGTTGTGAATAGATCATAAATACCTTTCCCATATCCAATAATTGTGAAAAATGGAGAAATTGGTCAAAATTTGTAAGCTTAGGAGTGAAAAAAGTGCATTTGACTTTGGTAGGATGTAGAATGCACTAGCAGAAAAATTAGATAAAAATACATGCACCATTGGATAGTTCTCAAAACCAAACTATACCTTGTTTTTCTAATTTTGATACCCAAGTGAAAATTTATTATAATTTTCCCAAATCTGCTTAAGTTGCCACAAAAGCCAAAAAAATTGGCCCCTAAGGGTTGGTCACCCATATGACCTTGGGTGTGTTTCCTTTAAAAAATAAATAAATAAATAGGGCCCCCTGTTGGATGTTGTGGCTGTATTGTTGATATGTGGTTGTCATTGACGTCAACACCATTACCATTGGTTATTTTGAAGGTTGTATATGTCAAGGATATTGAGAAAATTGTAATAAATATATTGCAAGCAGCCAGTGAAGCTAAGAAGGTCAAAGTGTTGGAAAGTGTTGTACGTTGATAGTCAGAAGGTGTGCATTAAAGGGTTTGTTGCTAAGTCTATCTAGTATGTTGTATGCAAGTTTCAGTGGTACATACGCATCAAGAATCAAGGAAGTTATGAAGTTATGTATTCCCACAGTCACTTTGTTACTATAGCAAGTGTTTCTAGAAGAATTGGATGAAATTATCGAAATTTCAGTTGTTGTGCATGTTCTTGTGATGTTCTTGGATGAGTCTAGATCGTGCTCTATCCTTGTTGTATGCCTGCATTGTTTTGTGTTATTGTGATCAGATATTTTTCCAATGTGTGTTCGATTTTTCATGTTCTTGGCCGACATGATGGTGGTAGCATGTTGTGAATCCATGAGGATTAATGTTTTATTGTTTGGCATATTTGAGGATATTTATTTAGGTCCTCACAATGTTGTGACCAACTTAGGTTGGTGTGCATCAAGATTTATTTATGTATTGAGGCTGACAGTTGTAATTTATTCTTTATTTGTGGTCGACAGAGCAATTGATGTAAATCTGTGTACTAGATTTATAAGTGTGATCCCTAAAATGTTAAGTCCTATTATGAGATGCTAAACAAACTATTAATGCAATAAAATAAATAATATAAAAAGTACACCTCAAGATTAGCCTAAAGGGAGAAATTACAAAGAAGTAAGATAACCAATTGATAAGTGATTATACCTATTTTGTGTTGCTTCTTCCTTGGTTGGCCCTTGATCTTTGGTTTTTTTGTGTGCTCTTTGGATGGCAAGATAAATCAAATATGCAAAGTGATATGCAAGAGGAGTGAAGACATGGTAATGGTGAACTCAAAATACTATGGTAAAGGCAGGATAAGCTCAAATGGAGAATTTGCAAGAGTTTTGATAGAAAAATATTGATTTTCCAAATGAGAGAAAGGAGGGGGTATTTATAGAACAATTTGAATTCTCTAGAGAATTCAATGGTTGAGATTAAGCCAACAAGGTCAAGATGGAGGGCTATAGTGAGTTGAGGACTCACAAGACCTCACATCTTGACATGTGGAATGTGAGATGGCCTAGGGTGGGATGATGTGGAGATGAGGTGGAAGAGAGGTACATGATGTGGAGGAAGGACAAGTACCTTGCAGGTACCTTGGGAGATGAGAAGATTTCCTCAAAAAGGAACTTCTTGTCCCCAAATGAGAATTAAAAAGAGATTTGAGAAATTTTAGAATTTCTCAAAAATCTCCATGGGAAATGGGAAAGTGGTTGGAGAAATAAATGTGAATTAAAAATTCACATGCTTGAGAGAGTCTGATGGATAAGAGAGGGTTTCCAAAAATATGGAGATTTTCCACATGTGAGTGATGTGACAAGTCAAAAGTTGTAGAAGTCCTTGGCACATGTAAAATGACAAGTCAAGTCTTCTAGAACTTGCATGGGGATAGGGTAAACCTTGGAAGGATAAAATGTGAATTAAAAATTCACATGGGGAAGAGAGGAGCCTAGGATGGATAAATTTGAATTAAAAATTCGCATGGGAAAGAGAGTCAAGGCCAAGAAAGGCAAGTGGAAAGGTTGACTAAAAAAGGTATGCTAAATGTGGCTAATGAATTTGATTAAGGTTGTGCAAACACAAAATTAGGATAATTAATGAGAGATTAGAGGCAAGTGGGAGATTATGGAGGATGTGACACTAATATTGATCAAGTGGTGCACATCCTAATCATGGATTAATTAATTCAATCTAGATTAAAATAGGATAATGGAGAATGTGACAAGGAGAGAGAAAAAGAGGGATTAAAAAATGGTTTTAATCCAAATAGGTCAAATGACTAAATTAAATAAATTGTCTTATTTATTTAATTTAGAGAAGAAAGGGTGTAAGGTAAAGTATTTAATTATTCAATTTTCCCCTAAGAGGGTTTCCACGTATAAAATCTTGGTGTTCATGTGTCTTTGATGTGTTATTGGTTTATGCTTGCATTGTTAATTATAAGATCTGAGATTAAAGGTTGATTAATGTTGAATACGTTTGATTTTGGTAACAACTGATTCACCCCCCCTCTCAGTTGTCTATTCTTGATTTTCCAACAATTGGTATCAAAGTGGGTTCCTCTGAAGGGAAAGATTAATAGCTTGAGGTGATCCAAGATGGTATCATACAAGAAGGAAATTCCTAGATTCGATGGAACAAACTACTCTGTGAAAATTTGGAATGGAATGTCATTTGAAGTGTATTAGTGAGCCTTTCTAGAAGATTACAAAGAATGCATGTACTATCCCTCAAAAGGATCCATCTATTGTTGATGAAATCAAAGAAGCTGAAACAAATACCAGGGCTATTGAAGCATTGCTGAGTGCTTTGACAGATTCAGAAATGACAAATGTGATAGGATTGAGGACTGCACATGAGATCTAGAAAAAGTTGGAAACATTGTATGAAGGAGATCCACTAGTAAAATCTGTTAAATTGTAGAGTCTAAAAGGCAAGTGGGAGGACATGAAGATGAGAACATCCTTTCCTTCTCTCAAAAGGTAAATGAACTGGTGATAAGCATCAGACGTGTCAGTGGAACCTTGGATGAAGAAGAGATTGTGGCTAAAATAATTAGATATGTGCCTCCTTCCTACAAAGAAAAAGCTCATGTTATTGATCAACTCAGGACAGTGACAAATGTGACAAGAGACATGTTGATTGGAAAACTTGTTGCCTTTGAGTTAAGTGAATTTGGTGAATCTACTCCAAAGATAGAATATGCATTCAAAGCTACTATATCTGGGAAAAACAAGCAGAGATATGATTTGAGAGAGAGTTCCAAAAAGACATTCAAGTATGAAGATGAGATGAGATAGATTGAAGATGAATAAATAAAATTAGAAGAACTAGAAGCATTGATTATGAAAAGAGAAGCTAGAGGTCACGGTAACTACAAAGGAAAGTTACCTATTAAATTTTTTTCTTGCAGTAAGATAGGTCATTTTGCATCAAGATGTCTTGAAAGAGTTTCTAAGTACAAACTTGAGAAGACTAGATTTCAAAAGAAATGTTATTATGTTGAAGAAGGTGTAACAAATGATGAATCTGATAAAGAAATTGGAAATGAGGATGAATGGGTATTCATTGCTATCAAGGAAAATCATTCAGTGTCCATGGAATCAGTTAGTAGTCAGAACATTGAGAAAGCTCTCGCAGCCAAGATTGATGAGAAAGATGAGTGGGTGATTGACAACGGATGCTCACATCACATGACTTGTGACAAAAGAAAATTTCTAAGTCTGGAAAAATATGATGGTGGTGTTGTGAGATTTGTAGATAACAATGTTGGTGTGATTTGTGGCAGAGGCACTATTTCTCTTGGAGGTAAATGTAATATTGATGATGTTCTATATGTTGAAGGTTTGAAACACAATTTTTTGAGTGTTGGATTGATGGTTCATAAAGGTTACAATATTCAGTTCAAGGATGATAAATGCATGATTTTGGGAAGCTTAGGAAATGTGATTGCTTTAAGAACAAAGACAAAAGGTAATATTTTTCACTTAAGTGTTGTTAGTGAAATTTGCTTAATTTCTCTTGAGTTGATGTAAGTTGGTTATGGCATAGGAGGTTGTGTCATGTGAACTTTGATAACATTGTCAAGATAAGCTCTACTCAAGTAGTCAAAGATCTTCCTAAGTTAGTAAAGCCTACTAACACTATGTGCAAGGAATGTCAGATGGGAAAGCAGACTAGAAATTCTTTCTGGAGCAAACAGTATAGCTCTAATGGAGTACTGGACTTGATACATACTGACTTATGTGGGCCATCTAGAAACAAAAGTCTTTAAGGTGAAAGGTACTTTATGTTGCTTATTGATGATTACTCTAGAATGATATGGGTTGCTTTCTTAAGAGAAAAATGTGAAGCATTAGAAAAGTTAAAAAACTTCAAAGCTATGGTAGAGAATGAGATAGGCCAAAAGATCAAATTGTTAAGATCAAACAGAGGTGGTGAATTCACTTCATGGGAATTCAATTCTTTCTATGAAGAGCATGGAATCCAAAGACAACTATCTTCTCCTTGGACCCCTCAATAGAATGGAGTTGTTGAAAGAAAGAACATAACCATTCTAGACACTGCTAGAACCATGATGCTGGAAGCAAATGTTTCTCATTTCTACTGGAGAGAAGTTGTAAGTATTGTTGTGTATACCATTAACTAGGTAAATGTCAATAGTAATTCTAGTAAGACCCCTTTTGAGCTATGTATGGTTTGGTTATAAGCCTACTATCAAGTGTTTCAAAAAAATTGGAAGAAAATGCTACATCACGAGAGATGATGATATAGAAAATTTTTATGCTATAACTGATGAATGAATCTTTCTAGGTTACTCTACTAAGAGAAAATGCTACTAGTGCTTTAATAAAAGTTTGAAGAAAATGGTTGAAATTGCAAATGTCAAAGTTGATGAAGATATTAATAGACCATCTAGATGTAGTGGATATGATTCAGATGATCAACATGATAGTACTAACAATGGAAATAATGTTTAGACACATAATCAACTTCAAATTGTTTTGGTGAACCAAGGGAATCAAGAAGCAGAAAACTAGCAGAAGTACAGAAGAAAGAACACAAGAACAAGAAGTCAGAGAAAATCCTAAAACTCCCAAGTATGTAAGGCGAAATCATTCTGACAGTCAGATCATAGGAGATAAGAGAAAAGGTGTGTAAACTAGAAGAATAATTTTAGAAGAGTATTGTCTAATTTATAAAATTGAGCCTAGCAATATCAATGAAGCATGCAAAGATGAATATTGGATGGAAGCCTTGAAAGAAGAACTAATGCAGATAGAGAAAAATGATACATGGGATCTTGTTCCAAGACCTCAGAACAAAAATGTGATTGGAACTAAATGGGTGTTTTGAAATAAGATGAAAGAACAAGGTGAAGTTGTTAGAAAAAAAGAAAGACTGGTTTGCAAAGGGTACTCACATATGGAAGGTATTGATTTTGAAGAAACTTTTTCCACTATTTCTAGAATTGAAGTTGTAAGGTTATTTCTTTCTTATGTTGATTTCAAGAACTAGAAAGTCTATCAGATGGATGTAAAGTCAGTATTTCTAAATGGTGAGCTAGAAGAAGAAGTCTATGTTGAGAAACTAGATGGATTTCAACTAACTGATCAAAAAGACATGGTATGTTGGTTGAAGAAAGCCTTATATGGACTTAAACAAGCCCCTAGACATTGGTATGCTAGATTGGATAAATACTTGTTAAAGCTTGCATTCAATAAAGGTACTACTAACAACAATTTGTATTTCAAGTTAGATCTGAAGGACAAATAGTTGATCATTGAAGTCTTTGTTGATGACATTATTTTTGAAGGTGATGATGATTTATGTATGAATTTTTCTGATGAAATGAAAAGTGAGTTTGAAATGTCAATGATTGGAGAACTAAAATTATTCTTAGGATTACAAATCACTCAGTTAGATGATGGAATCTTTATATCCCAGTCCAAATATGTAAAAGAATTACTAAAAAAAATTGGAATGGAAGACTCAAAGCTAGTTGGTACACCTATGGTAATTGGATGCAAACTTACACAGAATGGTGATTCTCCTAAAGCAAATCAAACAAGATATAGGTCAATGATTGGTGGATTAATCTACTTGACTCAGACCAGGCCAGATATAATGAATGTTGTATGCATGGTTGCTAGATATCAAGATGGTCCTAAAGAATCTCATGTGATTGTTGTGAAAAGAATCTTCAGATACCTGAAAGGGACAGTTGATCTTGGTCTTTGGTATCCAAAGGATGATGATCTTATCCTGAGTGCTTTCACTAATGTCGATTGGGCAGAAGATGTGAATGACAAGAAGAGTACTAGTGGTGGTGCATTCTTCTTAGGGAAGAATTTGGTATCTTGGCTAAGAAAAAAGAAGAATTTTGTTTCATTATATATTGTTGAGGTAGAATATATTTATGCTGCAAGCAGTTGTACTCAAGTATTGTGGATGAAGCAGATACTGAGAGATTTCATAATTGAGTATAAAGAACCCATTGCCATATTTTGTGACAATTCAAGTGTCATAAAAATTTCTAAGAATCTGGTACTGCATTCAAAGACAAAGCATATATCCATCAATTATCACTTCTTGAGAGATAAAGTAAGTGACAAAGAAGTTAGACTGGAGTATATACCTACCAAGGAGAAAATTGTAAACATCTTTACTAAGCCATTGCCTAAGGATAATTTTGAGTACCTCAGAGGCATGTTAGGGGTTATTTCCCCTCCTGATCAAAACTAAGTGATGCGGGTCTTTGCTTCAGTCTGTGAACTCATAGCCATATCTTATTCCAAATTGATGTTGTGATGGCTACTACTAAGGGGGAGTAGTCAGATGTTCTAAATATGAGGATCAGAGCATGTGTACCTTTCCATTGATGTCAAAGGGGGAGAGGAGAAATGTGAAAAACATGGGAGAAGAGTACACTGGAAGAAGAAAATAGGAAAAGAGTGCACAATCTAAGGGGGAGATTTTAGAAGAAGAGCTAGTTATGTTGATGGTATTATTTTTCACATCATGTGTTTCCATAAATTCCAAAGGGGGAGATTGTTGGATTTTGTGGCTGTATTTATGATATGTGGTTTTCATTGATGTCAACATTATTACCATTGGTGATTCTAAACGTTGTATATGTCGAGGATATTGAGAAAATTGTAATAAATATATTGCAGGAAACCAATGAAGCTGAGAAGGTCAGAGTATTGGAAAGTGTTATATGTTGATAATCAGAAGGTGTGAATTAAATTTTTTTTTGCTAAATCTATCTAGTATGTTGTCCAAAATTTTCAACGGTACGCATCAAGAATCAAGGAAGTTATGAAGTTTTATGTTCCTACAGTCACTTTGTTACTGTAGCAAGTGTTTCTGGAAGAATTGGATGAAATTTTGGCAATTTTAGTTGTTTCACATGTTCCTATGACATTCGTGCATGATTCTAGATCATTCTCTATCCTTGTTGTATGCTCGCATTGTTTTGTGTGATCGTGATTAGATATTTTTCCAATGTGTGCTCGAGTTTTCATGTTCTTGGCCGACATGATGGTGGTAGCATGTTGCGGATCCACGAGGATTAATATTTTTTTTTTGGAATGTTTGAGGATATTGATTTGTTTCCTCACTATGTTGTGACCAACTTAGGTTGGTGCGCATTAAGATTTATTTATGTATTGAGGCCGACAGTTGTAATTTATTCTTTATTTGTGGTTGACAAAGTAATTGATGTAAATTCATGTAGCGGATATATAAAAGTGGTTGTTTTCCTCATTTTTATGTATTCTCAATGTGTGTATGTGAATTACATGTGCGAATAAAGATCAAATCATTCAAGAGTAGAGCAGAGTGTGAATGAGATTGAGCAGAGTGTGGAAGATTTTGACTAGAGTGTGTAGAAGTTTTTATATGCCTAACTAGAATTGTCATCAGGATTTTGTAGAAGGTAATTTCTCAGTTCAACCTCATCAAATGGATTTAATCTGATTAGTGTATGTAAGGCAGTGAGACTTCCCTTTAAGTAGTGAGCTCTAGGCAGTGTGCTTGAATGCATGTGCATTCCCTATTTACTCTTCATTATACTTTTAACATGGTATAATCTTGTGGACTAACATCCACCGCGGCTTTTCCCCTAGCAGGGTTTCCATGTATAAAATCTTGGTGTTCATGTGTCTCTAATGTATTATTGGTTTATGCTTGCAATGTTAATTATCATATCTGAGATTAAAGGTTGATTAATTTTGAATAATTTTAATTTAGGTAACAAATTATTCATGCCCCCTCTTAGTTTTCTATTCTCCTTTTGCCAACAAGCCCCATCATTGGTTGATTTGCAATCAGGTGCTCACGCAAGCGTTGTGGCATTGAAGTCACTATTGGATAGAAAATAATTTTTTGCTTAATGATCAAAAACATCTGGTCAAGTCACTCTATAGTAATTAGCACGATTAATAATGCCAAGCGCTATTAAAAGCACTCATTTTATTTATTTATTTTTAAAGTTGTATGGGGGTATGTGCATGATCATCATGGAAAAAATAGGCCCTTAAGTGGCAATAAAATTCAGAAAATCAAAGTTAGGCAACTTGAAATAAAAATTTGAATAAGTTATCTATATTATTTCAAAAATATGTAGGAATAGAATCTATAGAAAATTGAATGTATTTTCTAAACTACTAGGTTTATTTAATTAATTTAAAAACTTATTTGGTGAAAATTTGAAATTTCAATGCAGTAGTACTTAAATTTCAGAGATAAAATAAAAAGTAGGTGTTTGTCTGACCACCCTAACCACAAGAAAATAATAATATTTGTTTATAAAATTTTATATATAAGTAGGGAACTCATGTCCCGATGTGATGCATATTGTTTTGTAATTTGTTTCCAAGTAAATAATTAATTATGATTTTTTTATTACAACTTTTAAAAAAATATAAAAACTTGTATGTTTGACCACCTTAACTTGGTCAAAACTTCATGAAATTCAATTATTTATTTTTTAATCATATAGTATGTGAAGCATAGAATGTGACGCATATTTTGGATTTAGAAAATGTTATATCATTTGAAAGCTATAGATTTTTTCAATCAGCCTATCAATCGGGACTTTAGTTGTAATTCAAATAGAAAATAAATAATTATTATTTATTAAATTCAAAGTAAAGCATAATTTATATTGATGGAAAGCTAAGAATCTCCTTTAAAAATCCTTTCGCGTCATCAATTTTGGTTAAAAAAAAATTCATCAGCCACATGGGCCATCATATCACTTAGATATCATCACTTTTTGACCCATCATGATCCTGCACATACCCATGGTACAGTGTTTGGGGGGTCGTACGAGCTCCCAAATAGAAAAATTGCCTCAAAATCTCCCAACACTAAAATATGGTGAGCTTTTTTTTGCTTCAGCATGCACCCAAAAAATGTCCAAGTCCAAAACCTACAAAAAAATATGAAGATTCTAGATTTGATGCCCATGTAACCCTAGTTGAAGAAAACCCTCAAAATTTGATAAGGGTTTTGTTAAATCCACACTCTAATACCTATTATTAAATGGATTTAAAATATTATTTGTTAATGTTCCAAGTGTGTCATCCACCCTATTTTTCAATAATGTGATGAAAGCAAATCATAAGAAATGGAACAATTACAATCAAAAGTAACTAGCTTGAGAAATGGCATTGAATCTAGGATGAGTGACCTTAGTACTACATCAGGACAAATAATTGAAACCCTCCAACAAGTACCTAACCATGGACTATAGAATGATCAACTAATTTATAACTAGTTTTAGCTTAAAATCACCATGTGACCCAAAATGGTTTCCTTAAAGTTTTTGGTACAAATCCCAATATTTGGATATATTAAGATGAAAAATATTTTTATTTGCACAATGCCCCCTTTGTGAACATGGTCATTGTATCCTCTTTCAATTTTAAAAAAGAGATCACAATTGGTTAAAATGATACTAAAATCCCCATGAACAAGCAACATAGTCATAGTTTATAGCCCTTTTACTAGTTCGAATCAACTCTAATGCCTATGAGGATTTTACAAGAGCTTTAATAAGACTAAGGAAAATCAATTATATATGTGGTCCTAGCAAATAGAAATTGAAAAACTTTCCAACCAAATGGAATATTTAGAATCTATAACATTTTTAAGAGTCTTTTTATTTATGGCTTAAAATATGAGAATTGATCCAAGGTCAAAATGCTCAAGCCTTGAAGGATATGATGATAGTCATTAGGTTAGCTAAGTTAGTGGAAGACAAGTTTACATCCCATTATTTCTCCAAACCACCAACACTTAAAATATTATTCCAATGCATCTCATAATGGTCTCAAGTCCTAGATCAACACCAATCAAATTTATAATTGAGGCAAAGATGTGAACCCATTCAAAAAAATGTTTATGTTACAATTACAATGAAAAATAAGCACAAATCATGGTTATTTAGAATAGAGGTTATGTCTAAATGTTGTGGAGTCACCTCTAGAATGTAAAGAGTGGTAAGATGTCATGGAATCACAAGAGAAAGAGAAGGAAGTAGATAAGGACTCAATGAGAAATCTATGCCAAAAATATCTATTGCATTGTCAAGCCTCGTGAATAAAATAATAAAGATCAAGGGACCTTTAGAAACATATTACACCATCCTTGTCAATTATAATAGCACACATTAGTTTATTAACTATTATTTGGCTAAACAAGCTAATTTTTATGTGTACTCATGGTATTAATTTGAATTTATCATTACAAATGGGGGAGCCCTACATTGTAAGGAAAAATACAAAAATATTCAACTACCAAGGGGGACTACAATTTAAAATAAAAAATGTTTTCCCTACCCTTAGAAGGTTGTGGCGTAATTTTGGGAGTATACTGGCTACACACATTTGGACCTATTGTGTGGGAATTTTTTGAACTATAGATAAAATTCCTAGTAAATAATCAACAACACACCTTAAAGGAACTAACGTCTAGATGAATAAGTTTCCTTAGATCTCATTGGATACAAAAGTTTCTTATAAAGTTTCATGATGGAATTATCACCCAACTTTGTGTTATTCAACTGAAATGAATCCTCTTCTTCAACCTATCTAATGGAATTACAATAATTTTTTCCCAAGATGCAATTATATTTGAAGAACCAAAAGGGTTACAACCACAATGTATGAAATATCATGTGATTAAACTAGTGTCCAGGAGTGCACCTCCAAATATCCATCCATATCAATACCAATTCCTCCAAAAAAATGAAATTAAAAAATGATCCAAGAACTATTGCAAGAAAGAGTCATTCAATTGAGCATAGAACCTTACTTTTCACAAATACTATTTATATAGAAAAAATATGGTTCTCAACAAAATTTTATTAATTTTTTAAAGCTAAAATCGTTATGAAGAATAAATTTTCTATCTTGTTGGTCAATGAGCTCTTGGATGAACTAAAAAGTGCATGTTTCTTCTATAATATTAAATTGCAATCAATCCATCATCATATCAATATTAGGGAGGACATTCCTAAGGTAACTTTTAGAACTCATAAAATCCATAATGAATTTCTCATTGTGCCATTTAGTGTCACCAATATATTATCAATATTTAAAATCTTGGTGAACAAGAATTTCAAGTAAATTCTCCAAAAAAATCATCTAAGTACTCATTGATGATATTGTTTTTGATTAAAAAATAAGGGGAAAGGTCCCATGAACCCATACAAAGAGATAGAAAGGCCTCACGGATCGTAGAGCAGCACCAACAAAACAACAAAACCAATCGACGAACAAACAATGAACAAAACAACACAAGGCCAACAAGGCCAGGAAACAACTATCACTAGAAGAAAAGAAAAAACTTCAAAACTAGACTAATAGAGAGAGCTAAAGACACCAAAGGGTACATAGACCCAGATAAGACATAACCAAGATAGCCAAAAATAAAAAGAAAACTAGACCAGACTAGTTTCTTGGAGTACATATATTAAGTTCCATTCCTTTTTTAGCTAATCGAGCTCGCCACCCCATGCATCCAAATCTCCTGCTAAATTTTCCTTTGGCTACTCCTTGTCTTCTCATGGGGGAGGCATCTTTCTCTATCCCTTCCTTGTTTTAAATGGCCATACCATTAATTGTACCAAATATTTCTTTCCTCATAATACCCAGAGTTATTGAGGTCAACCCTTTGGAAGCTTCTTCCATCCTATCAATCTTTTTCCATAGCTCTCTGAGCTTGGTCTCATAATACTCATTGGGCTTGCAATCCTATTTTGAAACCCTTTTTGGGTCTCTCACCTCTTGAATATCCTTTGAAGGGATTGAGTCTACTTCTTCAGTGAATTTCTCTATTTGTTTGTTTTTAGCATCTTCAAAATCCTCCAAGTCCTGAACAAATTCTTGGTCAGCTCCTTCCTCATCATCCTCTTCTTCACTGCTTAAGTATTCTTCATCAATATCTTCCCCAAGAACCCTTTCAATTTCCTTTTTATTGAGGTCAACAATCCCATCATCCTTTGAAGGCTTGTCACCAAATTCATCAAAGAATTTTTATTTTCTTTTTATAGTTTGGTTCACCAATTTGGTGGACCTCCTTCCTCCTCTACCATTGATGACATTGTTGTGTACCAACGAGCCTTATAAATTTCTACAAAAACTTGGCCTTGAGACACAAATTAGAGTTTCTCTCTTTATGCAAGATCTATCATATTTTTTGTCTCTTGTTTGAATAATTTCCTCAATCAACATGTTCAAGTTCAAACAATATTGAAACTCAATACTAAATGATGTATCCTAGAAATTTTGTATCCTTAACAAGTGAACATGGTAGCTCTCCATCCACACCAACACCAAGCTTTTGGTACAATAGCACACTATGCAACTAGAAGATGCAACTCAGAATCCATTACTCCAATTTCAACAATAGTTTCCTCACCTTAAGCTTTGAGGGAAAATATTTTAAGATGGGGGGCATATTATGATCACCTCATCCTAACTCTTTACTTTTGTATATAATGTTATCGATAAAAACTTAGATACATATGCTTTATAAGTTGTCCCTTTAGCTAATTGTAATTATCACATATATGGAAAATGGTGGGTATCTTCAATACAAAGTTTAAATAGAGGGCTTAAGTAAGAGGAAAGATCAGCCATCAAATATTTTGCATTGAGAATTGCTTAGTGGAGGTTCCCCTCCCAAAGAGACTCACAATATTTTGTTATGTGAGTACACGATTTTAATGCAATATTACACTCCTTATTTAATATGTAGTACATATTATACATACTTATGTTATTGGATTAATCTCTAACATGGAGGATTACAATAGGGGATCTAATACCAAATTAGTACCATTTGCAAACAACTTAAAAATTACATATATTACATTTATGTGGTGTTTTTTGTAATGTATCAAATCATGTGATGATTTATCAAGATTCAACTACCATTTTGAATCAATCTTAATCATCGTATATTTCATAACTAAGAAGTTGTTGGTCATGAGAGATGTGTTCTTGTGAACCAATACTCATGAAGTATGAACCAATTAAGATCAACTCAAAACTACACAATTGGATCTTTGATAAAACCATCACAGAATTTGATAAATTGTGAAAAACATCACATATATAAATCAATGAGTTGAAGAGTTTTATAATCAATGGTTCATAAGATGTGACACATAAAAAAAATTGCACATGCAATAACAAACTAGGCAGACTTTTGATTGTGGAGGAAATTCCATGGTTAAGTGTGATTAAGTCAAAGTAGTATTGATGACCCACTATAAAGTTTCAATGCTTCACCCCATGATAGATGGGTTCTTGTGAGCCACTATTTATGAAATATGAGTTGATTAAGATTGACTTGAAAATATGCATTTGTGTCTTGATAAATCATCACACTACCTATATTGGTAACTCTAAGCTTCAACCAGTTTACCATTATAGAGAAAGGAAGCCCTTGATTTTATGACCATCTTTTTGTTATTCAATCAACCAACTAAATTCTCATATGCAACCATCTATTTCAATTAACCAAGGTATTATTTGAATGGAAATCTTATGGATAACTACCAAGGTTTAACCTTGAGAGACTCCATCTAACATGGAATGTTTACATAGCCAAGCACTATCATTACAAGATTGACTCTAGTTAGGAATTCTCATTAGATATAACTCTCCTTAATCTCGATAGACATTGCATGATTTAGTGTCTAGATATAAACCCCTTTAATATGTATATTAGTATTGACATCAATAAGTTCTAATTGCAAAAAATACCCTAGTATTCATGTATAAGGTCCATCCCCCTTACGCAAGACAAACTCCATAAGATTCACCCTTTTATGTGTCTTTTTAAAAAAAATAGATATGAGCACCTTAATTAGGATTAACACCATGAAATTCACCCTAAAAGACATGAGTCAAAATGACCACTATACCATTGTCGACTTATTCAATCATATCTTATAATTATTATATAGGGGAGAGGGCCCAATACTTGAGCATGTTTCAATAGTTGTGATAGTATTCGTTTATATAATGCCCAATATTTTTATCAATATCGGACCAATAGTTGTGACTTTAAAGTTGTTAGTGTTAATGATGACTATCAATAATTAAACAAAATGTATTCCTTCGATCTAAAAAGCAACCAATCATGTGATTCCAAATCAGTGCTCAATAAAACATGCTATGAATGCACAAGTATTGGTCTCACTTTTTTTGGGGTCTTTTTGGACACCTTGTCAAAAAGCATGCTAATGTAGCATCATATTCGATGATGTGGCACTAAAACCTTAGTTATGAGCAAGGAACTTGCCAAATAAACTACTGTAAAAAATTGGGAGTGATTTGAAATTTTCATGTAGGATAATTAGAAGTGCGAAGTTAAAGTGCTCAACTAATGAGTCCTCTCCCCTAGATATCATAAACTCAAACTCAAATGCATCTACCTATCAAAACATCCTACTACAAACGCTATTAGGTACATAGGTAGTCAAATACAATGTGGGAAACTCTACAAGATTCACCTAGGTGATAACAAAATGGTCTAATTTGTTCACTCCACCAAAACTCAAGTGAAGGATAAGTATGAAAATTTAAGTAAACGGTATGCTATCCTAATGGCAATCAATCTCACTTCTCCCTGGAGCCCTAGAGCCTGGTTCGACCTCTTTCCTGTCGCCACATCTATACTCTAGTGCGTGCAATGGTGATTGTATGAACCCGGGAGTTACTCCTCTTTTGGTTGCGAGCTCAAATTTTAGGGTTCTCGTGTTGATTCCTACAATTGACTATGCTGCGGCCGCTGGCAATGGTATTGGCTCTATTTTGGCCTCTCGTTATTTTTCTTTTGGTGAAGGTATAGTTGTTGAGGCTAGTAACGTTGTCAGTTCCTTGCAGAATGCTTCTCCTAGTCGACGCGATAATGCTAGCTTTAAGTCTGTTACGGACGCCCACGATGTTTCTGGCAACGACATTTGCCTGCTATGGGGACTGCTTCTGGTCGCTGTGATACTTTTGGTTTTAAGTCTGTTGTTTTTAGCAATGGAGTAGGAGGTGCTAAAACAGGATCTACTTCTCTTAGTCACAGTCAATCCACTACTTTGGGGTCAGGTCGCCATTTCTATGCAACTATTACTAGTATAGGGTTTCCGGAATGCCCTCCAGTGACTAAATTTCGGCCCCTTTCATGTGCACAACCTTCTCTTTGTAGAATCTAAAGCCAAACCAAATTCCTGCACCAGCGGGTTATAAAAATAACAGTAGAGATAAAATAATATGACAGAAGTAATATCAATTCTGAAAAAGACAGAGCTCAACACTGTAATTTGCAGGCTGTAATAATGTCTTTATTATTCATGCTTATTTAGAAAAGAAACAACACAGTTGTTGCTTCAAAAGATAGACTGAAACCTAAAAAACTAAGCATGCACTTGACAAGCATTATTCCCTACGCTTCTTATAGCAGCTACTGTGAAAAACAATAAGTTTGGCGGTGAAAGCCAAGTTGATAGTGAAAGCCAAGTTGATAACTGAAACTTAAGCTATTAAAAGAAAACTATACTTTAGAACTAATAATCTAAACATGCTCATTTGTGCATGATAGTTGAATTGATCAAGATGGCAGTTTGCATGACAGTTAATGTGAGGTTAGACTTGAGTCTACATGCATCATTTTTCAGCACTCTTGTGGTGGTTTGTGGATAAGACGTGATTGAAAAATGAATTGAATATATTTAGGGGCTTGGTTTATAGATATAATAATTTATGGCATTCCTTTTTTAATTTATATAATTGGGTTTTTGGATTCCTGGAAGCCTCTCGTTGGGGGCATAATCATCCTCTTCCCTTGGTGTCGGGGCTTCATTGTTTCTTGTGTTTCTCAAATGACAAGGATTTGGTGTTTGAGGGTAGGTTATGGATGTGTGGAGAGAATTCACTCTTGATCAAGTTTTTGACTATTTCCTTCAACCCCCTTTCTAAACCATTCAATGTTACAATTGTGTGGATTTGAATTTTGAGTCTTCCTCTTCAATTCTAGTAAGATTTTTGCTATGAGGCCATTAACAATACTATTGGTCATTTCTTTAAGGTTGATTCTACTACTTCCTACATGGGTCATTTTTTGTTTGAATTTTGGTGGATACTGATATTTCCAAGCATTTTCACGAAGATATGTTTTGATGGTAGGAGATAGAGCTTGGACTCAACTACTTGACTATGGGTCTCCCTTTCAAATATAGACAATGATTTTTTATTGGCCACTTAGCTTTTGATCGTCCACTTTCCCAATGGAAGGGTACAATGACATTAAAAAATGTGTGTGAAGATCACTTGATTGTTCATACATTTGTTTCTTTAGTTGATGGTTCCTCTTAGTATTCTCTTAGGATGACACATCTTCTCATGATGTTGGATCTCCTCATCAATTTCTCATATGGCTAGTGTGACTTTGGCCAATCTTGCTCATAGGTGAGTCCTACCTACCTTCTACTTCAGTTGCTCAATTTTTTATTCATTGGCTTCAAATTACATTCAACCTACCCCTATGATAGTCACTCGATATTACTCTATTTCTAGTGCACTTATGGATGGGCTCTTTGTAAGAGAATTCTCTTGCTTCTTCCAAATCTAAAGACTTGGTAGATAGCGTTCTATAGAAAATTGTACAAAAGTAGAAGAAAGTTCTGGCCGAATTTGTCTCCAAATCTCGTACTAGAGTGAAGGGTGTGAGATTGAGTAGGGTCAGTTCAAACTTTGTTTAGGTTGGATCCTTAAGTACTCTTTTGTTTCATGCATTTCCATTGTAGTTGTGTTTGTTTTCATTTGGTAGCTTGGTTACATTTGTGTCTTACTCCCATCTAGATGGTCGTTGTATATGTCTTTTCCTGCAAGCTTGCTTTGTAATAAGGTTGGAACCCTTGTTTTCCATTTTATCTTATCAAGAACATACTATCCTGCATTAGCTTGATTGCATAGCAACACTACATTTCCAAAAGGAATGATGATAAGAAGTCAATAGACCACAAAATTATGTTTTAAAAGTTGTATAAATGTTATAACTATGCTAATATGGTCTAGTCACATTGTATATTGACTTGAAACTATATATTTGAATCCCAATAAATCATCACATTGCCTATATTATTCATTCAAGGCTCCAACCAAAATTGACCATTGCAAAGATAGGAAAGTATTGATTTTTATCACCATCATCTATTTGTTATTCAAGATCTTTACTTCATGGCTCTAACTAAAGATGTCATAATCTAACACCCTTTCCAATTAACCAAAAAAAATTTGGATGGCACTCTTAAAGCTAACTACCCAAGGTTCAACCTATGAGGACTCTAGCTAAAAATGCATTATGGTTACCTTGCTAGGAAGTAACATCACAAGATTCACTCTAGCCAAAAATGTGCTCATAAGATGCAGCTTTTCTTAGTCTTGTGGTCTAAACATTAACCCTATTAAATGTGTATAGCGAGATCACCTCACTAAGTGCCAATTTTGCAAAAAATGCCTTAGTAGGAACTCTAGATGCACAAGGCACAACCACCTCACACGTAGAAAACTCCATAAGTTCACCCAATTATGTGTATTTGAAAAACAAATAAATGTAAGGGCCTCAATTAGGATTAACCTATGTTCCATGGAGTTTCTTGATGCGGAGATGAGGGAACGGGGGGACAGATTTCAAGGATGGGGGGCCTAAGTTTGGGGACGTTTGGGGGACAATGGAGGGATGACAGTGAGGGGAAGGCAGGGGAGTGATGCTAAAATACATATAGTACTCAAAAAAATAGTTATAAAAAGATGTATAACTGTAGAAGCCTAAGGAATAAGTAAAGTTTCAACACATTGCAATGATTGCATAGAACTAGTAGTATTTTTTGAATTTAAAAATTAAATTTTAATAGTGAACATTGAAAATCAAAATATAGACATTGGAACAAGAACTAAAATTTCAAAATTTCATAACCATGATTCATAATTACAATCAACAATGTTCAAAGTTCAAACTACATAAACAAAATAGTAAATACTAGATAGTAATAATAATGACTCATGAGTCAATGGCTAATGGTCTGACGCCTCTAATCATCCCAAAGCTCCATGTCAAACTCCTCATCACTAGAACTACTAGACCCCACATGAGGGCCTCTTCCTCTTGCAAGAATGAAGAAGCTCCTTTTGGCTTGCTCTCTCCTAAGCTTGCTCCTAACTTCATAAGTCTCCTTGCAAGATGCAACTGAAAGCCTCAAACTCAAACTTTCACTTCACTCTTCCTCTTCAAGTTCAAACTATAGCAATGAATTTTTGAATAAGATTGAGACAATATGTCTCTCTTATAACTTGTTTGAGAGGCCTTGGGGGTTGGGTCGACTTAGGGTTAGGGTTAACCCTTTGAAGTGACCATTTTCCTTTTGTTTTTTTAATTTAAAGGAGTCTTTTGTGAGCTTTGTAAGGTGTTGAGGGGCATTAGGAGTCTCAGGGATGTCCCAAAGTCCCCTTTTGGAGTTTCCTAAGAAGAAACATCCAAGAAATGTCCCCCTTTTAAGGAAACATCTAGAAAGTGGCAAAGGAAACTTGGAGGCGGTGGGGGGACGTTTCCTAGGCATCCCCACATCTCTAGGACATCCCCATCTTGGAAACACCTAATTTTTTAGGGGGGACACGTCCCCATGGAACACTGGGATTAACACAAAATTCACCCTAGAAGAAAAAAGTCAAAATGGTCACTACATTATAGGTTACATATTTAATCCTATCTTATGGTTTAAGCCCAATCTCAAATGTGTCTACCCATGAGAGCATCCTAGTACAAACTCCATTTAATATAGAAGATAGGCACTGCACTATGGGAAATTCTATAATTACTCACCAAGACATACAAGTCGCGGGCAGGAGAAAATGGAGTTTGAATTTCAAAACAATGGAATCGGATCCGGAAGCAAAGCAAGATCAAAAAATCGATAGTCGAATCAGGAGCTGGAACTGAGTTAGAAACAAGGTAAGGATGACCAAGATGATGTGGACTCTAGTGACAAAATACAGGTGGACCCTGGGGGAAAGTAAATTCCAGCGTTTATCTCTGCTACTTCTCCCACCGGAAAAATTGAGAAAGATAGTGGGGGAGTGGGGACCACAGACGGTTTTGGAGGCAACTGCAAAACCTGGACCTCTCTATTTGGGGTAAAACCTAATGGAAAGTCTTCCTTCCCTCCAGTGTAAAATATCTCATCCCCTGCTAGAGGTAAGTTTTCTATTTCCATTCCAGATCTGATTATAGACCATAATATAGCTCTAATGGAACGAACCCTGGTTGGAAAGTTTATGGGTCCTAGACCAAATATTGAAGTGGTCAAGGAATTTGTTATAAATAAATGGAGAACCAATGGGAAAGTCTCAGTTATTGCTCTACCAAAGTGTTTTTTTTCTTTTGAATTTACTTGCAAAGAGGATATTATGGCTGTAAGAGGTGGAGGTCCCTGGGTGATAGGAAAATTGTCCCTGGCTCTAAAGAAGTGGTCCTCCCACTTGGATCTATCGAACTCTATCTTTGAGAATGTTTCAGTCTGGGTTAGACTTCTAGGCCTGCCCCTGGAATACTGGAGTGAATACATCTTCCTGGGCATTGCAAGCTCCTTTGGTGAGCTCCTTCCGATCGACACAATGACAGTTGCTAGAAAGAGACTAGTTTTCACGAGGATATGTGTGGGGGTTCCTCAGGAAGCAGATTTACCATCATCGATAGAGATACAATCTAAGCTGGGATCCTGGGAACAGAATATAGAATTTGAAACCATCCCGTTTGCCTACTTCAAGTGTAGGAAATCTGGTCATTGGGCAAAAAACTGCCCTCTAAATGCCGCTCTAGAGAAAGATAAGCCAGCAGAACCTGGAAAAAAAGAATGACTCTGGAGAAGGAAGTGGAAAATATAGAAGCCGATGATCAGAAAAGCTCCTCAGAGATAGAAGTGGTTTTGGAGTATAAAGGTGAGTTCCCTATTGAGCTTCATAACTTAAATTATTTTTCAAAGGAAAGAGGTATTAATAAGGGCACCCTAGCTAAAGAAGGAGATCGGATCCTGTCTCCTTCCTTATCCCAAATGATAGTCCCTTCTGATAGAAATGAAGAGATACCGGGTTTGGAGGATATCCCTAGTGAGGGCCTATCCTTGGTCTTGAAAATCCCTCCTCTCTCCCCGTTTTTTGATATTCTCCCCCCTATGGGTGTGGAGCACCTGTTGGAGACTAGCTCAGCTATTGGGGTTTTAGAATCCCTTGAAAAAAAGGATTACATATCCAGTAATGTCTTGTGTTGTTAAGAGAATGGTAACATGGACACATTACCTTGGGAACAAAGACTACCAAACGAAAAGGATTGGGAATCTAGCAGAGAGACGGATAGTCAAGATGAGACTGATAAAGAAGAGAATATATCAAAGAAGAAGTCTGGAAAAAACAAACAAGGGAAGACCCCATGTGGCATTTCTACTAGATCAAGAGGTAAGGCAGATTGTGGAGCAACAAAGAATTCAAGAGGTAAAAATTCTTTGAAAAAGAAAAGAGAGTTGAATAGCTTTCAGGATATAGCGGATGGATCTCAGAAAACCATCCCGGAGTGTCTTAACTCCCCTAGTATATAATGAAGATTATGCCCTGGAATATAAGGGGACTCAATAGCCCCCACAAGTAGGATGTTCTTCACAACTTTGTTAGAGATCACAAACCTAATATTCTTCTAATTCAAGAAACTAAAATTTCTAAGGAGAAAATTGAAAAGATGAAACTCTTTCAGTACTACAGCAACCAGGGCAATAACTCAAATGGTGCTTCGAGTGGCATTGTTACTTTCTGGAATAGCCACAATATCAAAGGAGATTCGATACTGGAAGGTATGAATCATATAGTTACTAGATTCACTCATATAAGAGATAAATTCAATTGGATTCAAATGAACATTTATGCTCCTAATGGAAAAGGTATGAGGAAATCTTTTTGGCTGGAATTAGCCTCCATTAGGAGGATTTTTGATAAAAAAGTTTGGATTATTATGGGGGACTTCAATACTCCCTTAATGAATAGTGATAAATTTGGGGGATCTCAAATTAACTTAGAAAGTAAAGAGGATCTTCATAATTTTATTGATACTCAAGGGCTAATAGATCTGGATCTTCTTGGAGCCTCCTTCACCTGGTCCAATTGCAAAAAGGGGACATACCTCATACAGGTCAGATTAGATAGATCTCTGATTTCCAATCATTGGTATTTTGATTACTATTGTTCCCTTAAAGCCCTCACTAGAATAAGTTTTGATCATTCCCCTATCAGTTTCACTATGGATTCTATAAATAAAAAAAAGAATACTCCTTTCAGATTTGAAAAAATGTGGACCTCTCATCCTGCTTTTAAAGAGGAAATAAAGAAATGGTGGAATATACGTATTCAAGGAACTGCAATGTTCAGAATTGCTAAAAAATGAAGGGAAGTGAAATGTAATCTTAAAAAATGGAAAAAGGAATCTTTTGGGAACATCTTTAAGATCAAGTCCGAACATCAGATGGATCTGGGAGCAATTCAATTCAAAATATAGGAGGGTTACTTGAATGATACTAAGGAAAAAGAGAATGAGTTCCTTATGAAGATGCATGACATAATTGGGAAGGAGGAGGAGTTCTAGAAACAAAGATCAAGAGCCCTCTAGCTGTCCGTTGGAGATAGAAACTCCAGGTACTTCCACCTTTCGGCTTCTAAACACAGAGCTATAAACAAAATATCTCAAATAGATGTGAATGGAACCAGATTTGAGGAGGAAGAGGATATTAGGATGCAAGCAGGCTCCTTCTTTAAACTTCTTCTCTCGGCAAGTACTGAAATAAACCAGAATGAGCAAGATCAGCTAGTGGAAGCTATACCAAAAATTATCAACCAGGAAAATAACTCTTTTATGACAGCAATCCCCACCAACGAGGAAGTCAAACAGGCAATCTTTTCCTTTGATGGGAATAAAGCCCTGGGTCCTGATGGTTTCCCTTTGTTTTTCTTCCAATGGCTTTGGGAGATTGTTGAAGAAGATGTGGTTAATGTTGTTAAGGAATTTTTTGGAGCCAGATGTCTTTTAAAAGAATTAAATGCTACTTTCTTGGTGCTCATCCCCAAGAAATCTGGAGCTAATAACTTTGAGGCTATTAGGCCTATCAGTCTCTGTAATTCTTTATACAAGATCATCTCTAAAGTCTTAACCTCTAGATTCTTAATTTTTCTGCCTTCATTGATTTCTCTTCAACAAAATGTATTCGTTCCTAATAGAAAAAATCCTTGATTCTATAGTTACGGTTCATGAGAACATTCACTCCCTTGTTGAATCGAAGACTGAAGGTTTCCTCTTAAAGCTTGACATCTCAAAAGCCTATGACAGAGTTGATTGGATTTTTTTATTTAAAATTCTGAAGGCCTTTGGCTTTAATAATAGGGTTGTTCAAATGGTGGAACAACTTGTGTCCACAGCATCCATATCAATTATGGTCAATGGATCCCCGACCTCCTTTTTTCAGAGTACCAGAGGTCTAAGGCAGGGTGATCCTATATATCCTATTTTATTCACTATTATGGCTGAAAATCTAGGCAGGAACCTGAAAAATCTGGTAGACTTTAAATTTATCTTTGGGCTCAGACCTTCCTCAGGCAACTTGGTGTGCTCTCATCAACCATTCATTGATGACACTATGCTCATGGGTCAATCTTCTGTGTCTGAAGGCAAATCTATAAAACAAATACTTGACAAGTATGGGAGAGCTTCAAGACAGCTGATCAACAATCAAAAAAGTTCACTGTTCTTTTTCAATACTCCGGCTCATCGATAGACCAAAATTGCTAGAATTCTGGATTGTAAGGTGGATTCCCTTCCTGCCACCTACCTAGGTCTTCCTTTAAGTTAACCTCTTGATTCTTTCTGGATATCGTTGGTGAATAGATTCAGTAAGAAGCTTACGGGTTGGAAAGGTGCTCTACTTAGTCAAGTTGGTAAGCTTCAGCTCCTCAAAGCCTCTCTCCAGAATCTTCCTATCTACGCCCTAAGCCTCTTTAAGATTCTAGCTAAATTTGCTGATACAATTGAAAAAATTCAAAAAAGATTTCTTTGGTCGGGTGTTGAGGAAAATAAAAGAGTTCCCTTAATTGACTGGAATCTGGTTTGTAGACCTAAAAATAACGGCAGACTTGGATTAAGAAGAATCAAAACTGTTAATAAAATCCTCTTGGCTAAGCAAATCTAGAGAATCTTCTCTTCCTCTAGGGAGTGGATCGATATTCTAGCTAGGAAATATTTAGAAAACAACTGCTCTTCCATTATTAAGAAGGACCCCCACCTTCTTCTGAGAGGATCTATATGCTGGAACAATTTAATTATTGGAAAAAAAATTGTGGACGAAGGCATTGGTTGGCAAGTGAGAAATGGTAATTGTACTAGATTCTAGGAAGACAAATAGCTTTTTAAGGAACCCTTGATAAAAATCAATTCCTTTAGAGATTGGGCTGAGAATTGCAAGGCTAGGTTTGGAACTTATGTTAAAAATTATAGAGTGAATGGTAATTGGGTGGACTTGGGCAGAGTCAATCAGGCTTTGGTCACCATCTAGACTATGGTGCTGGATGTTAGAGATTGGGCTGAGAATTGCAAGGCTAGGTTTGGAACTTATGTTAAAAATTATAGAGTGAATGGTAATTGGGTGGACTTGGGCAGAGTCAATCAGGCTTTGGTCACCATCTAGACTATGGTGCTGGATCATCCTCCCTTTTGGTCTAAAGTTAGGTGCAAACATCTGATACCTAAAATTAATATCTTCTTTTAGATCTTGCTCCAAAATAAGTTGTTTATGATTGATAACCTGTGTAAACGTGGATTTCAAATCCCTAATAGATGTTGACTTTGTAAGATGGATGCTGAATCTGTGAGTCATTTATTCCTTCATTGCTCTTTTGCTACTTCTCTTTGGGAAAATTTTATCAGGTTATGGAACCTTCCTTGGGTTTTCCTGTTGTCAATTGAAGATCTCTTTTCTCAGTGGAAAGCCCCGACAAGGAATCTTTTACTTAGGTATTTTTGGGATTTATCCTTCCCTCATATTGCTTGGGGCCTTTGGAAAGAACGCAACAACAGAATTTTTAGGGGCAAAGAAGCCTTTGCGGGTTATGTCTTTGATAAAATTGTCAGATCCTTGAAGGAAAACTTCAATGTCGTGGCCCAGAAGGACAGGAAGACCATGAATGCAGAGTATTCGAACTATGATCTATTTGTTGCTAAGGAATGGAACATAAATCCTAATTTGTTTAGTTCTATTATGGAGGCCAAAAAGGACAGAGAGGGAGTTTGCTGAACTTTTCTACCTAACGGGTGGATCAAAGCTAACTTTGATGGTGCGGCTAAAGGCAATCTAGGAGCAGCGGGCTGTGGAGGAGTTATAAGGGATTCCAATGGCAACTTCATTTGTGTGATTGTCTCACCTCTTGGCTCTCAAACTAATCACCTGGCGGAGGTGGCTAGCTCTTACCATATCATAAATTTAGCCCAAAGTCTTAACATTAAAAATTTATGGTTTGAAGGAGACTCCAAAAACATAATTGACTGCCTCTGTGGCAAGTCTCCACCCTCGTGGACCATCAATTCATGGATTGGTGAAGCCAAATTGAAATTGGCCAAGTTTGAAAAAGTTAAAATATCACACGCCTATAGAGAAGTCAATGTTGTTGCGGACTTTTTTGCTAATGAAGGAGTTAAGAGTAAAGAAGTGTGTACCTAGCTAAATAATAGCGATCTAAATTTGAATGTCTGTTCCCTATTAAATTATGATGAATCACATGGTAAGGCGACGTGTTATCCCTTTAATGAGGACAGGTTGGATCTATCACATCACAATCATTAGATTGCATGGGACCAAGCCCAGTGGAGTAATTTGCAAGATAACTCTGCACGCTTTGTGGGTTCTAAGATTTGGTGGGGCCAGTTTTAGAAAGGCTTGTGTTTGGACCTACCTCATTGTGTTGGCCGATATGGGAGGAGACAGAAAGCGAACTGAGTTGGACAGCTATGAAACTCATATGAAAAATGCCAAGGTTTGGAACAAGATTAAAAGTGGAGGGTTAATTCCTTTCCTAGAGAAGCTTCATGGCTCTGACCAGGAGGCTATGGATCTCTTTGCCAACAATTGGCATGATGGTAATTTGACCCTGTTTGGCAGAAATGTGCAGCTCAACGAAAATCTTATTACCGATGTTACGGGATTACCCACTGATGGGAAGAAGTTTTTTAGGGACAGGGCTTTTTTCTAATGAAGTTGTTATCAGATTTCCCAAAAAGGACAAGGGAAAGCAAAGCTTGGTCAAAATTGCTAACAGTTACTTCAATGTTGACTCCATAAAAATTATATGGAGAAAGGTTCTTCGGGTCATCATGGAGTACATTATGGTGGATGGGCGATTGACTAAATTCTATGGCTACCACTTTGCTCTTCTCAACCATTTCCGACACAAGGTTGATTGTTGAACATCTTCATGTGCCCACTCCTGCTATTTTGGAAACCAACCCAGATTCTGAGAGTGATGATACTGAGCCCAATGGCTCGGAGTATTTTCCTAACCCTAGCCCGGTTAGAAAAAGCCCTAGTTTGCATGTTGGCCCTTCTAGGGAATCAGGTAAAATCCGTGTTGAGTCTGAGCCTGACTGTTCTTCTCCTAAGATCAGCTCTATTGGCAAGAAAACCCAAGCTAAAAGCCTTGTTTCATACTTCGAAGAATCCTCTAAGTCGGAGGAATCTGATACCAATATTTCTAAGCATTGTGTTGACCCTTTGTCGGACATACACATTGTAGATAATTCCCCTATTAACACTGAAAAAGAGCCCTCTCTTGATTATCTCAATCTTGCTACAACCAATTTTGAGTCCCATTCCAAACTCTTGGATTGGACCTTCTTTGAAATTAATGAGCTGAAAATTAAAAACTGGGCCCTACAAAGTAAGATCGATGAAATGGGTGGTAAGATTGCTGAGATGGATAAAAAAGAAGTTGCTCATAGTAATAGGAACATTGACACCGAAGCTGAGAGCTTAAGGAATACCATCAGAACTATCGTTGAACAAAACAACCGTATAGCAAAACATAATGCTATAATTATTAATGTGATGACTGAAAAGCTTGACAAAGCCCAGCAAGGATCTCTGGTGGTTCATCTGGAAGATACTGAAGATAAAAGTTAGGACACGGAAGCTGGCATTTCCAGAAGAACCCGTGTCAACTTGAAGCGCAAGGCCCCCCTTACTCTGAGAATGGTTCAAACCTTTAAAAAGGGGGTTAAAGATATGCAGGATATGGAGGCAGAGACAGAGACTGTCCTTAGGTCTCTGAAGTAATGGCTGGGGTTTCCTGTGTGCTTTCTCTACTGTCCCTTCTTTCCTGACCCTCCTGGTCCTTTTAGTTTGGTTGCTGCTGGTTTTTTCTCGGGCAGTTTTTTTTTTTTTGTGGAACTTTGGTGTTCTTTTTGCTATTTTGTAAACTTTGTGGTTTCGAGTCCCTGTAAAACCCGTTTTACCCTTTTATCAAAAACATTATTACTAATTGAATTATTATTTTCATGACTAAAAATTCCTTGACATTATCATCATCATCAACCCGTGGCCCTATCCATGACCATTTTTTATATGAATTAAATTTATATAATGACAACTAGGTTATAATAGTCTACAACAATTGACCTAATTGACATATCTAATTGTTATAATATGAATAATTAATATAATAATAAGTCTATATATACAAGATTATCTAATCTCTTCTTATTTGTAAGGTCTAAATTATTGTTTAAATAATGGTGTGCAAACATTTATTCTTTTGAATCTACCACTTTTTGATGAGTACAAAGAATAACTATCACTTTACAAATAATTTTAAGCTCAATAGAGAACCTTGTTCTTAATGCTAATTGTAGTTAAAATTTGTAAGTATATTTTTTATTGCTCTATCTACATATTTCCTTTGGATGCTTGTGATTTGATATTCTTTCAATTTATTTTCTATTCTAAATTTATTGAAAGCTAATTTCTTGATATAAGTTTAAAAAATTTGCATATAGAAAATAAATTGATTGTATTTGACAAATTTCCAATATAAAATTATTCTAAAACGATTTAAAAAGATAATGTAATTTTAATTGATTATATTATATCTTTGAGAAAAGTCATCTTTTAGGACAAGAGTGTAAAGGTCCAAATATTAAGAAAAGAAAACTAAAACAAAATTAGTTTAGGCCTCATGCTTTCTAAAACATTAGTTTAGGACATTTGTATAATCTCCTAGAAAATGATACATGCATAGGTACAAAATTGAGAGTAGAATCACAAAGTGAAGATTGAAAATTAGGGAATTTTAAAACTTATAGGTGTGAAAATAGATACAAGTATAAGGTTATATGATATTTTTAATAAGAGAATATTCTCTCTCAAATTATAAACTTCCCTCAAATTTTTTCATTGATAATACTAGACTTTTAACATTTAAATAATTATTGAAGAAAATTATTTTCAATATGGTATTACATTCCAATTTAAGGTTTAGCAAAATCTATGGAAGATAATAGTATAATTTGAAGTAATTTGTTACATGAGGTTAGCATTATCGATTTACATTTATTTACCAACAAAGATTTAAAATTTATGTTAAAAATTTCATGAGTTACCTCCTCTACAATTTGTTCAAGAGTGTGGACTATTATACATGTCATATATACTCTTCAACATGTATTATTTATTCACTTACATCACTTGTTACTCTTTAACACTATAACATTTCAATCATTATAGATAAAGATGATGATTGAGGATACAGTCATAGATAATATTATAATTAATTCAATGAGCAACAATATATTGAAAGTCATGGTTTCCCTCAAGTAATTGTTTGATATAAACATCAATGGAATAATAAACATATTGTTTCCAAGAAATAATTAGTAGAGATGTGTAGCCTTTTCGATATGGGAGATCATAAGAATGTTTTCTTATGAAAGGAGTGTATTAAGGAATAGGAAAAAATTATATTCTAGGAATTGATAGAACCTAAGAATGTTCAAGCATGAATAAATGGAGATTTCAAGGCCTATGATGCTTCCATATTTTTAAAGTGGGTAAAATATTTAGGATAAACTATCATGAGCTTTTTAGCACTATTCCTACAAGTTTGTATGATGTTTTCTCTTTGCTAACTAGTAGATTTATTATGAAGCAAGGATGTCATAGAAAATTTATAGTTGTGTAAGGAGAGTTGGTGAGAGAAAGTGTCTTCAAGTGGCCTAATTTTCAAATGTGTCCACTTTTCCCTTGGTTCATTTTTATATTTTTATCTTTATAAATATTCTAAAAATATTTATATTGAAGTGTTCACATGCAAAATATAAGTGTATCTAACATAAGTCATAATTTTTGAAAGTAGTGGTAATAGTATTTAAAATAGCATACATTGTATCATACTCTATGTCAATAGTGTAAGGAAGCATCCTATCATTAATGGTGAGGAGGTTCTATATTCTTCAATTTTTATTGTGATGATGCCATTCCATGTTGTAAATGTAATTTTATTACTAGTTGGTGTGTATCAACCTTATGCCACCATATACTTTTTGGTGTTGTCACATCCCTTGGTCATAATGTTGGTCAATTTCAACAACTTTATGTGTGTGAGCATGAGGTTGTGACATGTGGTTATCATACTTAGAAAAAAAAAAAAAACTATTCATCTATGTTTTTTCCATTAGTTTCTTGATAGCATATTATATCAATTCACCAGCTAACTGATGAAGAATTGCTACTCTCTTTATGTGAATATTTAGGTTCTACTAAAACAAAAGAAAATCCTTCTTGGAAGTTTGAAGATGTTTCCAAGGTGACAAATTTTAAAAAAATGTAAATTGGTTTCATTTGTGAATTTGACAAATTTCGTTTTTTATGTACTGAGACTTTGTTCTTTCTATGGCTTCAAAATATTATTTTCTTTGATACATCATGTGTTTTATGAAGTAGATAGGATTTATATTTTTCATATATCAAAATTATTATTTCTTTTTTTTTAAATATGGCGGCTTTATGAACCCCATAACTTGCAAGTTCAGAAATAAAGTGTTTTACATTTTTTTTAAATCATATTTTAAGAAATAGTTCAATGTTGAAAGTTGAGAAATCGATACAATTGCTGACAGAGAGGACACAATTGATTTATTTGTTCTTCACATCAATGATTTTAGTTTCTTTCAACACAAAAATTAGCAATAAGTGATTGAATTAATTTTAAAGGTACACTTCTAGAAGCTATAGGCATCTTTCTTGTTATTGGTGAGTGAGGTGGATCACTTTAAAATCATGTGTATTACTCAGTTCTTCCATTTGAAGTTTCACTAGTATTTTGAAGTCATGGAAACAATAAGGTCCACCTGATTTTGGTCATCGATTGATCTTATGACCAAATTTGTATCCATTTGAACCCTTATGAATTGCATATTAATAATGGTTGTCTTATTTATTTCTTCTACCAAAGCGAATTACTTTATAAAAAACATATATATTGTAAATTCCTCTCAATTGTTTCCTTCTTCACCCCCTTAGACTCTATTTGAACCAAGTATTTTTTGTCTTTCCCTATTTGTTGAATCTTGTGTGAACACTTACTTTAATCTCCATCATATTTTTCCCATTAACAATAATCTAGGTTACTCCTATTAATTCAGTTCTCAATCCATCCATCTCAATTTATTGCTTAGAATCATTCTTAAGGACTATAACCTTAGTCTATTAATTGTAACAAAATCATCCCAAAATCAATGAATTTGTATCATTTTTCTTGCTTATCCCATCAACATGTCATCCATTCCCTTGGACTGTTGAGATTCATTTCTTTTCCCCTATTATCATGTATATTTTGTTTCCAATATGTTTTTTTTTAACCACTTCATAGTTATCAATCACTATACACATTTTTTCATTCTCATTCTCCAATGATTTTAATTTCTTTCAACATAAAAATTAGGAAGTGATATTGAATTAATTTTATTTTGTTTTTTCCTCATTTTTCTTAATATTTGAACCTTTACACTATTTTCCTAAATAATGAATTTTATCAACAATATAATATGATCAATTAAAATTACATGTATTTTTATATCATTTTAATATTTTATAATTAAAAATTTATCAAATAAAAATTATTTATTTTCTATATGCAAATTGCTTAAACTTATATCAAGAAATTAGCTTTCAATAAATCTAAAATAGAAAATAAATTAAAAGAATCTCAAATCACAAGTATCCAAAGGAAATATGTTGATAAAGCAATCAAAACATATACTACATATCATAGCTATAATTAGCATTAAGAACAAAGCTCTGTATTAAACTTAAAATTATTTGATAAATAATAGTTATTCTTTGTATTCTAAAAAAAATGATAGATTCGAAAGAGTAAATGTTTGCACACACTAATTTTAACAATAATTTAGACCTTACAAACAATAATAGTGTATATATAGAATGGTTATTATATTAATTATTATGATCATAGATACGTCAATTAGGTTAATTGTTGCATACTATCACCACCTAGTTACCATTATATAAATTTAGTTCATATAAAAAATGGTCATGGATAGGGCCATTGATGTTAGACGTACCCCTCTTTGACAAATGCAAATGATACATCATCCTCTTTAGCGAACATTCGTGGATCTTGAGAGAGAAAAACCAGTCAATTCGAGGTAAATGTTGCTTTCATATA
>CM021101.1:106114973-106221166 GCA_007115665.2 Sequoiadendron giganteum
AACAATACTATTGGTCATTTCTTTAAGGTTGATTCTACTACTTCCTACATGGGTCATTTTTTTTTTTTTTTTTGGTGGATACTGATATTTCCAAGCATTTTCACGAAGATATGTTTTGATGGTAGGAGATAGAGCTTGGACTCAACTACTTGACTATGGGTCTCCCTTTCAAATATAGACAATGATTTTTTATTGGCCACTTAGCTTTTGATCGTCCACTTTCCCAATGGAAGGGTACAATGACATTAAAAAATGTGTGTGAAGATCACTTGATTGTTCATACATTTGTTTCTTTAGTTGATGGTTCCTCTTAGTATTCTCTTAGGATGACACATCTTCTCATGATGTTGGATCTCCTCATCAATTTCTCATATGGCTAGTGTGACTTTGGCCAATCTTGCTCATAGGTGAGTCCTACCTACCTTCTACTTCAGTTGCTCAATTTTTTATTCATTGGCTTCAAATTACATTCAACCTACCCCTATGATAGTCACTCGATATTACTCTATTTCTAGTGCACTTATGGATGGGCTCTTTGTAAGAGAATTCTCTTGCTTCTTCCAAATCTAAAGACTTGGTAGATAGCGTTCTATAGAAAATTGTACAAAAGTAGAAGAAAGTTCTGGCCGAATTTGTCTCCAAATCTCGTACTAGAGTGAAGGGTGTGAGATTGAGTAGGGTCAGTTCAAACTTTGTTTAGGTTGGATCCTTAAGTACTCTTTTGTTTCATGCATTTCCATTGTAGTTGTGTTTGTTTTCATTTGGTAGCTTGGTTACATTTGTGTCTTACTCCCATCTAGATGGTCGTTGTATATGTCTTTTCCTGCAAGCTTGCTTTGTAATAAGGTTGGAACCCTTGTTTTCCATTTTATCTTATCAAGAACATACTATCCTGCATTAGCTTGATTGCATAGCAACACTACATTTCCAAAAGGAATGATGATAAGAAGTCAATAGACCACAAAATTATGTTTTAAAAGTTGTATAAATGTTATAACTATGCTAATATGGTCTAGTCACATTGTATATTGACTTGAAACTATATATTTGAATCCCAATAAATCATCACATTGCCTATATTATTCATTCAAGGCTCCAACCAAAATTGACCATTGCAAAGATAGGAAAGTATTGATTTTTATCACCATCATCTATTTGTTATTCAAGATCTTTACTTCATGGCTCTAACTAAAGATGTCATAATCTAACACCCTTTCCAATTAACCAAAAAAAATTTGGATGGCACTCTTAAAGCTAACTACCCAAGGTTCAACCTATGAGGACTCTAGCTAAAAATGCATTATGGTTACCTTGCTAGGAAGTAACATCACAAGATTCACTCTAGCCAAAAATGTGCTCATAAGATGCAGCTTTTCTTAGTCTTGTGGTCTAAACATTAACCCTATTAAATGTGTATAGCGAGATCACCTCACTAAGTGCCAATTTTGCAAAAAATGCCTTAGTAGGAACTCTAGATGCACAAGGCACAACCACCTCACACGTAGAAAACTCCATAAGTTCACCCAATTATGTGTATTTGAAAAACAAATAAATGTAAGGGCCTCAATTAGGATTAACCTATGTTCCATGGAGTTTCTTGATGCGGAGATGAGGGAACGGGGGGACAGATTTCAAGGATGGGGGGCCTAAGTTTGGGGACGTTTGGGGGACAATGGAGGGATGACAGTGAGGGGAAGGCAGGGGAGTGATGCTAAAATACATATAGTACTCAAAAAAATAGTTATAAAAAGATGTATAACTGTAGAAGCCTAAGGAATAAGTAAAGTTTCAACACATTGCAATGATTGCATAGAACTAGTAGTATTTTTTGAATTTAAAAATTAAATTTTAATAGTGAACATTGAAAATCAAAATATAGACATTGGAACAAGAACTAAAATTTCAAAATTTCATAACCATGATTCATAATTACAATCAACAATGTTCAAAGTTCAAACTACATAAACAAAATAGTAAATACTAGATAGTAATAATAATGACTCATGAGTCAATGGCTAATGGTCTGACGCCTCTAATCATCCCAAAGCTCCATGTCAAACTCCTCATCACTAGAACTACTAGACCCCACATGAGGGCCTCTTCCTCTTGCAAGAATGAAGAAGCTCCTTTTGGCTTGCTCTCTCCTAAGCTTGCTCCTAACTTCATAAGTCTCCTTGCAAGATGCAACTGAAAGCCTCAAACTCAAACTTTCACTTCACTCTTCCTCTTCAAGTTCAAACTATAGCAATGAATTTTTGAATAAGATTGAGACAATATGTCTCTCTTATAACTTGTTTGAGAGGCCTTGGGGGTTGGGTCGACTTAGGGTTAGGGTTAACCCTTTGAAGTGACCATTTTCCTTTTGTTTTTTTAATTTAAAGGAGTCTTTTGTGAGCTTTGTAAGGTGTTGAGGGGCATTAGGAGTCTCAGGGATGTCCCAAAGTCCCCTTTTGGAGTTTCCTAAGAAGAAACATCCAAGAAATGTCCCCCTTTTAAGGAAACATCTAGAAAGTGGCAAAGGAAACTTGGAGGCGGTGGGGGGACGTTTCCTAGGCATCCCCACATCTCTAGGACATCCCCATCTTGGAAACACCTAATTTTTTAGGGGGGACACGTCCCCATGGAACACTGGGATTAACACAAAATTCACCCTAGAAGAAAAAAGTCAAAATGGTCACTACATTATAGGTTACATATTTAATCCTATCTTATGGTTTAAGCCCAATCTCAAATGTGTCTACCCATGAGAGCATCCTAGTACAAACTCCATTTAATATAGAAGATAGGCACTGCACTATGGGAAATTCTATAATTACTCACCAAGACATACAAGTCGCGGGCAGGAGAAAATGGAGTTTGAATTTCAAAACAATGGAATCGGATCCGGAAGCAAAGCAAGATCAAAAAATCGATAGTCGAATCAGGAGCTGGAACTGAGTTAGAAACAAGGTAAGGATGACCAAGATGATGTGGACTCTAGTGACAAAATACAGGTGGACCCTGGGGGAAAGTAAATTCCAGCGTTTATCTCTGCTACTTCTCCCACCGGAAAAATTGAGAAAGATAGTGGGGGAGTGGGGACCACAGACGGTTTTGGAGGCAACTGCAAAACCTGGACCTCTCTATTTGGGGTAAAACCTAATGGAAAGTCTTCCTTCCCTCCAGTGTAAAATATCTCATCCCCTGCTAGAGGTAAGTTTTCTATTTCCATTCCAGATCTGATTATAGACCATAATATAGCTCTAATGGAACGAACCCTGGTTGGAAAGTTTATGGGTCCTAGACCAAATATTGAAGTGGTCAAGGAATTTGTTATAAATAAATGGAGAACCAATGGGAAAGTCTCAGTTATTGCTCTACCAAAGTGTTTTTTTTCTTTTGAATTTACTTGCAAAGAGGATATTATGGCTGTAAGAGGTGGAGGTCCCTGGGTGATAGGAAAATTGTCCCTGGCTCTAAAGAAGTGGTCCTCCCACTTGGATCTATCGAACTCTATCTTTGAGAATGTTTCAGTCTGGGTTAGACTTCTAGGCCTGCCCCTGGAATACTGGAGTGAATACATCTTCCTGGGCATTGCAAGCTCCTTTGGTGAGCTCCTTCCGATCGACACAATGACAGTTGCTAGAAAGAGACTAGTTTTCACGAGGATATGTGTGGGGGTTCCTCAGGAAGCAGATTTACCATCATCGATAGAGATACAATCTAAGCTGGGATCCTGGGAACAGAATATAGAATTTGAAACCATCCCGTTTGCCTACTTCAAGTGTAGGAAATCTGGTCATTGGGCAAAAAACTGCCCTCTAAATGCCGCTCTAGAGAAAGATAAGCCAGCAGAACCTGGAAAAAAAGAATGACTCTGGAGAAGGAAGTGGAAAATATAGAAGCCGATGATCAGAAAAGCTCCTCAGAGATAGAAGTGGTTTTGGAGTATAAAGGTGAGTTCCCTATTGAGCTTCATAACTTAAATTATTTTTCAAAGGAAAGAGGTATTAATAAGGGCACCCTAGCTAAAGAAGGAGATCGGATCCTGTCTCCTTCCTTATCCCAAATGATAGTCCCTTCTGATAGAAATGAAGAGATACCGGGTTTGGAGGATATCCCTAGTGAGGGCCTATCCTTGGTCTTGAAAATCCCTCCTCTCTCCCCGTTTTTTGATATTCTCCCCCCTATGGGTGTGGAGCACCTGTTGGAGACTAGCTCAGCTATTGGGGTTTTAGAATCCCTTGAAAAAAAGGATTACATATCCAGTAATGTCTTGTGTTGTTAAGAGAATGGTAACATGGACACATTACCTTGGGAACAAAGACTACCAAACGAAAAGGATTGGGAATCTAGCAGAGAGACGGATAGTCAAGATGAGACTGATAAAGAAGAGAATATATCAAAGAAGAAGTCTGGAAAAAACAAACAAGGGAAGACCCCATGTGGCATTTCTACTAGATCAAGAGGTAAGGCAGATTGTGGAGCAACAAAGAATTCAAGAGGTAAAAATTCTTTGAAAAAGAAAAGAGAGTTGAATAGCTTTCAGGATATAGCGGATGGATCTCAGAAAACCATCCCGGAGTGTCTTAACTCCCCTAGTATATAATGAAGATTATGCCCTGGAATATAAGGGGACTCAATAGCCCCCACAAGTAGGATGTTCTTCACAACTTTGTTAGAGATCACAAACCTAATATTCTTCTAATTCAAGAAACTAAAATTTCTAAGGAGAAAATTGAAAAGATGAAACTCTTTCAGTACTACAGCAACCAGGGCAATAACTCAAATGGTGCTTCGAGTGGCATTGTTACTTTCTGGAATAGCCACAATATCAAAGGAGATTCGATACTGGAAGGTATGAATCATATAGTTACTAGATTCACTCATATAAGAGATAAATTCAATTGGATTCAAATGAACATTTATGCTCCTAATGGAAAAGGTATGAGGAAATCTTTTTGGCTGGAATTAGCCTCCATTAGGAGGATTTTTGATAAAAAAGTTTGGATTATTATGGGGGACTTCAATACTCCCTTAATGAATAGTGATAAATTTGGGGGATCTCAAATTAACTTAGAAAGTAAAGAGGATCTTCATAATTTTATTGATACTCAAGGGCTAATAGATCTGGATCTTCTTGGAGCCTCCTTCACCTGGTCCAATTGCAAAAAGGGGACATACCTCATACAGGTCAGATTAGATAGATCTCTGATTTCCAATCATTGGTATTTTGATTACTATTGTTCCCTTAAAGCCCTCACTAGAATAAGTTTTGATCATTCCCCTATCAGTTTCACTATGGATTCTATAAATAAAAAAAAGAATACTCCTTTCAGATTTGAAAAAATGTGGACCTCTCATCCTGCTTTTAAAGAGGAAATAAAGAAATGGTGGAATATACGTATTCAAGGAACTGCAATGTTCAGAATTGCTAAAAAATGAAGGGAAGTGAAATGTAATCTTAAAAAATGGAAAAAGGAATCTTTTGGGAACATCTTTAAGATCAAGTCCGAACATCAGATGGATCTGGGAGCAATTCAATTCAAAATATAGGAGGGTTACTTGAATGATACTAAGGAAAAAGAGAATGAGTTCCTTATGAAGATGCATGACATAATTGGGAAGGAGGAGGAGTTCTAGAAACAAAGATCAAGAGCCCTCTAGCTGTCCGTTGGAGATAGAAACTCCAGGTACTTCCACCTTTCGGCTTCTAAACACAGAGCTATAAACAAAATATCTCAAATAGATGTGAATGGAACCAGATTTGAGGAGGAAGAGGATATTAGGATGCAAGCAGGCTCCTTCTTTAAACTTCTTCTCTCGGCAAGTACTGAAATAAACCAGAATGAGCAAGATCAGCTAGTGGAAGCTATACCAAAAATTATCAACCAGGAAAATAACTCTTTTATGACAGCAATCCCCACCAACGAGGAAGTCAAACAGGCAATCTTTTCCTTTGATGGGAATAAAGCCCTGGGTCCTGATGGTTTCCCTTTGTTTTTCTTCCAATGGCTTTGGGAGATTGTTGAAGAAGATGTGGTTAATGTTGTTAAGGAATTTTTTGGAGCCAGATGTCTTTTAAAAGAATTAAATGCTACTTTCTTGGTGCTCATCCCCAAGAAATCTGGAGCTAATAACTTTGAGGCTATTAGGCCTATCAGTCTCTGTAATTCTTTATACAAGATCATCTCTAAAGTCTTAACCTCTAGATTCTTAATTTTTCTGCCTTCATTGATTTCTCTTCAACAAAATGTATTCGTTCCTAATAGAAAAAATCCTTGATTCTATAGTTACGGTTCATGAGAACATTCACTCCCTTGTTGAATCGAAGACTGAAGGTTTCCTCTTAAAGCTTGACATCTCAAAAGCCTATGACAGAGTTGATTGGATTTTTTTATTTAAAATTCTGAAGGCCTTTGGCTTTAATAATAGGGTTGTTCAAATGGTGGAACAACTTGTGTCCACAGCATCCATATCAATTATGGTCAATGGATCCCCGACCTCCTTTTTTCAGAGTACCAGAGGTCTAAGGCAGGGTGATCCTATATATCCTATTTTATTCACTATTATGGCTGAAAATCTAGGCAGGAACCTGAAAAATCTGGTAGACTTTAAATTTATCTTTGGGCTCAGACCTTCCTCAGGCAACTTGGTGTGCTCTCATCAACCATTCATTGATGACACTATGCTCATGGGTCAATCTTCTGTGTCTGAAGGCAAATCTATAAAACAAATACTTGACAAGTATGGGAGAGCTTCAAGACAGCTGATCAACAATCAAAAAAGTTCACTGTTCTTTTTCAATACTCCGGCTCATCGATAGACCAAAATTGCTAGAATTCTGGATTGTAAGGTGGATTCCCTTCCTGCCACCTACCTAGGTCTTCCTTTAAGTTAACCTCTTGATTCTTTCTGGATATCGTTGGTGAATAGATTCAGTAAGAAGCTTACGGGTTGGAAAGGTGCTCTACTTAGTCAAGTTGGTAAGCTTCAGCTCCTCAAAGCCTCTCTCCAGAATCTTCCTATCTACGCCCTAAGCCTCTTTAAGATTCTAGCTAAATTTGCTGATACAATTGAAAAAATTCAAAAAAGATTTCTTTGGTCGGGTGTTGAGGAAAATAAAAGAGTTCCCTTAATTGACTGGAATCTGGTTTGTAGACCTAAAAATAACGGCAGACTTGGATTAAGAAGAATCAAAACTGTTAATAAAATCCTCTTGGCTAAGCAAATCTAGAGAATCTTCTCTTCCTCTAGGGAGTGGATCGATATTCTAGCTAGGAAATATTTAGAAAACAACTGCTCTTCCATTATTAAGAAGGACCCCCACCTTCTTCTGAGAGGATCTATATGCTGGAACAATTTAATTATTGGAAAAAAAATTGTGGACGAAGGCATTGGTTGGCAAGTGAGAAATGGTAATTGTACTAGATTCTAGGAAGACAAATAGCTTTTTAAGGAACCCTTGATAAAAATCAATTCCTTTAGAGATTGGGCTGAGAATTGCAAGGCTAGGTTTGGAACTTATGTTAAAAATTATAGAGTGAATGGTAATTGGGTGGACTTGGGCAGAGTCAATCAGGCTTTGGTCACCATCTAGACTATGGTGCTGGATGTTAGAGATTGGGCTGAGAATTGCAAGGCTAGGTTTGGAACTTATGTTAAAAATTATAGAGTGAATGGTAATTGGGTGGACTTGGGCAGAGTCAATCAGGCTTTGGTCACCATCTAGACTATGGTGCTGGATCATCCTCCCTTTTGGTCTAAAGTTAGGTGCAAACATCTGATACCTAAAATTAATATCTTCTTTTAGATCTTGCTCCAAAATAAGTTGTTTATGATTGATAACCTGTGTAAACGTGGATTTCAAATCCCTAATAGATGTTGACTTTGTAAGATGGATGCTGAATCTGTGAGTCATTTATTCCTTCATTGCTCTTTTGCTACTTCTCTTTGGGAAAATTTTATCAGGTTATGGAACCTTCCTTGGGTTTTCCTGTTGTCAATTGAAGATCTCTTTTCTCAGTGGAAAGCCCCGACAAGGAATCTTTTACTTAGGTATTTTTGGGATTTATCCTTCCCTCATATTGCTTGGGGCCTTTGGAAAGAACGCAACAACAGAATTTTTAGGGGCAAAGAAGCCTTTGCGGGTTATGTCTTTGATAAAATTGTCAGATCCTTGAAGGAAAACTTCAATGTCGTGGCCCAGAAGGACAGGAAGACCATGAATGCAGAGTATTCGAACTATGATCTATTTGTTGCTAAGGAATGGAACATAAATCCTAATTTGTTTAGTTCTATTATGGAGGCCAAAAAGGACAGAGAGGGAGTTTGCTGAACTTTTCTACCTAACGGGTGGATCAAAGCTAACTTTGATGGTGCGGCTAAAGGCAATCTAGGAGCAGCGGGCTGTGGAGGAGTTATAAGGGATTCCAATGGCAACTTCATTTGTGTGATTGTCTCACCTCTTGGCTCTCAAACTAATCACCTGGCGGAGGTGGCTAGCTCTTACCATATCATAAATTTAGCCCAAAGTCTTAACATTAAAAATTTATGGTTTGAAGGAGACTCCAAAAACATAATTGACTGCCTCTGTGGCAAGTCTCCACCCTCGTGGACCATCAATTCATGGATTGGTGAAGCCAAATTGAAATTGGCCAAGTTTGAAAAAGTTAAAATATCACACGCCTATAGAGAAGTCAATGTTGTTGCGGACTTTTTTGCTAATGAAGGAGTTAAGAGTAAAGAAGTGTGTACCTAGCTAAATAATAGCGATCTAAATTTGAATGTCTGTTCCCTATTAAATTATGATGAATCACATGGTAAGGCGACGTGTTATCCCTTTAATGAGGACAGGTTGGATCTATCACATCACAATCATTAGATTGCATGGGACCAAGCCCAGTGGAGTAATTTGCAAGATAACTCTGCACGCTTTGTGGGTTCTAAGATTTGGTGGGGCCAGTTTTAGAAAGGCTTGTGTTTGGACCTACCTCATTGTGTTGGCCGATATGGGAGGAGACAGAAAGCGAACTGAGTTGGACAGCTATGAAACTCATATGAAAAATGCCAAGGTTTGGAACAAGATTAAAAGTGGAGGGTTAATTCCTTTCCTAGAGAAGCTTCATGGCTCTGACCAGGAGGCTATGGATCTCTTTGCCAACAATTGGCATGATGGTAATTTGACCCTGTTTGGCAGAAATGTGCAGCTCAACGAAAATCTTATTACCGATGTTACGGGATTACCCACTGATGGGAAGAAGTTTTTTAGGGACAGGGCTTTTTTCTAATGAAGTTGTTATCAGATTTCCCAAAAAGGACAAGGGAAAGCAAAGCTTGGTCAAAATTGCTAACAGTTACTTCAATGTTGACTCCATAAAAATTATATGGAGAAAGGTTCTTCGGGTCATCATGGAGTACATTATGGTGGATGGGCGATTGACTAAATTCTATGGCTACCACTTTGCTCTTCTCAACCATTTCCGACACAAGGTTGATTGTTGAACATCTTCATGTGCCCACTCCTGCTATTTTGGAAACCAACCCAGATTCTGAGAGTGATGATACTGAGCCCAATGGCTCGGAGTATTTTCCTAACCCTAGCCCGGTTAGAAAAAGCCCTAGTTTGCATGTTGGCCCTTCTAGGGAATCAGGTAAAATCCGTGTTGAGTCTGAGCCTGACTGTTCTTCTCCTAAGATCAGCTCTATTGGCAAGAAAACCCAAGCTAAAAGCCTTGTTTCATACTTCGAAGAATCCTCTAAGTCGGAGGAATCTGATACCAATATTTCTAAGCATTGTGTTGACCCTTTGTCGGACATACACATTGTAGATAATTCCCCTATTAACACTGAAAAAGAGCCCTCTCTTGATTATCTCAATCTTGCTACAACCAATTTTGAGTCCCATTCCAAACTCTTGGATTGGACCTTCTTTGAAATTAATGAGCTGAAAATTAAAAACTGGGCCCTACAAAGTAAGATCGATGAAATGGGTGGTAAGATTGCTGAGATGGATAAAAAAGAAGTTGCTCATAGTAATAGGAACATTGACACCGAAGCTGAGAGCTTAAGGAATACCATCAGAACTATCGTTGAACAAAACAACCGTATAGCAAAACATAATGCTATAATTATTAATGTGATGACTGAAAAGCTTGACAAAGCCCAGCAAGGATCTCTGGTGGTTCATCTGGAAGATACTGAAGATAAAAGTTAGGACACGGAAGCTGGCATTTCCAGAAGAACCCGTGTCAACTTGAAGCGCAAGGCCCCCCTTACTCTGAGAATGGTTCAAACCTTTAAAAAGGGGGTTAAAGATATGCAGGATATGGAGGCAGAGACAGAGACTGTCCTTAGGTCTCTGAAGTAATGGCTGGGGTTTCCTGTGTGCTTTCTCTACTGTCCCTTCTTTCCTGACCCTCCTGGTCCTTTTAGTTTGGTTGCTGCTGGTTTTTTCTCGGGCAGTTTTTTTTTTTTTGTGGAACTTTGGTGTTCTTTTTGCTATTTTGTAAACTTTGTGGTTTCGAGTCCCTGTAAAACCCGTTTTACCCTTTTATCAAAAACATTTATGACATCATGCACAGAAAGGCTCTATTTTATCCAATCCAACAAACTCAAGAAGATGACTGAAATATGAATAGCAATCAGCCTACTATTCTTAAGATTAACTCAATTAATGCATTCATATCGACACTACATTTCAAAGACGAATGGTTGGTGTTGGAGTTGCAGTTCATTATAGATCGAATCTTTAGTGATAAGAAATCAGTAGACCATAAATTTCTATTATTCAAGTTGTGTAAATACCACAATGATGATAATATTGTCAAATCTTTGGATTGCTCCAAATCTCAAAGGAATCCAAAGGAAACAATTCATTACACTGTTCTACATGTAACACAACTCCTTTGTAAACTTGATAGCAACTCCTAAGCTTCCACGTCAAAAAGCCTTGAGTTCCAACTAATAGCAAAAAAATGCAGAGTTTTCTCCCCTGCATTCTCTTAAAACTAAACACTTAATACAAAGTTGCAGAATTGCCTCAAAGACATCTAGGTAAGAGTGCAAGAATATCTTTGCATTAGTACCGGTCTCCATAAAACTATCTAAAGCTGGCAAACAATTGACAGTATCTGCATTCTGAAGTCAAGCATTGATAGATTCTACCGCTAGAAACCAAAAAAGATGTTCCTCACCCAAAACCTCTTAGCCTAACTTAAAAATAAATAATAAAAATAAGAGCTAGAAACATAACTAAAAGTGTTATACTTACAGCCAATCTGGCTGCTCGACCAACAATAATCTCATAAAGCAAATGTAACAAAACAGAAAAACATAGATCCGCCCTAACAATCTACTCTACCGAGAGGGGGATGATAGGATGCCCGTTTGATTTCCTCCAAACTGCCTGCTCGGCCAACAATAACCTCATAAAGAAATGTAACAAAAAAAATAACATAAGTCCACCCTACAAATCTGCTATACCAAGAGGGGGTTGATAAGAGATCCAATTGATTGATTTCAAAATGGTATCAAAACATTAAAAGAAATTTAAGTAGAGACTATTTCCAAACATTGTCGGGAACAGTTAATCTTGCAAACATAGTCAATTAAGGCACTTGAATCTCGGTGTGGATATGCGCTTCTAATAGTGTATGTAGCCAAGCAGAAATTATCAATTATCAAAATCTTAAAATTGTAATCAACAAAAGAAGATTTTTCTATTCTAGATTATATTAAGGATTTAAAACTATGGGGATCACACTCAAGATGCCCATAAAGAGTAAGCAAGCTGCATGGATCTGAGAAAAGTACCTTACGACATCAGTCACAAAGGAATCCTCATTTTGCAGAGTGAAAAGGGACTTACTGGGGCAGTGAAAAAACACAGTTATCAGCTTTTGAAATCCACTACACACTACGTGCAGCCCTTTATTCATGATAACTATAAATTCATGAATGCATTTAAGTTTCCTAAGTAAATCAAAAGATAGATTCTGAGAAGCAAAGACTACCACTGAAAGGAATCAAGGTAGATGGATTATGTGCAAGTAGACTATCATTGGGCGAATGAAGGCACCAGCAACAAACTTTACATTTCTACAGAAGAATTTGAGTATTAGATAAATTGGCCATGGAATTGTACTATAAATACTGATGACATGGAAAATGACAGTGATGATGACCTATACCCAAAAAAAACAAGATCTGCCCCAAAACTTTAAACTTAAAGCATTGGACCAATGGATTGAGATTGAGCGTGTGATCAGAAAATGTAAGACACCTCGACACAAGAAAATTTCATACGGGAATAGCGCCTACCAATGGATAGCCACCATAATATCCTCCCACCATTCAATATATGTATGTTAATAGCATATACACAGCACAATGATCATTCTATAAAAACAATATAGAAATTTACTTCCTATGAATCTAAAATCATAAGCATGAGACTAATATCCTTGAACATTCTAAGGACTAAAAATAGCTAACGGTGAACATTTAAAAATAAAATAATTCCAATAATACATTGTCAGGCATTTATTATTAAAAAAATTTAAAAAGGTGTATATATATATATATATATTAAAGGATAAAAGTGACATAGAATTGCAGCTGGTTAAAGTCCAACCAGTCATCAGCGGCCAAACAAGAAAGCCATGCCAAATAAAAGGCTGTAGTAATTCAAAAAATATATAATTTATTATTTTTCCATGGAATGAGCTCTTAGTATAATAGATGGATTATCAGAATCATGAGGAAATGTGGACGTGAAAAGACCATTTAAATAGCTTCCAAAGAACAAGAATAAACCTATTGCACAAATTTAATATACAATTAAAATTTAAGATAATTCAAACAAAATAACTAGTTCATTCAGAACATGCAAAAACATAGAATCCTTTTTTCAACGAATCTAATGAAGCAACATGTAATGTAAATGACTCGTACAATCAAAATCTGTGAAAGAAATGTGATTTCCCAAAATAATAATGACAAAGTTGATAATATCTCATTAAAAACTAAGCCACTATATGATGATTCCATCAACTTTCCAGTGACATAGAATACAATTTTCAATCTCAGATATAAATCTGAGAAGTTCAAGCATGAATTCTGGCCTAAGTGACAGCAGCATCCCATTTTTCGCCTGCTTTCATGTAAGTAACAATAGTATAATCTAGCTTCCTCCACAGTTTTCGGAAAAGGGCATTACAACTTTGCCTCTTTCTTGGCATCTTCGATCAAGACAAATAACAGCAACCCGTATTCATGAGGTGTTCTTGTTGGAAGTGGAACAACACTGAGAGGTGGGGCGGGGGGATGAATCACGGTTGTGAAAAATAATTCCTCAAGAACCTCCAAAAACAGCTTATACAAACCTCTGTGACATAAATTACTGTCTGGAAAACATATAGAGCAAGACCAGCAAGAACAGCAGAAAACCTTAAATGGGCAACATCATAGCATCATTGTTTTTATAAGAGAGAATGAACAAGCATACAAGATAAATGCTTTTATTTCCAGAAGTAAACATTTCTATATTTTTAGCATGAAGGAAAAACTTGAGCAAATAGTACCGAAGGTTATTGAATTGGATAAGTATACATATCAGAGCAAAGACTAACTAACAACTTTTCCAATATAGACAAAGAAGAATAGATTGAGAAAAAGGTATAACATAGACACACAAAGATGCTGAGTGGAAAACCCTCCAGGGGTAGAAAAACCACTCCAAATTGTCTTGAATGCTTTATCTTAAAACGTATTACAACAATATTTTGAGCACCAACTTAGTCCTTGATACAATCTGAAGCACCAACTTCGATAGAGGTATCAAAACCTTTTTTTCAAACTATCTCTTACATGTAGTGTTCTTTTGCAAAGTAAAGGTCTTATAACTGCACTGTATGTGCAATCCTAAAATCTCCACTGTACAAAATGAATCATGCAAAGATAACAATTACAATGTATAAACTCAACTCATTTTTCCACAAAATGTAAACCACAACTGAAGCTTTGTTTTGAAAACCAGAGTCAGCAGACATATGTCTTTATTTTTTTTTCGTTTACAAAATATTTCAATAGAAACATCTCTCCTTTTTTTGTATTTCTCACACACGTCTTCCATTTTACAGTTTTCTTTTTAAATGACTTACAACCTGTTATTGAAGATACCAGAATCAAAACAGATGTATCATTCCAGAACTCGAATCCCTTAGCCAAGGTTTATAACAAAAAAATAAACGAAACTCTCCAAGAATTTCGACAACCTAGTTACGGTTTTTAATAATTTTATGTATGTCTTTTAAACACAATGCAATTCTAAACACAATGATATAAGCAATTAGAACCCTAGAGTGTTAAACTTGGGTTAACTACAAAAGCAAATCTTGTAACAAATAATGAAATGCTTTTAACTTTTATTTTAAACAAACATACTTCCATTTTAAACAAACATAATTGAAGCCAAACTATTCGTTTTTCCTTTTATAAAAAAATGACTTTGATCAGAAGTAGATAATAAAATATCACAGTATTACCTAGATCATGGTGAAAGAAACGGAATCAACTAACCACAAAAAAACTCAGTGCCAAAGAACAAAGTGTCTGCAACTATGTAGAACACCAACCAAACTGAAATAATAGAATAAAACACCTGTTCAATGCAAAAACAACCACCTGCAAGCATCCATGAGTGGTGGCTGAGAAAACATTAGGTTTAGTAAACAATACAACATTTCCCAGTTACCATAGGCAGAACAAAATGATATTTGAAATCCGTTGCAGATTAGGTCAACAAATCACATCATTAACATAAAACTAATGATGCCTTCACGTCCGTGGCTGACAAAGACCAAAATGCCTTCACAACCGACAAGAATGATTAAACCAACGAATATGCCAAAGAATATTGCCAAGCTACAAACTCACAAACCACGTGAGCAAAGAAAATGATTATCCTCGTCAAGCCAACACAAGGAATATCGATGCCAGTCATCAAGGACAAACACAAACAAATGCAACAAACTCCCCCTTTGTCCTTGATGGCAAAAACCAACAAATCAAAGTCGAAGCTCAAAACCTCAAACCATCATTGGAACTATCAGAAACATAGGAGCAATGTGACACCATAACCAAATTGCCACTGCCAAACCACAATGCGAACTATCATGATCAGAAATCATATTGCAACCAAATCAGAAACCATCATGATCAGAAACCATTTAGAAACCACCATATTGCAACCAAATCAAAAACCATCATGATCAGAAACCAGAGAACCATTTCTCCCCCTTTTTTTCACAAGGACAAAGGGTGAAAAAAACCAATAGAAAGAGACAGCTGCAAAGAGAACATGAAGCAACAAAACCATGGAAAGCAGGAAGAAATTGCTTAGAGAGCTGAAAAAACTCCCCCTCAACAAAGAATGGATCTTAAGAGAGCAATGATTGAGAGACAACTCCGAACCGAGAACGAAGCCCTTCAAAGACTTCTTTAGCCAAAGGCTTGGTGAAGATATTTGCCACTTGTGCTTGAGTAGAAACATACTGCATTGTTATTTCATTACCCAAAACCTTTTCCCTCAAAAAATAAAATTTGATGGCAATATGCTTAGTTCATGAGTGCATAATAGGATTTTTAGAAAAGTTAATTGCACTTGTGTTATCACAAAAAATAGAAATTGGTTTAGCAACCTCAATACCCATGTCTGATAATGTTTGTGCCATCCAAAGAAGCTGAGTACAACAAGAAGTAGCTACAATGTATTCAGCTTTAGTTGTTGATAACGAAACCGAATCTTTCTTTTTACTATGCCAAGCAACAAGACAATCACCAAGATAAAATGCTGCACCACTAGTGATTTTCCTGTCATCTAAACAACCAGCCCAATCAGCATCAGTAAATGTTGTCAAAGTAAAGTCATTATTTCATGGATACCATAAACCAAAATCAAGAGTACCCTGGATATACTTAAATATCCTTCTTACAGCCATGAGATGAGACTATTTTGGTGTAGATTGAAATCTAGACACCATACATATAGCATGCATTAAATCAGGTCTAGAAGCAGTTAAGTATAGTAAACTACCAATCATTGACCGATACTCTGTTTGATCAACATCAGGAGAATCATCAGTTTTAGACAACTTACAGCCAGTTACCATAGGTGTGCTTATAGAATGACAATCATTCATCTAAAACTTTATTAACATCTCTTTGGCATATTTTGTTTGTGACAGAAATATTCCTTGTTCAAGCTGTAAAACTTGAAGTCCAAGAAAGAATGTTAGTTCACCTAACATTGAAATTTCAAATTCAGATTCCATAATCTTCGAAAACATTTTAGACAAAGCATCATTATTGTAGCCAAAGATTATATCATCTACATAGACCTCAACAACTAGAACATCATCACTCTCAACTCTAACATAGAGATTACTATCAACACCACCTCTTTTGAAACCATTTGTTGTCAAATGTGCATCCAACCTGGAATACCAAGCTCTAGGAGCTTGTTTAAGACCATAAAAAGTTTTTTTTAATCTGTAAACATGATCAGTTTTGTCTTTTGCAACAAATCCTTCTGGTTGTTCCATATAACCTCTTGATCAAGATAACCATTCAAGAATGTCGTTTTCACATCCATTTGGTAAACCTTAAAATTCTTGAAACAAGAGTATGCTAAGAAAATTCTAATTGATTCAATACGAGCAACAGGTGCATAAGTTTCATCAAAGTCTATACCTTCATGTTGAGCATATCCTTTGCACACAAAACGTGCTTTATTCCTTATTACTTTGCCACACTCATCCAGCTTGTTACAAAACACCCATTTGCCTCCAATAACATTCTTATCATCAGGTCTTGGGACGAGCTCCCAAGTCTTATTCTTCTCAATTTGACTAATCTCTTCCTGCATAGCTTTCAACCAACACTCATTATTTAAAGCATCAGATACAACTTTAGGTTCAAAATCAGTTATCAAATAGAAATGTTCAACAATCTGTGCTTGCTCATCAAGTTTAGTTTTTCTTCTTGTTAAAATCCCAGCATTACCATCCCCAATGATCAAATCTTGAGGATGATTTTTAAAAACAATCCTATAGGGTGGCTTTGGAGATGTTACTTTCTTAGAACTTGAAGCATCCTCCCGTGGAAGATTATTTGTTTCATTAGACTTAGGAGTAATGTCAAGGCCTAACAAAGGTTCCTCGTCACCATCCTGCACAGGCTTATCATCAAGAAGCAATTTTTCATCAAATTTTATGTTAACATATTCAACAATTCTATTCAGCCTTTTATTGTAGCACCTGTAAGCTTTACTATGAGTAGATTTTCCAAAAAATATACCTTCATCTGATCTAGACAGAAAACTGCTCAAATTTTCATCATCACGTTTAATAAAACATTTACAACCAAAAATTCGGAAGTATTTAACTGAAGTTGATTTACCATGCCAAAGTTCATAAGGAGTGAAATTAGACTTCACTCTAATTTGTACCCTATTTAGAGTATAAATAGCTGTATGAACAACTTCTTTCCAGTATTTGTCTAGTAGTTTTGCTTCATCTAACATTGTCCTTGCCATTTCTTTTATTGTTCTATTTTTCCTCTCAACAACTCCATTTTATTGAGGAGTTCTTGCAGCAACATATTGACGTTTTATGCCATGTTTATCATAGTAATCTATAAATTCTTGAGAAGTGAACTCACCTCCCTTATCTGATCGTAAGCATTTAAGCTTTGTGTCAGTTTCTTTCTCAACCATTTTCTGAAAAAATTTAAATCTTTCAAAAGCTTCTGACTTATTTTTGAGAAATTTTACCCAAACCATTCTTGTATAGTCATCTACAAACAACATGAAATACTGCTCACCATTTATAGATCTTGTTCTAGTGGGACCACACAAATCAGTTTGTACAAGCTGCAAAGGTTTAGTTGAAGCATGTTCTTTGGATTTAAAGCTAACCTTAGTTTGTTTACCTCTTAAACATTCCTTACAAACAATATTTTTAGGTTTTTGTAGAATAGGCAATCCTCTAACATTCTAGTTTTTGCTGATCCTAACCAGATTATCAAAGTTAACATGTCCTAACCGTTTATGCCACAACCAATTTTCTTCAATTTGACCCATGAGACATATTCCTTCACTGCATTCATGATTAGAAGAGTCAAGAAGATTATAAACATTACCTTGTGTCCGTAAACCAGTTGCAACTATTTTCCCTAATTTGTTCTTTATAGCACAACCTTGTGAGTGGAATATAACATTATAACCGTTGTCACAAGTCTGACTAACACTTAAAAGATTATGTTTAAGACCATCAACGTAATACACATCATAGATAGGAGTATCATCATTTAAAAGCAAAGAACCTTTACCTTTAATCTCAATTCTTGTATTATCACCAAATTTCACAAAACCTCCTGAACAATCTTCAAGCTTGATAAGCATGTTTCTATCACCTGTCATGTGATTAGAATAGCCACTGTCTAAAACCCATAAAGCCTTCCTTCTTGAAAGAAGAGCAGTTTGAACAAGCATTGATTGTTCTATGTTTTGAGGAAATTTGGGTGTCCAAACTTTGCCAGATATATGTTTACCTTGTTTGCACTGCTTAGATGTATGACCAATAGAATTACAAGTGAAACACCTAGCAGTATTAGAAAAACCAAAGAACTATTTGTGACCAAATCTAGGTGTTCTAGACATCATTATTCTGCAGTTGCTTATTTTGTGTCCAAACTTATTGCAAGAGAAACAATAACCATGAAAGAAAGCATTAAACCTGAAATTAGTTCGTTGATGCTCAAATGCCTGCTTCTTCTTAGCTGTCTTGAAGTTCTGATGTAAACGCTTTGAACATTCACCAGAATTGAACCCAATACCAGTCATATCTTTGTGTTGTTTTTGTTTTCCAAGTATCTCATTCAAGTGAATAGTACTTTCATAACCTTCCACTTGTTTTTTTAGATTGACAACTTGTTGTTCAAGAGTTTAAATCTCTTTATCTTTATCAATAAGAACAGACTGAAGAGTATTCACCAATGTTTTTGAATCATCAAGCTCAATTTTTAAACCAATGACCAAACTATCTGAACTATGGTCGCTAACTGAATTATGTTCTTGAGAAACAACAAGTTTCTTTAACCTTTTTATCTCTTTAAGAGCACAAAGTAATTCAATTTCACAGTTTTCTACTTCAGACAGTTTTTCAGATTCTTTATTTGGTGTTTCCTCTGATTCCTTGTTTGAGACCTTTTGAGTTTCAACTTTAGCCATAAACAAAGTCAAGTCTTCATCATCAAGTGAACTATCAGACTCAAAATCTGAATCTTCTTTTGAAAAAAGACTTTTCTTCAGTTGAAAGTTAAAATTCTTTTTAGGATAGTAAGTTTTTTTCTTAAATTGTCTTTCCGGTTTTTCGTCTTCATAAGATTGATCAACATAAGGACATTTCGCAGCAAAATGTCCAGGTTTGCCACAAGTAAAACATTTAAAAGGCATCTTACCTTTATACTTCTTTTTCAATTTCTTAACAAGAAGAGCTCCTTTGGAATCCGATAAATCAGAATCACTATCATCTAATAAAGTTTTTTTTTCTGCCTTAAAGGCAATTTCTTTGCCAGTAGAAGTATTTTTGTTAATTCTCATTTCATAGGCAGTTAAAGTACCTTGTAAACTATCTAGAGTGAGCTGGTCAAAATGTTTCTTTTCTTCAAGACTAGCAATTTTAGCTTCAAACTTATTTGGTAAAGTTTTGATAACCTTAGTGACAACATCAAATTCCTTTACCTCTTCTCCTAACCCTTTCGTAGCATTAACAATTTCATCAACTCTTAAGAAATAATCAGCTATTCTTTCATCATCCTTCATTTTAATTTCTTCAAACTGATGTTTGAGGGTGAAGACTTTTGACTATTTTACTTTTTCATTTCCCTAATAAATAGTTTCCAGTTTAACCCAAATTTTCTTATCAGAACTACAATGCATAACCTTGATAAAAACATCTTTAGTCAAGGCACACGAGAGAGCATGTTTTTCTCTAGCATTGGTTTCATAATTTTTTTTCTCATCAGAAGATGTGGGAAGAGTAGTTGGTACAGTGTAACCAGCTAATACAATACTCCATACATCAAGATCTATAGAAGTCAGATATGTTTCCATTCTGATCTTCCAAAACACATAATCCGTTCCATCAAACAATGGGGCTCTTGTCATAGAAGTATCTTCATGAGCTTGAGACATTTTAAACAAACTTCCAAGACCAGAAACAATCCTACGTTGGGAAACTTGAAAAAGGACCCTATGCTTTGATACCACTTGTTGGAAGTGGAGCAACACTGAGAGGGAGGGGGGGGAGAGGTGAATCAGGGTTGTAAAAAGCAATTCCTCAAGAACCTCCAAAAAGAGCTTATACAAACCTCTGTGACATAAATTACTGTCTGGAAAACATATAGAGCAAGACCAGCAACAACAAAAGGAAACCTTAAATGGGCAACATCATAGCATCATTGTTTTTATAAGAGAGAATGAACAAGCATACAAGATAAATGCTTTTATTTCCAGAAGTAAACATTTCTATATTTTTAGCATGAAGGAAAAACTTGAGCAAATAGTACCGAAGGTTATTGAACTGGATAAGTATACATATCAAAGCAAAGACTAACTAACAACTTTTCTAGTATAGACAAAGAAGAATAGATTGAGAAAAAGGTATAACATAGACACACAAAGATGCCGAGTGGAAAACCCTCCAGGGGTAGAAAAACCACTCCAAATTGCCTTGAAGGCTTTATCTTAAAACGTATTACAACAATATTTTGAGCACCAACTCAATCCTTGATACAATCTGAAGCACCAACTTCAATAGAGGTATCAAAACCTTTTTTCAAACTATCTCTTACATGTAGTGTTCTTTTGCAAAGTAAGGGTCTTATAACTACACTGTATGTGCAATCCTAAAATCTCCACTGTACAAAATGAATCATGCAAAGATAACAGTTACAGTGTATAAACTCAACTCATTTTTCCACAAAATGTAAACCACAACTGAAACTCTATTTTGAAAACCAGAGTCAGTAGACATATGTCTTTACTTTTTTTTCGTTTACAAAATCTTTCAATAGAAACATCTCTCCTTTTTTTGTATTTCTCACACACATCTTCCATTTTACAGTTCTCTTTTTAAATGACTTACAACCCGTTATTGAAGATACCAGAATCAAAACAATTGTATCATTCCAGAACTCGAATCCCTTAGCCAGGGTTTATAATAGAAAAACAAACGAAACTCTCCAAGAATTTCGACAACCTAGTTAGGGTTTTTAATAATTTTTTGTATATCTTTTAAGCACAATGCCATTCTAAACACAATGATATAAGCAGTTAGAACCCTAGAACCCTAGAGTGTTAAATTCAGGTTAACTGCAAAAGAAAATCTTGTAACAAATAACAAAATGCTTTTAACTTTCATTTTAAACAAACATACTTCCATTTTAAACAAACATAACTGAAGCCAAACTATTTGTTTTTCCTTTTATTAAAAAAACGACTTTGATCAGAAGTAGATAATAAAATATCATAGTATTACCTGGATCATGGTGAAAGAAACGGAATCAACTAACCACAAACAAACTTGGTGCCAAAGAACAAAGTGTCTGCAGCTGTGTAGAACACCAACCAAACTGAAATAATAGAATAAAACACCTGTTCAATGCAAAAACAACCACCTGCAAACATCCACGAGCGGTGGCTGAAAAAAAAATTAGGTTTAGTAAACAATACAACATTTTCCAGTTACCATAGGCAGAACAAAATGATATTTGAAATCCGCTGCAGATTAGGTCAACAAATCACATCATTAACATAAAACTAATGATGCCTTCACAACCAACAAGAATGATTAAACCAACGAATATGCCAAAGAATATTGCCAAGCTGTCAACTCACAAACCACGTGAGCAAAGAAAATGATTATCCACGTCAAGTCAACACAAGAAAGACCGATGCCAGTCATCAAGGACAAACACAAACAAACGCAACAGTTCTTTGTGAAAAGGATGTCAGTAACATTGAAGAGTATCCTGATCATATGGGATTTTCATACAAATCTTTTACCAAGCATCTAAACACTGAAACCTAGAAGAAATGCTCAAAAAAGTTTTAAAATAATTCTGCATGAACTGCAGCCAAGTCTGCTGGATCTTGTGACAATAACAATACAAAGTACATACAAATTTCATACTCAAAAGGGGTCTTATAAAACTCCGACAGCTTTATAATCCCCCTTACCATTATCTCCTTTACAGAATTGTTCATGAACATCTGTTCTTCTTTGGAGAATTTGCTTGCTGCTTCTCTGCAGCAAAATTAATGAACGCACTGAGTAAGTTTCAACAATTTACAACATATAAAAAATATAAAACAGGCATTCACAAGCAAATGCATTAGACAAATTCCAGCTATATCTTATAAATTAAATGAAAATGGAAGTCACGGGAACAAGAGCAATTAGCCAGTAAAAAAAGAAAAAACAAATAATGTTTTCTATTTTATAAAAATAATGAAAATAATGTAGAGTAACTCACGCACATAGGTTTAGTAACTCCCTGTTCAAACAAAACATTCATTTTTTATGTATAAAAAAGAGAAATTCAGAAACATGAAAGGGCATCAAAATAAGTTTTTAGAAGGCGGTTGTGGCTGCAAATAAATCTCTGCAAAAATGTGCAATAAAAAGCCACAAACAAATTAAGAAAAAATTCCTGGAATAACCTCAATGTTTTAACTAAACATGTCACTAACATAGAGTAAAGCTAAAGCTTGAAAAAGATTAGCAATTCTTTGTGCATTCATTCTTCCCAATTAATTATGCAGGAAAATAATGGAACAAAAAGCAATGGTTTTTACGAGAGGAGAAGAACAAGCTCATGGTGCTACTTTCATGTTCCCAACTTTCTGCACTTGAACTATCTCCCGCTTTAGCCCCACAGGCTTTCCTCTGACCTTTTATTGTTTTCAATCAAAATACCACAACAATAATGCCTCTTTGAAAGAAGAGTAAGCAGTTGTACCAATTTATTGGCTCAACCATTCATGAAATATTTTATTTCCTTGCTGATAGCCATCAATAAAAGCCAACCGTCATGAAGGTAAAAACAAAAACTTGGCAAATAGTTTTCCGGGTGCTCATTTATACCTATGGTTGGGATAAATTATAGCTGATTTTCTTAGTAACAGTCAACAAGGAGCAACCTAAAAGTTGAAGCATATTCTCAGCATAGTGGTTTAACAAATATATCAGGAAGAAAACAACTCTCTGATCTACACAGCAGGGCCCACAGTGACACACAGGACAACTAGCTAGTACCCTTTTGTGTTATGCAATTGCAAACACATAATGGAAAAGGACACAAACTATTATTACGTATTCATGACAAACTAGCTAATACCCTTTTGTGTTATGCAATTGCAAACACATAATGGAAAAGGACACAAACTATTATTACGTATTCATGACAAACTAGCTAATACCCTTTTGTGTTATGCGAACATGTAAGAATTGGATACAAACTATTATAATTGATTACATTTCGTGATGACAATGAGATAGCTGAAAACTGTCCTTCTATTCATTATGAACAAGAAATTAGAATAAATTATATCAGTACAAAGTTCCAGAAGACAGAAAATGGAAATTCCTATGATTAGGAATAAAGGATGAGTATCCTAGCTGTTTTGTCTAGCTGGAATGAAAACTATCTCCTCCCCCTCTCCTAGAGATCAAATACAAATATATCTGCAATTACAACACAGTCCAGTTCCATTTGAGAATGGTTCAGTTCAATAACTATCAACAATTCATTTTTCTGCTGATGTGTCACAGAGATGCTCCTGCACGTGCTTTGGACCATTGGTTCCCACTATGTCTTAAGTTAGACATGGAAAGTGTCTCAGACGTTGTTGAAGTTTGTACCACATAGCCTAATCATCAAATTTCCTATCTTGATGACTTTGAATAAACAACATGTGCCATGGAAGGTGTGTATGGTGATCTCAATGATTTAATCCTTTGACACTGTTTGCAGGTGTTAATGATCAAAGTCAAAGAGTTGTCAAGTGGTGGCAAGCTCTAGCAAAGGTGGAAAGAATGGCTTTAGGAGCTCAACACTGAATACTACGAAGGCATTGTCCCCACCTCTGCACAACATGTGAGGAAAATAGCACAAATGCTTAGCAGTTAGCATCTTATATTCTAGTGTGGGCTTTTGAATCACTCTTTCAAGTTTCTATGGCTGCATCCAGGCTTTATCACCAACCCTTATGTTAGGACGTGTGTGATGTTTATCGTGCCACTTTTTATGTTTATTTTTGTCCTTTAGTAGACTTTGCCAAACCTGCTTATGCACTTGTCGAATGTGCTGCTGAAAATGTATTTGCCTTATCATCTTCCTTATCTTGTGTGCATTACTAGGTGCTTTTGTGTGCATGACTAGGTGCTTGTAAGCACACGGTAGGTGATATGATGTTGACCAATTGAGCACAAATAACATGTCTCAATTGGATTGTACCCCATTGAACCTAAGTTACCAGAATAGGTTCAGGTCCAGGTTCTGGAACAGCATATGGATTTGGTTTATTATTTAATATGGACCCTTTGGTACCATTTGCAGATGTTCAGGTTCCAGCTAGAGAGATGTCATGTCTTCAGTGAGATGTGGAAACTAAGTCTGAAGTTGCTTAAGGTTGGAGCACATAGCACAATCATCATACTGCTCAACCTTGACAACTTACAATATATGATGTATTCCATGGCAAGAATGCACAGTAGTGGTCTCAATGATTCGATCATTTGGCATTGCTTTTAGATTTCAATAACTAAATCAGAGAGATACTGAGTTGCAGCAGCCTCTAGTAAAGGTCTAGATTTGGCTTGTGGAGCTAAACATTGAATTCTAGGTAAGGCCACCAATGTGGAAATTCAATTATGAAGGCATCATGTTAAGGCACCAAATAAGGTGGGAATTTCAAATACTAAGATACTAAGTTACCAGTACGCCCAGAAATGACCTTGGGTATGATACAGAAATGATACTGGTACGAGATACGGTACAGAAATGGTTCAAAAACATCTAGGATACAATTTTCTGCCTGTGGAAATGACCAGGAAACGAAAGTGTGACTGTGGGTACAAAATTTCGTTTCCGGTTAGAACCCGGATAGAATCCACATCAATTTTTATTTTTTTGATATTATCTGATTTTTTCCCTTCAAAGGTTGTAAATTGTGAAAAAAAAATCTCATTTCAACTTTGCTAACATTTTTCTCCAACAAAACAGATTGGTTTTAGGGTTTCTCAAGTGTCGAATAATTTTTATATCTTTAGGATGGCTGAGATATTTGATGAAGAGCAGCTGAGTCAAATTAGGCATGAATAAAATGTTGGAGATTCAACATCAGAAACTGTATTATATTCCTTTATGGGATTGTTTTGTGTTCTTGGTAAACTTTGCATCTTGTGTTATGGTGATGTTAAGGGCAGATTTGTTTGTTCATTGCTTTGTTAGAATTTATAATTGGGACTTGAAAGATATCACTGTTTGGGAGGAGATATGACCATAGTCCATTTGACTTCCCTAAACTTTTGAGTGCAGATTTTGATGTTCTCAGTGGATGTAAGGTGTGAACTATGCTAGTATCCTTGCACATCTTTTCGGAAAGATGTTCTTGAAGGAAATGGCAGAGATAATACAAACATACACAAGAAAAAACAAATTTTAATATTATATTCTAACACAAAACAACTATTAAAATTCTTTGCTACTTCAGAGCAATCTCAATTCAACTTTTGTCACTTTTCAAAAATACAACAATATCAGTATATATGCTTACGGCCCAGTCAAAAATTAAAACTAACATAAATGCTAACAACATGCCAGCAAATAACCATCCAATACATAATAAAAAAACGTCCTATCAGATTAAATAAAACGTCCTTTATCTAAACTGTCTGCCAACGCACAATGCACAAACTGTCGCCATCAAAAATTCAAACAACCGTGCAATCGCCGAAGAAAAAGATGTAGTCGCGGTGGACAAGGTCACCACGTGCACAGCCAAGAGACGGTTCACCGTTGTACCATGGCGATTAAGAAAGAGACCGCAGTGGTCACGGTAACCGCCCAGACACGGTCAACGAACAGAGAACGAAGGGCACCGCATTACCACCGACGGTTAGCAAACAGACCGCAGTAGAGCGGTAACGGTTTGAATGGATGGAGAGAAGAGCGATGACAGTCACCATAGTACCGCACGCGGTTGGAAGGAACACCGCGGGAGTACGGTAACAGCTGCCTGGTGGTTAACCGCATTGCCATAGGCATCATGCGGTTAGACCACAGTAACGAGGTAAGAGATGAAGACCACCACCATGTAACCGCCGATAATGAGAGGCAAGCCCGCAGTAAAGCGATAGACTACGGAGAGCTTGATCGTGAAGCCATGAACATGAGAGAGAGAGAGAGGGCACGGTAGCCCAGTAGTTGTCGCCAAACTGTGAGCAGTTGAAATTGAGGGCGCGGGGGCGTGGTAAGAGAAAGAAGCAAAGGTGGGAGTGGAGTGAAACTCCAACACTCCCCCTTGAATGGAACTTCCGCCATTCGTGACGCCCAGTCTAGTTTGTTGAAAAATAAATGAATCTGTCCCCAACGCTTTCGTGAAGATATCTGCATGCTTCTCCTCTGATCTGCAGAACTCTAAAATAATTTTGCCATTGTTGATCATCTCTCAGATGTAATGAAAACATGTATCAATGTGTTTGTTGTGTTTATGGAATACAGGGTTCTTCGACAGAGCTATGGCTGAATTGTTATCACAAAAAATATTTGTTGCCTCTATCTACTCATTCTGGATTTCCATCAATATTCGTCTCATCCATACTGCCTGGCAAGATGCATTTGTGGCTGCAACATACTCAGCTTCAGCTAATGACAATGTAACTATTGACTATTTCTTTGAAGCCCATGCAACTACACCACTGCCAAAATGAAAGACATAGCCAGATGTGTTTTTCCTGTCATCAACACTCCCAGCACAATCATTGTCAATAAAACCTGTTAGTTTAAAATCATCTGTTCTTGTTTAATGGATGCCAAAAAAATTAGTTCCATTGATCTATCCAAGAATTCTCTTTCTAGCCATCCATTGAGCTTCCATGAATCTAGAGATTAAACTTATTGCATACATAATGTCAGGCCTTGTGGCTATTAAATACATTAAACTCCTTACTAGTTGTTTAAATACAAAGTTGGATTAACATCTGAGCCTTTGTCTTCTTTGCTCAATTTCAGTCCAGTCACCATTGGAGTAGGTGCTGACTTACAATTTAACATAATAAATCTTTTTAAAACATCCTTTGCATATTTAGACTGTGAAATAAAAATGCCATCTTTATTTTGTGTTACCTCAATGCCCAGAAAATACTTCATCAGACCCATGTCTGTCATCTCAAACTCTTTCATCATTTCTATTTTGAACAATTCAATTGACAAATTTCTAGTCAGGATTAAATCATCAACATATAGACATATGATAAGGATTTTACCTTCATCATTCACTTTAGTATACAATGTTGGTTCACTGTTGCATTTGGTAAATCCATTCTTTGTGAACTAGTTGTCTATTCTGCTATATCAAGCTCTTGGGGCTTGTTTTAGACCATACAATGCCTTCTTCAGCTTTTAGACTTTATCTTCTTGACCTGATATCTCATATCCAGGTGGTTGTTCAATGTAAACATCCTCTTCCAGGTAACCATTGAGGAATGCTAATTTAACATCCATTTGGTGAACTAGCCAACAATTTTGTGTTGCCAAAGCCAATAACATTCTGACTGTGTCAAGGCATGCAACTAGTGCAAAAGTTTCATTCTAATCTATTCCAGGTTGTTGTGCATGTAACCTTTTACCACCAATCTTGCTTTGTGCTTCTCCACTTCTCCATTTGCATTCAATTTAGTCTTATAAATCCATTTGACACCAATGCCATCTTCGTCTTTTGTAATACTTTGAAAATCCCATGTCTGAATGTTTTCAATTGAATCTATTTCATCATCCATTGTTGTTATCCACTTTTCTTCCTTGATTGCATCTTCATAATGAATCAAATCTTCAGCTTGTGAATAAAAGGAAAAAAGTGTAAATTGTTGAGAATTGTTCTCACCTTGATTTTGATTATAAATATCAGACATGCTTCTGATTTTCTGCCTCCTCATGCTAGCAAAGGTTGGGTTTGAAAGATCACTCGAATCTACAGAGTGTGGAGTTGAAGGTCCTGCACCAAAAGTTCTTCCTGTGGTTGGCGTCTGCAGTCCTCTTGCTGTTGCTCTTGTATTACTTGTTGGTGTCAGTTGTTGACCACTTGCTTGAGGTTGAATAGGAACAACAGGTACATTAGCTGGAACTATAATTTCATTCTCATCTTGAGGGATATTGACTGTAACATTGATTGTACTCTCTTTGCTTCCATCCCATGCTTCATCTTTAATAAATTGAATGTCCCTGCTGATTATAACTTTCTTGGTTGATGGATTAAATAGTTTGTATGCTTTGGATTCTTCACTATATCCAACAAAAATGCATTTATCTCCTTTGTTGTCAAGTTTTCTTCTCAACTGATCAGGTACATGTGCATATGAAACACAACCAAAACCTCTCATGTGAGACACACTGTGCTTTTTACCTATCCATGCTTCCTCAGGGATAATATTCATCACACTTTTTGTTGGACATCTATTCATGATATATGTTGCACAAGATACAGCTTCAACCCAAAATTTATTTGTTAAGTGCTTGGCTTTTAACATACTTCTAGCCATCTCCATTATGGTTCCTTTTTTTCTTTCAGCTACACCATTCTGCTGAGGCATGTATCTTGTTGTGAACTGTTTGTGTATTCCATGCTCTTTGCAGAAATTTAAGAACTCTCTTGATATGTATTTGCCTCCTCTATCTATTCTCAACACTTTGATAAAACAACCACTCTATTTTTCAGCTAATGATTTGAATTAACAAAAGAAATTAAACACTTCACTTTTTTGTTTCAGAAAATAGACCCATGTCTTCCTTGAATAATCATCTATGAAAGTTAGAAAATAAAAACTACCACCTATTGAAGGTGTCTGCATTGGACCACACAAGTCTGAATGAACAATTTCCAATGGTGCTTTTGCTCTTGTGGATTTCCCTGCTGGGAAGGATTCTCTATGTTGTTTTCCAAGTATGCAACCTTCACAAACTCTCTCGGGTTTTTGAATTAATGGAATTCCCTTTACCATGTTCTTCCTATGAAGCAAATTCAGACCTCCAAAATTTAAATGACCGAATTTTAAGTGCCAAAGCCAATTCTCATCCTTTACCTTTTCCTGAAAGACAGTCTGAATAATAGTTGATATATCTTGTACTTGTGCAAAGTTTGTACTCAAAGCTAGTTGTATTCTCAAAGGAAACATTCTATTGTTTGTCATATGAATTTTTGCAATCAATTGGCCACTTGGGTATTTGTCTAAAATAGTGCACAACCCATTTTTGAAAGACACTCTATAACCCTTTTGAATTAACTATCCTACACTCATCAAGTTGTGTTTAAGACCAAGCACAAAATAAACATCAAAAATATATTTTTGCTCCCCTTGCTTGGTTAGAATATTAACATTCTCTTTTCCTTTGACTGGCACTTTTTTGTCATTACCTAGGGTGACATCTGACTTAATATTTTCATCTAAACTTGTGAAAAACTCTAAATTCCTTGTCATATGATTACTACAGCCTGAATCTAAACACTAAAATTTTTTCTCACTAGCTTGAGCTACATTACAGGATAAAAAAATTGTGCTCTTATCAAGTCTATGGTCTTGATTTTCTCTAGAAATTTTTGCATTTTGCCTACTCATATCATACTATTTCTTTTTACACTCATTCATGTAATGGCCAAACTTCTTACAATAATGGCATTGGACCTAAGATTTATCATACCTTTGTCCTTGAGGAAAATTTTGAGATGGGTTTTGGTTGCTGCCTCTTCCACTTGAATCTGACTGGTTATTTCTTCCACCTCTGTTGAAGCCTCTTCCTCTTGCTCTGAAATTCATTCTACCTATGCCTCTTCCTTGATTAATTGAAGCTTATGACTTGAATGCATGCTCCAATGACATGTTTGTTGTTCTGCTGAGTTTGTGCTCATGAGAAATTAGTGAAGCATATAGCTCATCAACTGAATACTGTGTGAGATCCTTCGTCTCTTCTATTGTGACTGTAATTGACTCAAATCTTGTGGGTAAGCTTCTTAAAATCTTTTCTATAACTTTGACATCTTCTAGTGTCTGTCCATGTGTTCTCATCTAGTTTACTAGTCCCATTATTTGAGTAAAGTATGAATCTATAGACTCATTTTCTTTCATAAACAGAGTCTCAAACTCTCTTCTCAGTATTTGCAACTTTGCAGTTTTGACTTTGTCCATTCCTTGATATGCTATTTGTAAAATGCCCCATGCTTTCTTGGACTTGGTAGTGGCTGAAATTTTGGGAAAAATACTTTCATGTACACCTTGTAGAATGAAGAAGTGAGCCTTGAATCCTTCTTCTTGTTATCCTTCAACAAATCTTTCTCTGCTTGTGTTAAGGCATTATATGTTGCTGCATCTGCCGGTTCTGGAAAGGCATTCTCTACAAACTCCCATAAATCTTGTGAGAAAAACAATGCTCTCATTGTCATTGACCAGTAGTCATAATTCTTTCCATTCAGCTGTGGAATTTGAGGATTACTCAAGCTTGTGCTTTCTGCCATGATTTACAGACTCTCTATTGAATTAACTTTGGCTCTGATACCACATGAAGGAAATGGCAGAGATAATACAAACATACACAGGAAAAAACTAATTTTAATATTATATTCTAACACAGAACAACTATTAAAATTCTTTGCTACTTCAGAGCTATCTCAATTCAACTTCTGTCACTTTTCAAAAATATAACAATATTAGTATATATGCTTATGGCCCAGTCAAAAATTAAAATTGACATAAATGCTAACAACATGCCAGCAAATAACCATCCAATACATAATAAAAAGAATTCCTATCGGATTAAATAAAACAACCTTTATCCGAACTATATGCCAATGCACAACACACAAACTGTCACCGTCAAAAAGTCAAACACCATGCAACCGTCGAAGAAAAAGATGTAGCCACACACAGCTAAGAGACGGTTCACCGTTGTACCGTGGCAGTTAAGAAAGAGACCGTGGTAACCGGTCAAACACGGTCAATGAACAAAGGGCACCGTGTTACCGTTGACAATTATCGAATAGACTACGGTAGAGCGGTAACGGTTTGAACGGATGGAGAGAAGATAGATGATAGTCATCGCGGTACCACACGTGGTTGGAAGGAAGACCGCGGGAGTGTGGTAACGGCTGCTTGGCGGTTAACCGCATTGCTGCAAGCATCATGTGATTAGACCATAGTAACGAGGTAAGAGATGAAGACTGCCACTGTGTAACCACCGACAGTGAGAGGCAAGACCGTAGTAAAGCGGTAGACTATGGAGAGCTTGATCATGAAGCCGTGAACAGGAGAGAGAGACAAAGAGAATGCGGTAGCCCAGTAGTCGTCACCAAATCATGAGTGGTTGAAATTGAGGGCACAAGGGCGCGGTAAGAGCAAGAAGTGAAGGCAAGAGTGGAATGAAACTCCAATAGTTTTGATGGCGGTACTATTAATATTAGTATAGAATTTTCTAAGCACCATAGAAACTAGATCTCTCTTGTACGTGATGGTTTAGGATATTGAGATGGCATTGTGTTTGGTCTTCATGAGAAACAAGTTTCCTTGCTATTTCTCCTTTCTACTAATTCAGAACATTGAACCATAGCATGAGGATTGAGTAAAAATGTATTGGCTTTACATCAGATTGGGAGTATGAAGTCCCTTGTATTATATTATTAAATTGACTATGAAAGTGGTGGTGTATTTTTGCTATGTTATTTGACTATTAATATGGTGGTGTATTTTGAACTTAATTACTACTACAAATATGTATATATTGCTAATTTTTATATGCTTTTTATTAACATACCCAAAACGAACCCAACCCCAAAAAAAATTGACCGAATCCGCATACCAGAATCTTGTACCTATACTTGAACCCAAAAACAAACCTGTAACTTAGCTAAGATATTGTGTTAAGGTGCCAAAAGGTGAAAATTTCAACTATGAAGACATTCCTAACTATAAAGATTGTTCTTTTAATGTGATCCTTTGAAGTACACTTTCTATAAGTACATTGATAGCTTATTTCTGACCAAGATATCAGACGTGTGATGTACATCATCACACACTTCTTAATTATTTTGATGTTGTGCTAGAGTTTGCTAAACCTGCCCATGTCTGAAATGGATTGTGCCCCAAAGAATATAAGTTATTGATACAGGTTTAGAGTTGGGTTCAAGTGCAAGTATGGGTATGAGATAAGGCTTTAAGGGTTTTCCATTTTATTTGGACACTCGATACAAGGTGGCTTGGTATATCCATACAAAAATATTTTATATGACAAAATAAATTAAAGTTAACCATAATATTAAAGTTATATACATAAAATAAAATAGAAAACAAAATATGTTGATTTTTAAAAAATTTAAAGATTAAATAAGTCATCACATCTAATATATCATATAAGTTATATTATATATTCAAAAAAAGAAAATAATAAACATTCAAGGGCATCCAAAACAACAATTGGTTCATTAGAAATAATTGGGTATGATTAGCAACAATTTACTTGAGATTTTTTAATCATTTTTACTTCTATTCTTTTAATTTCAATTTTTATTTCTTTTGTTTTATTATGACTATTGTACCTGGCATTATTTTTTAATTATGTTTTTATTATGATTATCAGATACCCAAAATAACAGAACCCAAGAGATGCCTAGGAAGCATCTGGGCTAGTACAAGAGTCTACTACCATAACACCAGTACAGGTGCAAAAGGCTATAGGGTGTTGGGAATTCACCCAACTCCCATGCCAGCATTGCAGTTAGCCCAGGCGATCTCCAATAGCTCTTACCATGCAACCGCACCTTCAACCTTCACTGCTCATGATACCGCGGTGTCCACCGCAATACCATGACCCACCTTCCTACTATCTGTGGTCTTGTGGTTGCCTCACACTCTGTCTCCCACGTTACCATGGCCTAACCACCTATTGCTTACAGTGGAGGATTAACCGCCGGATCATTGTTACCATTATCCCGCGGTTACCTTACTGATCGCCTGCAATGGCGCAGTGTCTTCTTCTTCCCTGTGCACTAACTGTTTACTAACCGCCAGACCATGGTTACTGTGGGCTCATGGTGTACCTTCTTGCTCCTCATGGTGGAGCGGTGTTCACCATGATACCATGAATGCTTTCTCTTTCCCTTCACGTGGTATCAAAGCTTAAGGTTATCTGTAAAGTGTTTTAGAGTGTCTAAAAGGAAAGGTTGCAAGCACAAGCTTGATTAATCCCCAAATCCCTCAGTTGAATGGCAAGAATTATGATTATTGTTCAATCGCCATGAGAGCCTTGTTATATTCACAAGACTTATGGGATTTTGTAGAAAATGGGTTTCCAAAACTGGCAGATGTAGCAACATACAATGCCTTGACACAAGCAGAGAAAGACTTACTAAAAGACAACACGGACTCAAAATATCACTTTTTCATTCTACAAGGAGTAAATGAGAGTATCTTTCCAAGAATTTCAGCTACAACCAGGTCCAAGCAAGCATGGGACATTTTGCAAATTGTCTACCAAGGAATGGAGAAAGTTAAAACTGCAAAATTACAAATACTAAGAAGAGAGTTTGAGACTCTGTTTATGAAGGATAATGAGTCTGTAGATTCATACTTCACCCAGATAATGGGACTGGTGAGCCAGATAAGAACACATGGTGAGACACAAGAAGATGTCAAAGTGGTAGAGAAGATTCTGAGGTGCTTACCCACAAGATTTGAGTCAATTATAGTAACTATAGAGGAGACAAAGGACCTCACTCAATATTTAGTTGATGAGCTTTATGCTTCACTAGTTTCTCATGAGCACATGCTTAGTAGAACAACTAGTATATCATTGGAGCATGCATTCAAGTCACAAGCTTCAATTAACCAAGGAAGAGGCAGAGGTAGAATGAATTTCAGAGCAAGAGGAAGAGGTTTCAATAGAGGTGGAAGAAACAGCCCGTCAAGTTCAAGTGGAAGAGGCAACAGCCAAAACTTAGTACCCAATAATGGAGTCTAGGACCGTGAAAGTTGTCCTAGAAATGTTGAGTCTAGGGAAAGTTATCATTCCAATTATGTGGATGTGCACAGTCACACAATGTCACATACACAACAAGTGGGAAAGCATTCAATATTGCTTTTGTTTTGAATGTGAGGTATTCACAGTTCGTGAGATAGAATAAAATGCTTCAGGAAAAGGCTATGTTTTTTTTTAATCAATGTTTCAGGTCAAACTAAGTTTTCAATCATCAGAGTGTGTGAATTGAAATGTTGATGAAATACAAAATGCACTCAATATTTTACTTTTGTTTACCCATTTGTCTAAGGATGGAGTGTAATAGATTGGTCCAACTCACTATCCAATGTTCCCCCGCATGCCATACTATAAGGGCCAACAAAACTCGGGTCACAATCAGATACCATAGGTGAGGATAGTCCAAAACAAACCCAAACACAATCAAAAAAATTATGCACTCACACTTCAGCTAGAGCGACCATGAGAACTCTCTTAGAAAAGCTACTTATTGCTACAAACATTGAACCATGTTAGTTTTGTCTCACAGGTAGCACAAAAAAATGTCCATGTTGATAGATTCCCTAGGCCTAGACAGAACTAGCAATGATTCATATAGCTCAAGCTTATTATTTGATGGCTTGAGACTGTAGTAAGGAATGCATTATTAATTTGTTTGTCATGGCATATTCAGCTAAAAATAGTATTGTTGTGTCAGTCACCTGAAACAAGTTCCTAGATTTGGTAAGTCCCATGTTTGTTCAGTCACCTAACTCAAGTCCCCTAAACTGGTCAGTCCCCTAAGTCAAGTCCTCTGAGTCAAGCCAGTCCCCTGTATCTGATGAGTGCCCTAGAGTGTAGAAAGTATCTTGCTAACTTGGAGAGTCCAACTGTCTTGGAGTAATGCATCCCATGGGAATTGTTGGAAATTGGAAACACATTCCTTATGTTGAGAGATGCATAGATATGTGTGAAGTCTATGTTGACTTAAAACATAAAAGAGAGAAACCCAATTAGAGAAGATGTTTCTCTAAGTGTCAAGCATTGGAATGAGCACATTTCCATCTTACTCTTTGTGTGTAAGATTAAAGTGATATATGATCAGAGTATGAAGGTCTCCTACCCTAGGATGTACTATCAATATTGTTTTACAACTTGAACAATGGTATACAATCTTTCTCAAGTAGAGTACAACTACACTTTGCTAGTAAAGTATGAGTAGTAAGCAACCAAGTGTCAATGTTGAGGGTAAGTACTAGACAATCAATAGTTATATGTCTTGGTCCCAATCTCAAAGAGCCCAACAATGCCTTGCATAAAAAGGAAAGTGAAACAAAAAGGCATTGCTTGACCTCTTCAAAGGCATATTGTTGTGCACACATTCAATTAAAAGTAGCTTCACTGCACACAATTTGATTCAGCAACCACAAGATGTGAGAAATTTTGAATTCCAAGTAAACTCCCATCCTCTGTGAGATTACACAAAATTGGCATATCTTGGATCACTTTGATCTTTGGGTCTGCATTTATAGTATATTGTCTGATGATGTAATCCACATACTATATCTACATGGCTAAATGTACACTTGTCTAAGTTCACTTGCAACTTTTTTTTGTATAATGAGTCTAAGACACACATCACACTCTCAGCACTCTCCTAAATCTTGCTAAAAATAAGAATTTCCGAAGTATGTCATTCACAAACACTAGTAAAACCAAATGGCTTAACCAATCACTCATACATTCTTTTTCTTAGTTTTGAATGTCTTCCAAATATCTCTAGGATTAAATAGGAACATTATAATAATCCAATTTCAAGGAAATTATGATGACGTATTGTGTAACTCAGAACCAGTTTAGAAAGTCATCCATGTATAAAAATGGATAACAATTCTTCATCATGATTTTGTTGATCACAAAATAGTCAACCCATAGGCACCATGAACAGTCTTTCTTTGCAATACAATTAGCAAGAAGCCACAAAGGAGAAAGTATCATTGCATCTTTATGTTGGTGATCTAAGTTGCAAGTCCAAAATCCCTAAGGTTGAATAGTCTCCCAAGTACCAAGGGTGTCAAACCTGGGATGAATACCAAAAATCCTATATTCAAGTTGGGTAGCTAAGGACCAATTACTAAGGTGGGTAAGACCTCCTTCACTTTTGGCTCTACAAAACCAAGGGAGTTTCCAAAGATGCTGAATTATATGATACTACAAGGAATGAATAATGACCTCGCTATGGACCATACCCACTACATAGCATACCCCTATTATTTTCATCACAATGTGTCTATGTGTCCATTTGAATACATAAGACTATTAACCTTTATACAACAAAAAAGGCTTATTAGGTAAAGTGCTAAAAATTTGGATATGACCCCTATTGTTGTTATGCACTTATACATTGAAGTCAAAAAGGCAACACAACTAAAATGTATATAATGTTTAATTTGTTTAGAGTTGCTGAAGTGATGGGATGGAGACCAGATTATAGATCAGTAACTATATCTAGTTAGGCACAAAGCATGGAGTTTATGCAAAATATGTAACTAAAACCAAATTGGATACTTTACCAAGATATAAGACTATTTATTCAAATGCACACATAAACTAGGTTCTACACAAGAAAATGAATAATTAACAAAATTTAAAAACTTTATACAAGTCTACTCAATAATCCAATAATAAACCTATATATTTATTTATCGATCTTGAGAAGATATATTAAAAAAAAATTGGAATGATTATATGGCCTTCTCGCTGATCAACTGATCAAAATCCCATCAAGACAATACACAAAGAACTCCTGAAGACACTCAAACAATATCAGACCTGCTAACTTTACAATAATTTTTCAAAGTTACAATGATTATATTATAGATTTTGAACAAACCGACATCAATACAACCTCAAAATAATACTACTCAAAATTGGAAAATGAAACCCTAAGGCTACCTGCAATATTTTCTTCTTACTGGTTTTGTAACTGTTGCTCTATTTTATTTCCTCCTTTTTTCAAAGAATATATGAAAAATGTCTTTCAAGCTTTCCACACCATCAAGATACCTTCAAGAAAGAACCATGGTCGTGTAGGATTTTAGAAATACAAATCCACAGAACCCAATCAATACCTGCATGCAAAAGACTTGTCACAGAGAAAGAGAGAGATCAAGACAAGGGTTTGGCTCTCACAATGTGCAAGATGTATTCCATAAAAATGAAATAGAGCATAAAAGAAAATACAAGAGATCAATCCTTATAAAAGGAGATCATAACCTAAAAGGAAAAACTAACCCTAACGGTGAGTGCATTTAATAATTAATATTAATTATTAAATGACTAATATGTGTGCAAGGCGAAATCTTAAGAGGAGAGTAAAGTTAATTAATTACTTTACTCTAACACCCCCCCTTAAGATGAGCAAGAGTGCAGCTACAAACTAGTGCAAGAAAGCAAAAGTAACTACAATGCATGAAAGTAAAATTGGGTCCCGGCAACTAGGCCTGATCAGGTACCCAAGTACAAGGAAATCTCTATGAAACAGAGAAAAGGAGAAAACCCAGTGGGAAAAAACTCCTCTCCAAAAAGAGATAAAGAAACATGCTTAAAGAAAACATGAAGGAAGGACGGCCTCACTGAGACCCCCCAAGGACAACTTCCTTCACCCCAAGCATGGAGCGCAACTAAAGATAGCACAGAGATGCTAAAGGTTTAGTGAAGATGTCTGCAACCTGCTCTTGTGTAGGAATGTACTCCAAGATGAGAGAACCATCCTAAATCAACTGCCTGATGAAATGCATGTGGATTTCAATGTGCTTAGTCCGCTGATGCTCCACTGGGTTACGTGAAATGTGAATGGCACTCTGATTGTCACACCAAAGAATAGTGGGACTATCTGGAGGAAACCCAAATTCTGTCATCAACTGTCAAAGCCATAAGACCTCCTGACTGGCTAAGACTGCTGCCCGGTACTCAGCCTCTATGGATGATAATGCAATAGCAGACTACTTCTTGCAAGACCATGTGATAGGACCAGAGCCAAGGCAAAAAACAAAGATAGAAGTAGACTTCCAATCATTGACATCACCAGCCCAATTTGAGTTAGTGAAGCCAATGATGTGAGGGGATCCTGAAGTGTAGTGAATTCCAAAATGAGTGGTGCCCCGAATGTACCTCAAAATACGTTTGGTTGCTTGCCAATGGCTCTCATGAGGATCATGGGAGAACCTAGAGACAAGGCCAACTGCAAAGGAAAGATTAGGATGAGAATGTGTCATGTACAACAAACTGCCAACCAACTGCCTGTACAAAGTGGGATCCACTGAAGGAGTAGAACAAGTGGAAGACAAAACAACACCTGATTGAAATGGAGTGGGGGAAGACTTGCAATCAAGCATGCCAAATCGCTGAAGCATATCAAGAGCATACTTCTCCTGAAATATGAAAATCCCATCCAAAGACTAAATAACCTGAAGACCCAGAAAGAAGTGCAGAAGACCAAGATTTGTCATCTCAAACTGCTCCATCAAAGCTCGCTAAACACTCTAAATCATAGAGGATGAGCTACCTGTAAGAATGAGATCATCTACATATAGCACAAGAATCAAAAGATCACCCCCCTAATGTTGAGAATACACTGTGTGATCGGAATGACAGCGTGTGAAGTGAGAGGAAAGCAAGAAAGAGTCCATCTTCTCATACCAAGCCCGAGGGGCTTGTTTGAGACCATACAATGAATGTCGAAGTCTGCAAACCAAAGAAGTGTCCTGCACAAATCCCTGAGGCTGCTCCATATAGATCTCCTCATGTAGGTCTCCATGCAAGAAGGCACTCTTCACATCCATCTGAAACACTGTCCATCCCTATGAAGCTGCAAGTGAAAGTACAAGGCGTATAGAGTTCATCTTGGCAACAGGAGCAAAGGTCTCAGAGTAGTCAATACCCTCTACCTGAGAAAACCCCTTCACAACAAGATGTGCCTTATACTTATTAGTAGAACCATCTACAGCATACTTAGTATGGTACACCCACTTGCACCGAACCAACTTTCTTCCTGTAGGAAGAGGACAAAGATCCCAAGTATGATTCTTCATCAAAGAAGAATGCTCCTCATCCATGGCCCTATCCCACTCAAGGTGACCTGTCACCTCTGAAAACTTTTGAGGATCATCTGAAATGGCATGACTCAAAAGACTAGAACCAGATGTCTGAGCACAAGTATGACGAGTATCTGAAGGATCACTTGCCAAAGAACCAGCTACCTCAACAGTAACATGGGCCCACCTAGGCAAATGCGGAGCAACTGGTGGTGGTGGAGATGGTGGATCATCATCATCTTCATCATCCTCAAGAGATGAAGAGGGAGGAGTAGGCAATGAGGGAGAAGTTGGTGATGGAGAATCCATCTGAGGATAGCGCTCATCAAACTGGACATCCCGTCGAAACAAGACCTCTCTGGAATCAGGATCAAACAACCTATACGCCTTAACATCCTCACAGTAGCCAACAAATATGAGTGGTCAGCTTTTCTTCTCCATGGCTTTCCGCTGAGCATCAAGAATAAATGCCCAAGCCTCACTACCAAAAACTCGGAATGTAGAAACATTAGGCTTGACATGGGTCCAAGCCTCCTCTAGAGTCATATGTCGCAATGCCTTATGAGGCATCTGATTCTGAATATAATTGGCACAATTGACTGCCTCAGCCCAAAATGAAGAACTCATAGCTCGAGACTGTATCTCGTAAGGTTCTGTTCTTTCTCTCAATGACACCATTCTGCTGAGGGGTGTGAGGGACTATAAACTGATGTTGTAAACCATGCTTAGTGCAAAAATCTCTGAAAGCCTAATTAACATACTCCCCCCCATTATTTGTGTGTATCCTCCTAATAGAAAGTCCAGATTGCTTCTCCACAAATGTCTTAAAAGTCCTGAATGACTCAAAGACATCAGACTTGTACTTAAGAAAGTACACCCATGTACGTCTGAAGAAGTCATCAATAAAAGTGAGCACATAGCGGGCCCCTAAAAAGGAGTGAGTCCGAAAGGACATAAGATCACTATGTACCAACTCTAGGGGTGCCTTAGCATGAGTGGTGTGACCCTTAGGAAAAGGATCATGATGATGTTTGCCAAGGGCACAACCTTGACATACACCATCAGTACAAGAAATCTGTGGGAGCCCAATCACAAGTGCCTAAGTACTCATCTGCTGGAGATATCTGTAATTGACATGGCCAAAACGCTCATGCCAAAGCCTGCTCACTGAATCTACATGTGCTATAAGAGAGGAACCAACAATGTTTGAACTCTCAAAACCATCAAATCAATATAAGCGTGATGCAGAATCCACACTCCTAGTAGCCACAACCAAGTCAGGATCATGAAGGTCTCGAATAACCACATCATATGGTGAGAACTCAACTGTCTTACTAGAGCCAGAGTGGAAAATATAATAAATGGATAGAAGGTTTGTCGAAATGTCAGGAACCAATAGCACATCCTGAAAGACAACCACCATCCAATGAAACAGTACCAGAACCCTGAACTAAAAGCTATGCTAAATCACCAACTGCAATATGTTTAGTGCCTGTAGGGGCAAGAGCAATGACTAAATCCTTTGTGTGTGTCATATGGTGAGAAGCACCAGAATCTAGAGTCCAAGTGGATTCTGAGGACAATGCTCATGCAGAAAGAGCATGACCTTTCCCTATGGGTTGGGAAGGAGGTTGAGTTGCAGTGATATGATGTTGCTGCATGGCTTCCTCTTAAGCCTCTAAACGATTCCAACATCTGGAAACTGGATGCCCTTCCTTGCCACAAAAACTACAAGGATCGCCGGATTTCTTCTTAGTCTTAGAGGAAGACTCACCAGACTTGGAAGAATTGTTCTGTTTGGGTTGTGGGTGTGAATCAGACTTAGGTGGTGGCTTGGAGGAATGCTCACGAGCCCCTGAATTTTTCTTGAGCTTTGGTTTCTGCTTCTATTTTTCCTTGGAGGACTGGGCTACCAATGCTTGGTTCTGTGAACCTGAAAGTGAATCCATCTGCTTGAGCTTGGCTTGCTCACGAGTCAGACGATCACAAAACACCTCAAAAGTAGGCATGACATGGCGAGCACCCAAGGAATCCATGGTGGAATAGAAGGTCGAAGAGAAGATCTGAAATGGACCCCAAAGCTTGGAGAGAATCAAGAAGATGCACTCTGTATCAGTCTTATTCTTGCCACAACCCTGCAAGATAGATCTTTGTTGTTTGAACTTCATCAGAAAGTCCTCAATGGAAGGAAAGGAATCAGGTACCAAGGAAGTCAACTTGGCCTCAAGCTACAATGCTTTAAACTCATTGATAGTGCCAAAAAGTCCCTCAAACTTGGTCCAATAGGCCCTAGGTGTGAGACACCCTTCAAGATGAAACAGGAGACTATCTGAAATGTGCAAAGCAATCAATCCCATAGCCTAATCCATATTGTTCCTGTGCTGCATAACCTCAAAGGTGCGAGTCAATGGAGGTTGAACCGCATCCAAACAGGACCATAACCCTTGAGACTGGAGAAGTGTCATCATGCAACCCTTCCAAGTGTGATAATTATGCGGTGTGAGAAGCTTAATAGATCTATCGGCCATGCTGTGAACTATGCCTCAACTGCTCTGAATGTGTTTTTTTATTATTATTAAGTGGTCTTTCAGAACTAGATAGAAGATGTAGAAGGGGATTTTTTTTTTTGGTGTTTGTAGATTCTATTTTTCTAATGTAAATAACAGAAAGCAGGAAAAAACACCCCCCCACAATGCAAAAAACTAATCCCCAGTACAAAATGAAAGCCAAAAAACTATAGAAAGCAGTATATGATGGAGACAAATATCTATGTACCTAAAGAATTTTTTGATGATAATAAACTACAGATCTGGAAAGAGCACAGAACCACCTTTCCGACACCTATTCGCTTTCAAAAAACGGAGCAAAATCGACAAAGTTATGCCCGTCAGAGTGTAGAAAGCAACATCAGTCTTTGATTGCGAAAAAATTCATACAAACTGAAAATTTATGAAAAATTTCTTCCACCATCAGAACAGTGCCAGAACCAGCTTTCCGACGCCTATTTTCATTCGAAAAAACAAGCTAGGACACCCGAGATACATCCGATTTCGTGAAAACAGCTCCAAAGGGGTTTTTGAAAAAAAATCACAGCCCTCAGCGGCTTAAAACCGTCGGCCCCTGGTCACATGACTGACTAGGGGTCCTGGCACGTAGGTGGTGGCGTGCGAGCGGCTGGTGGTGCAGTGGCGGAGTGCGGGCGAGGCCAGGCGGAGCCTAAGGGTGGCGGACCGGCGGCAGGTGGCGCACGGGGGTGGTGGACCGGCAGAGGGCCGGTGGTCGGTGGGCGCCGATGGCCAAGCGGCTGGCAGGCGGCTACCTGGTGGCCGCTTGGTGGCCGACGGGCGGTGGCCCAGATTAATACTGCCTGCGGGTTTTCCAACCCATAAAATTTATAAAAAATGCAATTTTTTAAAAAAAATTCATTTTTTTTCTTCTCGAACGGCGTGCCCTAGGGCTGTACGGCCATAGGGTAAAAAATTTTGCTTCCCAGAACGACTGTGGCCAAATCGGACAAATTTTATATGAAAATTTGGATGTTGCGAGCTCAACGGTGAGGTCCGTTTGAGCTCAAAGTGCACCAAAAAAATAAACCCCCCCTATTCCAAATAAAAAACTAGAAAAAGAAAACAGATTTGATGCAGCCAAACCTAGATATCTAAATCTTTTCAAAAAACTGAACAAGCTGCAGCAAATCTGGCTCTGATACCATGTAGGATTTGACAAATACAAATCCATAGAACCCGATCAATACCTGCATGCAAAAAACTTGTCACAGAGAAAGAGAGAGATCAAGACAAGGGTTTGGCTCTCACAATGTGCAAGATGTATTCCAGAAAAATGAAATAGAGCATAAAAGAAAATACAAGAGATCAATCCTTATAAAAGGAGATCAAAACCTAAAAGGAAAAACTAACCCTAAAGGTGAGTGCATTTAATAATTAACATTAATTATTAAATGACTAATATGTGTGCAAGGCGAAATCTTAAGAGGAGAGTAAAGTTAATTAATTACTTTACTCTAACAGGTCATTTGTAATTGTACAGGCCTCTCATGTCTACTTGTATCACCTTCACATGGTTGTACACTTGAAACCTACGTCACAAGGTTTGAATTCGAATTCGAGTTTGGCAACATTGAAATTCGGATGAAGTTCGGCAAGGAAAAAATTCAAAAAATATATTTGGCATTAAATTCGCCTTATGTAAAATAAAAAAAAATTAAATATAAGTAATATATCCACAAAATTGTCAAAATAGTTTGACATTGATATATAGATTTAGTTAACTTGAATCTTTAGTGTATTTTGACTTCATCAATTTGACAAATCCTCAAAGGTATTTATAAATATCATCATCCCTACACATGATTCATCCATCAAAGATCACAAAAAATTAGGTTGTAGAAGTCTATATTCTCAAGACAATCTTATAGCTAACAAATCAACTCTATGCACTAGATCATTTTTGTGGAGCTTGCATTCAGCCTTAAAGGGATAATATATGACCTATATATATTTTTTCAAAAACTACACAAATCCTAAATCATTCTATAGATTCCAAACACTTTTTTTTACCTAAATAATTATATCTTACACAACATCAACATATATTATTTACTCTAATTCCTAAAACTAAAAACCTTATCTCCTACATTTAATACTCTAAATATTTATTTATTATAATTTTATCAAATCCCACTCTTGTTTTTTAGACTACAGGAATTGGGTAGTACGATCCCCTATAAACTCTAGTGCATTGGTAAACTTTTTAACATGAACAGCAATGCTGGCATGACACACCCTTTGGTAACACGGGGGTGAGGGAGATTAGACCTCGTGACCAACCTCTTGCAACAGGAAATTTTTACCCAACCGAGCAAGGACCCCAGCCCCCATCAAATCCCACTCTTAATTAACTCTAAATTACTTTATATATTTATTATATGCATTTATTAAATTGACCCAAAAAAATTGAAGGGATTCATTCCCTTATACTATTTTACACCATCTTATAGACATCCCAAATTAACATTGCTTTCTTTTGGTTCACTATTCAAATATTAATACAGTTATCAGAAACTTCAAAACATTTTACTAAGCATTGGCTCCTCACGAGGTCAAGGGTTCATTATGCCCCAGCTTGCAACTAAAGGTAATACATTAGAAGGAGGTTTATGTGAATGACTAAAGTGATGAAGTTTGTATTTGATATGAATGGGTCCCCATTGTAGTAGAGTATTTATTGTCGAGAGGGTGTGAATGGGATCGACATTACTTTGTTTCTTGCTACGAAAGGAATGCGACAAATTTTAAATAAAAATTTCAGATTAGATAAAATTTGAACTCCATGCTTGAAGTTCACCGAACCTTGTGACTTAGCTTGAAACCATGCCATTTACTTCAACAAAAATATGCTTTTTGTACATCATTCATGTCTCAAAGGAGCCCACAAGTACCAAGGGGTGTTTAGGAGCCTTCATATGTTGAATCATGTCTATTTTGAGACAATTAATGGCATTTTGGGTTGTACAAGGAGGTAGGTAAGGCTTTTGTTCAAATGGAAGAGTTTCCAAACTTGGAATGCCAAGCAAGGAAATTCTAACAAGGATGCTGAGAGATAAAGTCTAAAACTCCAAAATTTAGAAAAGTGGATTTTGGGGGATAATTTTGACTTTTGAGGAAAGGCATGCATGGATGACCAAACCTAGAATCTTGAAAATTTAAAGTAAAGAGCTTAGAGGGTAAAAGAGGAGTTGGGGGAAAAGGCATGCCAAGAATGACAAGTCTAATAAGATTGCTAGGATGAGAAAGTTTGGAATCTTGAAATTGCCTAAAATCGCCTAAAAAAAGGACAAATTACTCAACATACTTCGAATGAATACCCTTAGACAATTACTCAACATAGGGGACCCAACCAGAGATTTCAAAAATCAATTATCAAAGGGTGGATAACCAGTTAAATGCACAACTTTGTAGCAAAGGAAAGAAAAGATGAGACACATGAAAATGAAGTGTAACACTTTCTTTGATTAATAAGCATTTGAATCCAACAATGAATATCACCATACTTCAAAATTGATCAATGGTAGACAAACTATTTGGAAGTGAACATCCTAGAACCAAGTTGATCTTATATGTTACTTTTCAGTGTGTGGGAATACATTTGAGTTTCTCAAAGACATCTTTGTGGGTGATCCCACAAAGGTAGTTTACAATTTCTGAGAGGAACTGATTTTTGTTGAAATCACATATTTTTAGAAAATATAATTATTTAAGCCTTTAAAAGTTCCATTTTAAGGATTCCAATTGAATAGGGTTTGATAGAACCACCTTAGATCAAAGCCCCTTGGATAGAACCTCGCCAGTTTAAAACCATACCTATAAATGAGTCTCCTTTACACCTATCAAAATGCTGATAAAAAATCACTTTTGATTTACCTTTTGGGGGATCAAATGAATTCATTTAAAATTTATTTGAAATGACTATGGTATTCCTCAAAATGAGCTATCCCATGAATATAATTTTAATATGTTTTGGTTTTATTATGTATGTGTTTTTTTAGTTTTATTGAACATAGGTTTTTCACTGAAAATCAAGCTCTCTATTTTGCACATGTGGAAAAATAGAAAATTATCAAAATATATATTTTTTTTAATATTTTGGTGCTGGGTATTTATGTCCTTGATCCATTAAAATAAAAAAAATTGAATTTTGATACATACAGAAAAAGTTATGCTGTATATAGTCCGCCTATGTTTGAATTGCGATTGGTTTGACTTCGAAACTCCATTAAGGAAAAAATATTCAATAAAAACTATGAGACCAAATTAAAGTGCTAGATATTGTAGTTACAAATCTAAATTCGAAAAAAATAGAATTTTATCCTTCATACAGAAAAAGTTATGTTGTATACGGTGAGCGTCACTTTTTAAAAATATTGTTTTCTGAAAAAAACTAGTTCTCATGGGAGATGGAAAAAGAAGTGCAATCTTATTCCAAAATTTTTGAAAAAAATATGTTTAGAATCTATAGAAAAAATTTGATGAGAGTCTAGTTTACATCATCTTCAAATTCCTCATGGTTCAGCCACTATAAGTGCCCGAATGTGAAAATTTAGTTAAAAATAATAATTTCAGTGTCCAATTTGGCCAAAAGTTGTAAACCACTATTGTGGGATCACCCTTGTACTACTGCAATATTTTTTTGTGTTTCTACCATTGTGTTGTAAGTGAAAGTGATTCCCTATCCAGATTATACTGACATGGTGTTTAGGTATCTATAGGAAAACCACGAGCAACACAAGCATCTATGCTTGGGATAAAAAAATTCAACATTACTTGGCAAATATCAAAGTGTCTTTGGTCTTCAAAACAGATTTTGGGATGTGCTACTTGCAATGATCAATTTTGATCTATCAGCACTTTGGCTTAGCTCTAAAGATGTCACCTTGGTCATAGGCATGGTTTTCTAAACAAGATAATGAAACCCTCTTGTGGTACTACATGACAAGTGTCTATAGCATCCATGAGCATGATTCCATATTGAAATTGTGTTGGTGTCAAACTTGAATATCTTTACCCTGTTGGAGCCATCCAAGTGAATATGGTTCAAGGTGTGCCTCAATTCAAAAACTTAGGCACTTAAGTGCCCCTTGTATGATGATTTTCTTCCAAATCCTAATATCAATGATGACATGGAGAGGTTTCCCTTTAACCCAACACTTGTGTGGGACAAACATTATCTTTCTTGAGCAATGTCTAAAGAAAAGTCACTAACACTCAAACAAGCAACATTTAGGTCGGTGTCTTATTTTGTGCAGGTCCTGATGTGAATTATTATAAAATATTGCAGCAGACAGCATTCAGTGTTGTTGTGGGTGTTGGTCGTATGACATTTGCAGCACTTCTCCCCTTGCTTCCTCTTGCCTTTGTCTAACATAGTAGGTGATGAAGCCTTTCAAAGGCAACACAATAAGCTTCCACATAAGGATAGAATCCACTATTGTACTTTGAAAAATTATTTGCTTCATAACATTTATCCTTAAGAGTACAATTTACTATTTAGTCATGATAGTCATTTGTATAGTCTTGCACCAATTCATCATTCCTTTTGCACAATTGTTGGAATATTCATGTATGCACCCTTTAGTGCTTCAAACAATAGTAACGTTCCCAAAACAAAATTGACAAACTTATCAGAAATGTCAACAGGTTCAAGGTCTTGCTCACCTTGGTCATTGTAGATCTTCCACCAACAAGTGTTTTGCTCACCTTGGACATTGTAGGTCTTCCATTGTACCACTGTCCACTATGAATTTGCAACACTTGCCATCTGCTTTGCATCTTGTTCTAAAAAAATCCTTCTTTGTATTGGTTCCAACTTCTCCTTTTCAAGATTTACCAATGCTTTTTGTAACATGAGAGACACTCCATCTTCGGGTCCTTTTCCATGAATTGGTGTAGCCACACATTCACTTTCATTATGTAGAACTTGAATTATAGCTTCCTTCCCTTTTCCCTTATTTTGTATTTGTGGGCATTCAAATTCCTTATGCCTCAACTCTCCACATTGAAAGCATGTACCTTCAAACCCTCTCTATCTACCTCTACCATTGAAATAATCTCCTCTTCCACTAGAATATTCCCCTCTTCCTTTATTATCTTGCACACCCACATGAGATGTACTTGCCTCATCTTTTTTTCCTTGGTAACCTCTACCACTACTATTTTTTCCTCTTCCTCTCGAAAACCTTCCTCTACAATGGGAATTCTTCTATTGCTTACTTACATGTTTCTCTTTCACCTTCGAGGCATATTGATATGCCTCTTCCACACTATTCGCCTAAAGCATACCCATTTCATCTAGTATGGAATTATGAAGACCATTTACATAGCTTTATATAATTTTTTTACATCAACATCCGCATGTCCAGCCCATATGCTCAATCAATAGAACTCCTTGATGTACTCTTGTACATTCTCTCTCTTTTCTTCAGATTTCATACCCTCTTAAACAAATCAAGTTGGTAATGCACATGAAAAAAAAATTCCTTCGATTTCGTCACCATCCTCTCCTATGTTTTATTTTCTCTTTACCTCTCTATCGTCTTTCAAGATGCATGTGCTCCCACCACATGAAAGTGTGTCCTTTCAAATTTGTACCAACATATTTTACCCATTTTGGGTCCTCATTTGACTCCATGTCAAAAAAAAAATCAATTTTTTGATATCCAATTTAGTAAATTTTCCATATTCAAAGTCCCATTAAAACTTGGGGTGTCCAATCTAGGCTTGCTATAAAGCCAAGCCATTTCTTTCAAAAACCTACCTTCCACCTCATCTCTATGCTCATCTTTCGCATCAAATTTTGGTGTTTCCTCTTTAGCTTCATCCTCATTAACATCCACCAATGGGTTTCCTCTTTGTTGTGTCAATTCTATTGCCTCCAAATTTTCTTCTATCCTAGCTTCAAGGCCTCTTATCATTTCTCTAAAGACCTCATGATTTTCATTTTTTGGTCCCCTTCACCCACACCCTCTTTGCACCATGTTCATAGCTCTCTGCAATTGCGGGGTCTTGTTATCCTCTCACACATCCACAACAATCTCTTTGGGGTTCTTCTCCTAACGCAATGCTAGCCTTCTTTGATACCAATTTGGTGTAGACAAGAATCAAGGGTTCTATGAGACTACCAATTCTAGCAACAAATAACTCAAACCAATGCTCTCCAATATCTAAGATTCAAATTACAAATTATAATTCAAATACACAAACAATTTATCAAGTTGCAGATCACCATTTTCATTATGTAAATAAATAGCTACAAACAAGATTGAAGTTTATCATATTCAAATATTGAATCCATTGACAACAATTTTATTATGTATTTAAAATAATGCAACCATCAAATAATCACAACTCTTTTGCTTACTATCCTACTATCCCCTTTTGTTCACTAATTCCTCCGAATTTTATTAAATGGTAGATCTTCAAACTACAAGAACTTATTTTCTATGACTGACGAACCCCTTCACAAAAATGGGTTCCACTTTTATATGATTCCCATGAGCATGGAATTCAAACAAATTGCATTTATGGGTTAAATCAATGCCTCCCAAGTAGGCTGTGTGGGAATTTGATCAACCATATTATTAAAATTCAATAGCTAAATCAAATTCACGGCCCTCCTCAATATCTTGACCCCCTTTCAAGAGACATCATATGTATAACTCCAAAGGAATGTCATTGATTTAGTTTTCTTAAATCTTCAAAATGTAAGTAGCCACCAATCACTTGGGCCCACATCATGTTTGAGTGAGGACGTCTATACAAAAAAATTAGAAATCAATACAGGAATACAATTATGCTTGGGTGCTCCAACATCGTTAATATATTATAAATAATATTAAAAGATAAACTCAATATTAATAAATAAAAAATTATTATAAAATTGAACATATATATAATTAAATGATTAAACTAATTAAATTTTAAAAAATTAAAATCATAATTTGAATAAAATATAAAAAATGTTAAAGCTAAATTTTTTAACTTTTATATTAAAAATTACAACATCAAACTTAAAAAGTTAAAATAAAAATCAGATATATTAAAATGATAAAAAAATCAATTCACAATTTATTGATTTTTTAAATTTAACTTATATATATGTGAATAATTATTAAAATAAATTTAAATTTAAATTTATTTTTTTTAAACATATAACTTATTGATTATATATTATACTTATTGTATATTGTAATATAATAATGATTAAAATCTTAAAATATATATATATTTAAAAAAATCAAATATATTGTTAACTATTTATACATTATATTTATATTTTATGATTGAAAAAAATCTAAAAATCTATTTTGAAATTTTTTGTTTTAAAAAGTTGCATTATTACCCTCTCTCTTCCTAGTTTAAAGTTAAAGGTAGATAAGAATGCAATATTTTTTAATTATATATTATATGTTTTTTGTATTTTTAAAAAATTGAAATAGATCATCTATTTCAAAAAGTTAGTCTTGGATAATTATAGTAAAATACATATTTAATCTTATCAAAATGAAACAAATAGAAATTTTTATTTTTATTTTTTCAACTCTTGATTTACAAAAAAAAGTCATCTATTTTATATAAGAAATGCCTTATACCTAATTATAGTAAAATATATATTTAATCTTTGTCAAAGTAGAATAAAGAGAAAATTTATCTTTTTCCTTCACTTCAAATGATTTAAAAAATCATTTTTCATTATTTATCACGATATTTTGCTTTAAAAAAAACCTTTTATATCAGTTAAAACTAGTAGGGTAAAAATCTAAAATAGTACAGGTGGAGGAAGGACTAACAAAACTGTAGCGGTAGTACAGGTGGAGGAAGGACTAACAAAACTGTAGCGGACAGTTTTAACAACTTGACGGCAAATGAACGAACTCTCAGTTCAGTTTCTACTGCCTGTATACGTGGGAAACGACTATGGAGATGTGGGGGAAATTAGACTATTTCAAGACAATAATTAGACTATTTCAACAGAATCTAGCTTTTAAATCCAAATAAAGTGGCAAAGAAATTATATAAACTATGTGTATGTTGCGTATGATACAAATTAAGTTGTAATATCTGATATCAGACTAAAGATGAAGACATTGAAGACTGAAATGGTACTTGTCTGTTTGATGCTTATTGTAATGGGAGCAATGGTTGACGTTGAGGCATCTTCTCCACTTTCATCTACTCGTAAGTTTGTAGTATTTCACACCACTCCTGGTGGTCCAAATCCACTCCATAATTCTCATTCTCCATCATCAGTAGTATTTCGCACTACTCCTGGCGGTCCAAATCCACTCCATAATTCGCATTCTCCATCATTAGTAGTATTTCGCACTACTCCCAGTGGTCCAAATCCACTCCATAATTCTCATTCTCCATCATCAGTAATATTTCGCACTACTCCCAGCAGTCCAAATCCACTCCATAATTCTCATTCTCCATCATCAGTAATATTTCGCACTACTCCTAGTGGTCCAAATCCACTCCATAATTCTCATTCTCCATCATCAATAATATTTCGCACTACTCCTGGCAGTCCAAATCCACTCCATAATTCTCATTCTCCATCATCAGTAATATTTCGCACTACTCCTGGCGGTCCAAATCCACTCCATAATTCTCATTCTCCATCATCAGTAATATTTCGCACTACTCCTGCGGGTCCAAATCCACTCCATAATTCCCATTCTCCATCATCAGTAGTATTTCGCACTACTCCTGCCGGTCCAAATCCACTCCATAATTCCCATTCTCCATCATTGGTAGTATTCCGCACTACTCCTAATGACCGCGGACCCAATCCATAATTCTCATTCTCCACCATTAGTAATATTTGGCATTACTCCTGGTGGCCCAAATTCAATCCTCTCCACCATCAATAGTAGTGTCCAGATCCAATCCATAATTCTCATTCTCCACCATCAATAGTATTTCGCACCACTCCTGACAATCCATAATTCGCATTCTCCACCATCAGTAGTATTTCACATCTGCTTTGTTGTACTAGTGACGACATTCAGAATCTTCTAATAAAACAATCAATTTAAATTTAACTTAGAATGATTTATTTCCGATGTGTTTTAGGCTGTTAATTTATTTATCTAAGTTTATCTGGTGTAGAAGTTTCACTTGAATTTCTATTAATCCTCGGTATCTTCTAATAAAACAATCGATTTAAATTTAACTTAGAATGATTTATTTCTTATGTGTTTTATGCAGTTAATTTATTTATCTAAGTTTATTTGGTGTAGAAGTTTCACTTGAATTTCTATTAATTCTCAATATCTTTTAATAAAACAATCAATTTAAATTTAACTTAGAATGATTTATTTCCTATGTGTTTTATGCAGTTAATTTATTTATCTAAGTTTATCTGATGTAAAAGTTTCACTTGAATTTCTATTAATCCTCAATATCTTTTAATAAAACAATAAATTTAAATTTAACTTCGAATGATTTATTTCCAATATGTTTTATGCGGTTAATTTATTTATCTAAGTTTATCTGGTGTAGAAGTTTCATTTGAATTTGTATTAATCGATGAATAGGATACTCACTTTTTCATGCAATATGTTCAAAGCATGAAGTATACAATCTATGGCCAGGAACAGTGATTTACACTCCTTTTGGAGATTTCAATATTTCAAAGTTCATAACTAAAAATCAATCATTCAAATCTTACTTTGTGATCCACCGTTGTCAGATACGCATTCCTCTGTGCAGAAATTAAAATGCTACTGATATAAATTAAATTCAAAGACTGTACATGGCGATTTCTTTATTAAGCTCTTTATAGGGAGTTTATTTTCCTGCTCAATTATCTTTGTGAACTTTTCCTGTTCTTTTTGCTTTTTATATATGACTATGATTGATCATTCCAAAACGTCTTCTTACCCAAAAAAAAAAGAAAACTTAAAAAACAATACAAAGCGGGACGTTAAAAGCTTGTGCATAAAAAAATAGATCTTGTATGAAAAATAAAACTCTAAACAAAATAGAAAATATTTATTTTAAAATTTGTATATAATAATAAATTGTAAAGTCATTCGTGCAGCCCCTTAAATGTATTTTGAATCGATAAAAAAATTGTGTAAATCATTCCAAACAAATTTTATATTTCAGGTTTAAGGAAATTTTTTAATTTGTAATAAAATTTATATAAAATGTTTTACTTACAAAACATATAATTTAAAATTTTTTTATAAGGTATATTAATCTTTATTTTCAACATATTTATGAATTTCATTTAACAAAAGTGATTAAAGTAGTTTATTAATATAATGGTGCTAATATTTTATTAAAAGAAATTTCATCCATAAAAAGTGAAATAAAAGAGTGAATTAAAAAATGACAATTCAAGAAAAAATGTTTTCTCTATTAGAATGGGTAATTATTTCTTTTTTGGTGTTTTTAGTATTATAATTTCATTAAAATGGGAAATATCTTTTCCCATAGTCTCAATATTTTCTTATACACGTGTTTGTGCATTCAACCATGTCTAAAACTCAATTATTCTAAGGGAGACTTTTAGGGGCTTATAATAGAAAAAAGGGGGACACTTAAATAAGTGGGATGTTATGCCATATAAAGATGAAAGATGTCTAGATGATAAAATAAAGTATGTAGTATCTTGTTGTAAGTGTTAATATAATGCAAATGAGATTATATATACTGAGTTGGTCATTTTTTGGTGAATGATTTAATGTAATGAATTAATGACCTAGGGCTTATCATTAAATACAAGATCTTAGATACGGTCAATTTAAAGAATGTGAAATATAATGTGATAAGTGGTAATGGTCAAATCTCAACATCTACTCTTTTGACACTCTTCCTAGGTTCTACCCATGTTTCTTTCTATATTAATTTCTATGGCATAATCTTCCCTCGATTTTTGAGGGTTCTTATCACACAAGTAATATCATAACTTGGCATCAAATTTGTAGTGGTATACGGCTAGGAAAATTGATTCATCTAGTCTCACATGAGGAGGCACTTTCTTCATTTTAATTAAAAATATCTTATTGAAAACAACAAAAATTTCATTTAACCCTCTCTTTATTATAACCAACTCATGAGTTACAAAATTTGGATCCATTTTTCTCCATATTTCAATCTAAAAATCCCCATCAAATCATTTGTGAGTCTATTCTACCATCTAAAAGACCCATGTACAATTCTTTGGCACTATATTCCAATGCTTGTACAAATTTTTGCAATATAAAATTTTCACCCCATATCTCATATTCATTAGTAACATTAATGAAATGTGTACGGTAGTTATCTCTAGTGACAACATTGTTAACCTAGAATTGTGGCACTTTTCCTCTAACCTCATTTAGAATAAGAATAACATTTCCTAGAATGACATAAAATAAATAAGTATTTATTTGTTTATATTTCCCAATAGCTATCTAATTGGAGAAAAACTCTAATATGTTATATATGGTAGAATTATCACATTTTCCTCATATTTTGTTACTAATGGTAATATTATTTATGAATTTAGTCATTTGGAAGATGTTTTTTTTAAAAGAGGGGTAAACACTTTTGACTCAAAGTTATGAACCGGTGAGGTCACAAATGAGGGACCTCATCCCCAATGTAAACACTCAACAATTATACCCCAATGGGGTTTGAACCTTGATGACAAGAACATCACAATAACTTAACCATCACACCATAGCACTATTAGTAGACATTTAGAAGATTTTTTGATTAGATTAAAACTGGAAGGGCCAGTACACATAACAAAGCAACCATAAAGGCAGAGATGGCTCACAAAATTTGAGACCATAAAAAATAAGACTCACAAGAAGTGAGCTAGGGAGGAACACACCACAAACTTATACTTTTGACTAGAGCATAGAACCAGTAACAAGTCATGCTTTTTCTCAGAGCATGAAACCAAAAAAATAAGATCGGCTATAGAAGAGAAGAAGCAACAAAAGGAACCAACTCAAAAAAACCACCCAGTATAGAGCCTCGAAATAACAACGCATAAAATAAGCTAACTAGGAAAAGGTACATCTAGAAATGAGCATAGTATGCATGGAGACACTCAATCAAAGTCAATTATATGATTTAAAATCATTCATTCAAGGTTATAATAAATTAGTGATAAATTTTATAAGAAACCAAATCTTTACAACTTCAAAATATATTTGCGGTTCACCACTAAAAATTAAAAACCTTACAAATTTAGTATGTAAATTTCTTCTTGAATCCTCTTATATTCTCCTAGTTTTTTCCTCTTTTATCAAACCATTTCGAAATAAAAATTTGGGATTAATAACCCCTTGGAAAATTCATAAATAGTTTGAAAACCCTACATGAAATACCAAAATACTAACTTAAGAGTTCAAAAATCACAAGAACATCTATTATCATCCACAACTCTTGTGTATCCTTACCTTACTTTCCAGGAATGAGAAAATTTTAAATAATTTCCACCATAACATAATAAGTATGGGATAGTTTATATCTTGGATTTATTTCACATTTTCATTAATGAGATTTTAATTCATGGAATGACAATGCATGGAGAAAACCCCTAAAAACCTAAAAAGAAACTCTCAATGGGTAAAAATCATTAAAGGGATTACAAAAATATCTTAGGATGGACGGAGGTTAGGTGATATATTTCACATAAATTTTTATTATGCCTCCATGTCATGTGAGAACTATTTTAGAATCATGATAGATTTTTAGGATTTGGTGAGTTGAAAAGTGAATGCCATAATATCAGGAAGCTTCATGAGTCTAGTAAAGTGAGGAGAAGGTCAATTGTGTGGGCTAAGAAAGTGAGTGAAATGGAAAAATCAGAAGAGGATAATAAATTATAAGGAATTCTAAAAATTCTAGGAGCATTGTAGGTTTTAAGTTTTCAAGAGGATTGCAAAATGGGGATGAAATTGCAAGAGTGAATATAATATTTGAAGGTCTAAAATTTGAAGAGAATTTAATACATCAAGGAAGAGAGAGATTTGGAAATAAAGGGATAGGAAACAAGGTTTAATAAATTTAGAATAATTTTAATAAGGTGTCATGTTCTCAAACTATGAAGGAAACAATGACTATGTGATATGATATTAGAGTTCTCAAGTTTGAGGAAAGTACAAAGAAGTGGATAGAGTTAGGGTTTCAAAGTTTCAAAGAAGTTTATAAATTCAAAACATGGGGATACTAGAGTTATGATCTCTGTGAGGCTCAGTGATATTGGGGGTAAGTATAAAGGTTCATAGAATTATTGAATGTCTAGAGTTTGGGAGGAAGCGTCAAGGGATGGGATCACCAAGGTTTTTGTGAAACTTGGAACTTTAGAACCAAGGGAAAAATTAAAAAATGCATTAGGTTTATGTGCATTCATGGAAATTGAGGAAATGAGGACTTGGGGATAAGGTGCAAAGGAACCCTAAAATCTAAAATTTGAATGAAAGGAAACATTAACGTTCAAACTCAAAACACATACATGAAATCTAGATTTACCTATTTTCTAGTAAATAAATTAAAGATTTTAGACCAAAAACATGAACAAAATCCCCTAGAAAATTGAATTTAACAACCCTTTAAATTTCTATGTAGAGTTTTTGGTAGTCATGGGATCAACTACAAAGTTATCTAAACTCCCTACAAGTATAGAAACCGAAAAAGGACTTGATGTCACAATGGAAAAGATCATACCAATATGCATTTCCTATAAAATATCTCTCAATATTTTTAGTAATTATTTTTAGGATTAAAGCACTTTAAATAGGCATTCTTCAAAAATATTTAATATGATAGAATTATCTAGAGATTTCATGAATTCATTATCAGTAATGAGGTGAATATGGTGAAATTTTTTGGAAAATAGTCAACACTCCCCTCAAGATTTGTAGCATGGCTTAACCACCTCCCATGGATCGATTAACTCTGACATTTGTATCGGACATTAACAAGTTGGCATTTTGGTGCAACAAAAACCATTAGGCCAAAAATTGGTATCAAATCCAAGGGTTACAATTTTGAATCCCCTTGGATAATGATGAGGGGGAGATTGTTTGAAAATGGTCAACATTCCCCTCAAAAATTTTAAAAAAACTTAAGTGCCTCTTACAGATTTGTTAACTCTGACAGTTGTATTGAGCATTAATAGGTTGACCTTTTGGTACAATGGAAACCATGGGTCCAAAACAATTCATAAATCATATAAAAACATAAAGGGATGAAACATCTAAAAATGAGGTTTCAATAGTAGGTTTTCAATATCTTAAAATATTTTAAGAATTTCAAATTTTATTATAGATGAGAAAATTCTTGAACATCTTCATATTTAATATTTTCTAAGAATAAGTGCTCAAGTTGATTTAGCATGTATTTATATGGGATTACAATGTTCTCCAAAAACCTTCCACTTTCTATTTAATTCATTGGTCTAGTTGCCTATCCATTTTCTTCAAATCATTCTATAAGGTTAAACATCATTTTACATGGATTGCTAGTTGAAATTTCATATTAGGTTATAATGTTATCAGATAATTTTTTCATTTATTCACAATGTTCCACCAACCTTCTCCCTTCAATAATGACTAATGAATGGATCCTCTCCCTCGAACACACCTTACACAAAAAATAATATTCAAGAACAGCAAACATGCAAACTTTATTATACTCTTGGAAATCATCTACATGCATGCAATCAAATGCAATACAACTATCTAACCATAAGATCGCTATTACAAAAATTTGGATTCCAAATACATGTAGAAAATTAAACATGCAAGTTTTGGAATCACAATAATAGTCATTGAAACTCCAACATCATCAATAGTTGTTGTCATTGATGTCAACACTAAGGAGTTTGTTCTAGTAGTTGTCATTGATGTTAGCACTTGAGTAGTAAGTTAGTAAGTTGTTAGTCCTTGCTATTGGTTGTCATTATTATATTCAGTTGTGGCTATCATTGGTGATGAAGTTCATGAGGATATTTTTACCTTTCTCCTAGACATTCTTAATGGATTGTTCAAGGGATGAAAAATCTAGAAAGTCAAATTCATTTTTCAATTATAACAAAAATTGTTAAGCATGGGAAAGAGATGGGCATGGAAACTGATTAGTAGAAAAATATTTGTATATGCTTAGGAGATAGATCAACACTTTTCCCCTAATATCATTCAAGGATGCCCTAGAGATCTTGCTCCCAAGATGGAATGAAAGAAGGAGATCTTGTGATAAGGTGTCCTAGGGTATGATTTCAGATTACAAGAGAGGTTCACCACCAAGCCAGGGCTTGGAAAGACTAATTAAATGCAAGATCTAATGTTTAAACCTAGTGATGCATGAAACTTGAATGTATGACGTAGAAATGCATGCAAAACATAATAAAAAGGAAAGAAATTAGAATGGTGCACCTGAGAAGTTGTGAAGACTTGGAGACAACTCTGAATTGTTAAAAAAGCTTGATTTTGAGCACACTGGGACTCATATGCTACTTCTAGCGTATCAGTCCTAGATCAGGGTTTTTGGTCTAAAACTAGTTTCCAGCATTGCAGATTCCAGATCTGCAAAAGTCTTTAAAATGCATGTAGTGGGGCTCATATGCCACTTCTAGTGTATTATTCCTATTATCCTTTTTTGAAGAATTAGGGTTTGATTCTACTCTTCAATATATGTTCTTTCTTTTTGGTTTGATTTCTAGATCTAAAACTATTGATTTTGGACTTGCAAGTGACTTTTTGTGAAGATGACAACCTTGTGATAACTTGATGACTTTCTCCAACCTTGCAACCTAATCTTCAAATTATTTTCAATTCTTCAAAGCACCTAGATCTGCAATCACACAAAGAGAGAGAGAGAGAGAGAGAGTTGAGTGTTAAGGAATAGGGGTTTGCCTTGGTCAAACCCCTTGTAGGTAATTAAACCAAATGATGAGACAATAAAATGAAGGCATGAAACATGAAACAAAGAACATGAACCATGAAAATGATACCTTGAATGATATCTTGTAAATTTGTAATGCAATATGAAGTGGTCGTGAAGGATGTAGATCTTGACCTTGACAATATAGGTATAGAACAATGCTTGATCTTGGATCTTCAATGCTACATAAAAACACTAGCTCAACAACATGCTTGATAATCTTGGCATGATAATGGATCTTGAATTTATACAAAAATTGATAAAGAATTATGCCCTTGAATGCCTTAGAAATGATCTTGTAAAGTCTTGGAATGCTTAACTCTTGAGTTCTTGACTTGATATCATGAATTCTTATGTGAAATAATGATTTGAAACATTTTTTATATAGGTAATCCATCTAATATCCCATTTATTAGATCTCATAGGCCAACATTCATGAAATTTGAGCTTAAAACCTAGATTTCCTTCTCAAAACCCTTAAAAAGGGGCCAAATGGTACTCATACACCACACTTGGCATATGGTTCTTGCCTAGGTGGTACTCATATGCCCAAGGTGGCGTATGGGTCCCATGAGGCCTTTTAGGTCACAAAAGTGTTGGGGTGTTAAGAAATTAAGTTTATTTATTGATATTATTAGGATTTTGATTGAAATCTAATTTGGGATGCATAATATAGGTTCTTAGGGGGGCTATTGATTATGATATTAAGGTCATAAATGCAAGAGGGCTCAAAATTCATTGTGAAAGTGTAAATAAATACACTTTACAACACTAAATTAAGGAAAAATTAGGTCTATTCAACTAAAAAGGGATCCAAATCCAATGTGAAAGTGTTCAACACATTACAAAACTAGATTAGGTCCATTTAATTTACAATCCTCCTAAATTTAACATGTGGAGGTTTGAATAAATACACTTTACAACACTAAATTAAGGAAAATTTAGGGATTTTTAGGTTTAAAAGGGTACAAAACCTAATGTGGATGTGTAAAACACATCACAACACTAGATCAAGGTGATATCAAGTCCAACTTATCATTAATTATTTGTAGATTAAGTGTGAAACTGTGAGCGACAACATTTTTTGATATTACATAAATGATGCAAATGACCCTCAAGCATGACATACCTCATCAACACCTCAAAAAGTTTGCTCCACACCCGGGAAGGTTAGCCTTGTTGTATCCATTTTGAAATCTTTTAAACTTATCCCCATCTTTCAAAAATATCTCCATATCTTTCTAGCATTTCTCTTTAGGCTTTCGAGGGATGCAAGTACCTTCCAATAAAATCCCTATCACATCCACAATCAACTCGACATTCATAGTGAAGGAGCACCTACCAATGGTGATGGTGCCATCCTTCTTGTCCATTAGCAAACTCAATAGATAATTTTGGTTTATGTTCCCCTTCATGCCCTCCATGAATGAGGCCAACTTACCTTGTTGAATAACACGCCAAACCTCCTTATCTTGCTTCCACATCTCACAATTGGTGGTTTTGTCATAGACCAGCACACCTCTCATGGAAAAATTTGTAGATAGCAAGATACGAGAAATAGTTCTATAGAAATATCAAGAATAATACTAGAGCCAAGAATAAAAAGTCATGTGAAAAGACTTCTTACATAAATTAATTTTCCATAATGGTAAATCATGGCAAATAAAAAAATTATTTTTAGTTAATTTATAAACAAACCCATGGATATGTAATAAATTATCCTAGATAACTAAATTTGGATTAAAAGCACCAAGGTTAACTAGTGCATCCACAACTTTTTTGCTATTTCAAAATACATGAGAATATTTACTATTCTTAAGAGAAATCATGAGATTGCAAGTTGATAGGAAGAGGTCCTAGAGGGACCAAAAAATTTTAGCCTTCCCTATCAGCAAAAGAATGGTGTTTTTGGATTCACCCTTGATTTCCAAGATGGAAAATCCAGCATTCATGGTAATTTGAATAGGTTTTAGAATGACATTGCCACCTTAGAAAAGATGTAAGATTGGGCGCCAAGATTTACTGCATACACCAAAACCATTGTCCTATCATGATCATGGATGACCTCACCCCCACTTGCTCAACCTAAGTTATGTTTGGCTAAGCCATAAAAGTTAAGCTTAAGCTAGATGAGCTCAGAGGGGGACTAAAACTATAATTCAATTTTATATAGAAAAATAGAAATAAATTCAAGTGTAGGCTAACTCATTTAATTTTAATTCTTTAGATTAATTTATTGCCAATTCGTGTGTTTGAATTCACATCTCCAAAATTAGAGATTGACAAAAATGGGAAATCAAATCTGTTGGGAAAACCTAGACTAGGGTGTTAATTGACTTTTTCATCCCTTTCCATCCATTTTTCACACAAAAAAATATAATTTAGAAGTTTATGGTCTACTAAAATTAGGACTTGTTCAAAAGGAAAGCGCATATTGAGTTCAATTTGGTGAAATAAAATCGATAGAGCACTTTTTAGTATAGTACTGACACATTATCCTTGGTTCATAGAGAAGGTCAAGACTAAGGTGTGTCTAGAATACATTAATGGAGAGGTTATTGAAGTGAGTTCCAAATAGAGCATAAAATTTAACTTCCACCTTAAGGGATTACAATTTATGAGACTACATTTAGCCCCTACTTTAGCAACCATATGACACTACATGCATATGAAAGATAAAGTATTTAAATTAAATCATATCATAAAAGGATACCCAAAAGTATATTGTAGAGGACGTAGAACATTCACCAAGAAAGAGAGCCAAGCCCCCAACGTAGTAACCTATACACCATAACATTAGGAATCACATCCTATAGAACCAATCTCATTAGATATTCAAAACCATCTTGCACATATAAAAAAATGTATTAGTCTGATAAATAAATCTTGACAACTAACTATTTAAAATAATAGCATATAAACTTTTTCATTACATCTAAATATAGTATTCAAATTACTTTTACTATTCCCTAGTTAGATATAAATTTATTTAGTGATGAAACTATAGTTAAAGTATATATAAACACATAAAATATCAATCAAATTAGTAGAATACTTAAATCATTTAATTTTCATATACGTAATTCCTTGTGGACATTAGATGAAAGAAGGTGTCACATCTCTAGTATTTTTTCTTAAGACACCCATGTCTAAGAGACAACACCAGATCATTAAGATGCACTATAAGGATTATATTACACCTATATTCAAGTATTCTCTTTCCCTTGTATATGGTTCTGCATTCTTATGTTGGCAATGAAATCACTTTGACATCAAGTGTGCATTATAAGTTATTTATTACTAAACCACCAAAAATGGATATTGCTACCAAGGGAAAGAGGATTCCCTTTACTAGGCCCCTAGGGTTTTTCACCTAAGAGCACTTGGTGTAGGAATGACACTCTTTCCGCTTGGTGATATGGTTGTTTTTGATGATTGCATTCAAAGGAAGGATTGTATTAGGGTTGTGTTGTGTGTGTGAGGTGTGGCTGAAAACTAGAATGGAATGATGCTAATCTAATCTATGAAATGTAAGTGAAAATGTAAGCTAAATGCACCTAAACTATATGCCCTAAATGAATACAAACAAAAAGTAAACTAGAAGGTTCAGATATTGTGTACCTGGAAATAGAATTTTACAGATGAGGAGCCCTAGAATGATCTAGAATCAGCCTAAAATCAACAAAGGGACATTTACGCCAAGTTGGACAACCTAGTCTTCGTGTCGGGAAACTTTGTCGGACTGGGTTTTGGGGAAAAGGGTGCCCAAAAATTAAAAAAACTTGTTTCAGGCCCAATACTGAGAAAAGGTCACCAATAATGGTGACCTAGTCCTCTTGATACTTTCTAAAGCCTGGAGGTCTGATTATGTGGGTCCAAGTTGGTACTTTTCTTTCCTACAGTAGCCTGTGTCCAAATCTCCCAAAAATGACATGTAACTTGTCTTTTTGCTCCTCTTAGGGTTTGATGTCTTGATGTGACTTGAAAGGAATTTTTTTACTTTCTCCAACACTTTGAATCTTACTAAATCTAAGTATAACCTATAAAACACATGCAAAGACAAAGAGAAGTTTGGGGTTAGGTAATAGGGGTTTTCCTTAGTCAAACCCCTTTGATAGTAACTCAAACCTAAATGAAATAAAAATCAAAGGAGAGATGCTTGCAAATTAAATACTCACCAAATCCTTTGTTGTAGAAGTCTCTAACATGCAAGAATCAACTCCAATGGAGGTTGCTTGTTGATGCCTTATGCTTGATTTCTTTCTGGGGAAGCTTGAGTACAAAAGTTCTTGTGAAAAGATGTAAAAATGAGCTTGGGGAGAGAGGGAAATGAAGGTGAAAACCCTTATTTATACAACATATGCCATAATTTCCCAAAAATGCAACATGATAGGTTGACACTAGGGTTTTGGGGGTAAATTCCCATTAGGTTTTTGTCTTAAATTTGAAATTTATGCCAAAAGGGACTAGGTCGCCAAGGTGGCAACCTAGTCCACTTAGAAAATTTCAAGTGGTGGTCGGGAATAAAATAATGATTAATGATGTTTATTAGTCTTGCCTCCCCAAACACACTTAAGTCGGGCCTAAAATTATATTAAGTGGACAAATTAACATAAGAAAAGGTTAATTAGTGGATGATAAGCCTAGGAAAATGCAAAAATGCATTACAACACCTTGACACAAGGCTAGAAAGGAGTAAAAGGGGGTTGTTTAGGTGAATTGTGTTGAAAGGGTCTTAGAAAAGTGGGAATATGTGTTACAACACTTCACAACACCTTAGTAAAACACCATTATAATATTATTAATTTGAAAGCATTCAAGACTAAATCAAGGTAAAACAAGGCCAAAATCAAAGGGAAAAGGCCAAAATGAGTGAAAAAGTGCCAAAGACTACACTTTTTGGTGACACATTTACCCCCCACTTTAGTGAGAGGATGAAATTTTTTCAAACTCACACTAAATTAGTTGAATCATGTGTGTTGAGCAGGATCTAATGTATTCATGCTAGTAAGGTGAGATGACTATGATCAAGATGGACGATCAAGCCCCCAAGATCAAGATCCCATGGCAAACTGAACATAAGTAAAAAATATCACACAAGGAGTGATGTAAAAGAGTGAAGAGAGATAAAAATTCAGATCAAGCTTTGATTGTTTATCTAGCTAGTTGTGGATCAGATCTAGGTTGTTTGTCCAAAAAGAAAGGATGTACTCACTCTAGGCCGACGAGACTTTTGGTTGTCCATTGGGTGAGAATGCCAAGAAGAAGGTGATATACATACACATGGTTGGTATGCACTCACACTCACACAAAGGGGATATGGGGAAATTTCTACCGCTAGTTGGGCTTCCCGCTCAACCATACCAAAGTTATACCTTCTGATAACTTTGATAATGTTCCACAAAAGACAAGGGTGTGGTTCATGAGGCAAGAAAAGCCTTGGATGCTTAGAACTCACGAACAAGTGGAAGATGGCAGCACAAGAATGCAAATTGTGTTATGCAAGGTCGCCATGTATGCACAATGCAAAAATGGAAAATGTAAAATGCAAAAATGCGAAGAGTGTTCCAATGAGTCTTATTTAGTTCATATGAGGTCTTTTACTTAGGGAACATTGCGTCTAATTTCTCCAAAAGAGGACCTATCAAAGGATATAAAATTCACAACTTAGGGATGTAGTGTGTTGCATCAGGCCACTGAGAGGAATGTAATATGGTAAGATAGGTCACACTTATGAAGGACATTACACCAAATTTCATCCACAAAGTGAGAAAACACATCATGTGAAGTGATAACACTGCACAAGGAACAAAGGATAAATAGAAAAAAATGCAAAATAAAAATAAAAATAGTGTCAATGTATGCCCCCACTTTAAAAGAGTTTCTACACACCATTTTGTGAGCAATTTCTTTAATGTAGAGAAAGGAAAAATTCAAAAGGAAATGAAATGGCATGAGAGCCTACTTGGAAATACATATGTCAAGTGATAGGTGTCCAAGAAAGGTTGTGTCATGCAAAAAAAAATAAAGAAAAGGAAACGAAGGTTGCCCCCAAAATGAAAAACATCAAACACATAAGGGATCTATCGATTTGGGGTCAGTATGTTTTTTTCTGCAATTTTTTTTGAGAGAGCATGGAACTATCATCACTCCCCCGAATGCATAGGATGAGAAGAAGACACAAAGAGAGCGAAAGTGAATAAAAAGAAAGATTTAATTTTGGGTCAACATGGAAGAGACATAGGATGTCTCAACACTTTGCATCATCCCCAAAAGGAAAAAAATAAAAAAGGACAAGGTAAATGGAAAAGAGCCTTGTTTTTATGTCAACATGAAGGAGACATTGTGGTCTCAATTCCTTGCATCATCCTCAAATGGAAGCAAAAAAGAATAAAAGAAAAAGTAAAGGGGTCCATGTGGGTCAACAAGAAGGAGACATTGTGTCTCAATGCCTTCCATCATCCCAAAATGGAAGGAAAAAAGGAAAAGAGAAAAGAGAAAAGGAATGCATGACATATAGAAGAATAGAGATACATATAGAATAATTTCACAAAGAGGAGAAAGATCAAACATGACAGTACGGGGAAAGAATGACACAAACAAACACACAACTAGTAAAGTGAGTGCAAGTCAACCATTGAGCAAGGTATCTACCTCCCAATCTCAGTGGGTATAAGAGGGAGGTGGAAAATGAAGCTAAGGGACAAGGGAAAATGTGTTACTAGGACAATGCTAGCAACCTCTTCCCCCCATTGAGTGTAGGGTTAGTAGTGAGCTAAGATAGGTATGGGGAAGAGCATGTAATAGTGGGAATTGTAGGTTCTATAAATATTACCAAAAAAAGGTGTATGAGAGTAGTTTAGCGGTTAATAGGGTAGCACTTAGTACCAAAAAAGTGATACTTACTCAATATCTCTTGTAGATGGAAAAATTCATCACTTCTATGGCCAAGAACATGATGGTAAGCACAATGTGGTAAATTAGAATATTTAGGATAGATTACCAACCTATTACGATGAGGTAAGTTGATGAGCCCTTTGTTTAAGAGGATGTATAATTTTCTCTCAAATTCAGGTGGTGGACAAAGAGGAAACTTAAGTTTCTATAATTTATAGGCCCTCTTGCATCAGCTAGATTCCCCAATTTTGAAAGAGGAGACTAGGGCAGGAGGTTCAGAAATGAGCGTAGGGTTAGCTTTGTTATTTTTTTGAGGAGAGGGTGACCATTCCTTAGGAAGGAGAACATCCAAATCGAGAGGGGAATCAAAGATCACCGTTAAATCATCACGGAGCCTAAGAGAATCTTGAGGAGGCACCCTATCATGAGGGGGATCTTGATAACCTATTCTCATTGTATGTTCATCAGGCGATAATTGTTCATAAAAAAATTGAATTGCATGTTCATCTATTATATCACCACCTTGCTTGCTTAGGATGGTAAACTCTTTTCCATGATTTTGTTGGAGATTAATGGGGGGGTGACCTAGTTATGGTAAAAGGGTGGATGAGTGACAGGATTAGAGGAATTGGGCTCACCTTGCACAGGTAGCTTAGGTTCAATACTTTTTTCTAGATGGAGGTAAGATAATGTATCTTGAGATGACATGTCGAGAAATGGGGGTTGTTGCATGGATGGGTAAAAGGTTGCATTGGCTTCAAGATTATCAAGGAAGTCATTGAGGAACTGATACATGCTAGCATCATCATCTCCAATAATGTCTACTCAAGTAGGACACTCATTGGGAGTTGATGGAGTAGGAGTAGGTTCAAGGTCATTAGGATCAGTGGCAAAGGTGCAACTTGACATGTCTATTAAGGATTTGAGGGATGTCTAAAACTTTTTGAAAGACATGGCCATGATGAAAGCAAAGTAAGGACAAGAAATGGACTAAAAGAGAAAATTTGGAAATAGAAATAGAAAGACAATTACAAAAATCAGAAATGAAGATGATGTGTTGAAAATGACATAAACTATTATGCAAAATTTTCAAGAGGACTAGGTCACCCAGTGTAGCGACTTAGTCCTAACAGAGATTTTTTTGACAATTTTGGAAAAAAAATAATACTTTTTTCTGATTTTTATGCTTTTTCAATGCAGGTACAGAATAAAAATGCAAAAAAAAAATCTTCTTTTTCCAATAAAAATGAAATACAAAGTGCAATCTAGCATGAAATTTCACTAATGAACTTTTCAAAAATCCCTAGGATGCAAACAATGCAATGCAAGCTATTTCCTAAGATGAAATGCAAAATCAGAAAGTTAACAAGTGGTCTATGGTTAGGTTCACCAAAAATGGATATTGCTACCAAGGGAAAGAGGATTCCCTTTACTAGGCCCCTAGGGTTTTTCCCCTATAAGCACTTGGTGTAGGAATGACACTCTTTTCGCTTGGTGATATGGTTGTTTTTGGCCATTGCATTCAAAGGAAGGATTGGATTAGGGTTGTGTTGTGTGTGTGAGGTGTGGCTGAAAATGAATGCAATTATGCTAATCTAATCTATGAAATTTAAGTGAAAGAAAATGTAAGCTAAATGCACCTAAACTATATGCCCTAAATGCATGCAAACAAAAAGTAAAATGGAAGGTTCAGATCTTGTGCACCTGGAAATGGAATGTTACAGATGAGGAGCCCTAGAATGATCTAGAATTAGCTTGAAATTAGTAGAGGGACATCTATACCAAGCTGGGTGACCTAGTCCTCCTATCGAGAAACTTTGTTAGACTGGGTTTCAGGGAAAAGGGTACCCAAAAATTAAAAAACCTTGTTTCAAGCCACGTACTAGGACAAGGTCACCAATAGTTGCGATTTAGTCCTCTTGGTACTTTCTAAATCCTAGAGGTCTGATTTTGTGGGTCCCATTTGGCACTTTCCTTTTCTATAGTAGTTCATATCTGAATCTCCCAAAAATGACTTGTAACTTGCCTTTTTTCTCCTCCTAGGGTTTGATGTCTTGATGTGACTTGAATCAAATGTTTTTACTTTCTCAAACACTTTGAATCTTGTTAAATCTGAGTACAACCTGCAAAACACATGCAAATACAAAGAGAATGTTGGGGTTAGGGAAAAGGGGTTTTCCTTAGTCAAACCCCTTTGATAGTACAACTTAAACCCAAATGAAATAGAAATCAAAGGAGAGATTCTTGAATGATAAACAATGTAAATGCTCACCAAATCCTTTGTTGTTGAAGTCTGCAACATGCAAGAATCAGCTCCAATAAAGGTTTCTTGTGATTTCTTGTGCTTGATTTATTGATTGGGAATCTTGAGTGCAAGAGTGCTTGTGAAGAGATGTAAAAATGAGCTTGTGGAGAGAGAGAAATGAAGGTGAAAACCCTTATTTATACAATATACGCCCTAATTTCCTAAAAATACAACATGATAGGCCGACACTAGGGTTTTTGGAGGAAAATTCCTATTAGGTTTTTGTCTTAAATTTGTAATTTATGCCAAAAGGAACTAGGTCTCCCAAGGTGGTGACCTAGTCCACTTGGACAATTTCAAGTGGTGGTCGAGAATTACATGATGATTAATGATGTTTATTAGTCTTTCCTCTTGAAACACACTTAATTCAGGCCTAAAAGTACATTAAGGGGACAAATTAACATAAGAAAGGGGTTAATTAGTGGATGATAAGCCTAGGAAAGCATGAAAATTCCTTACAACACCTTGACACAAGGCTTGGAAATGGGTAAAAGGGGGTTTTTTAGGTGAATTGTGTTCAAAGAGTCTTAGAAAAGTGGGAATATGTGTTACAACACTTCACAACAACTTAACATGGTTAGAATATTGTTGATTTTCAAGAATTCAAGACTGAATCAAGGTAAAACAAGGCCAAAATCCAAGGAAAAAGGCCAAAATGAGTGAAAAAGTGCCATAGATTACACTTTTTGGTGACACAATTACATGAATTTTTGTTTTATGCTTCATGGGAAAAAAAATTGATGATTGTGTTCTTGTTTAGATGTGTAAAATTGGGGCATGACATTTGGTATAAGAACCAAGTTCCACCACTAGGAATATTGGGTTGTTGTTAAGTGGTTTCATCACTTCATTCATCAAATAGATAAACATGTTGGGTGTATTTTTCAATCTAAAGGGCATTACTAACCACCCATATAACCCCTCTTTGGTCTTAAAATAAATACTCCACTCATCACCATCTCTTATCCTAGTTTGGTGATATCCACTTTTTAGATTTTTTTGTAAAATACCTAGCCTTCATCAAATAGTCCATGCGATCATCCATTCTTGGTAGAGGAAAATAATACTTGATTTTTATTTTGTTGATTTGGCTCTTGATTCCTTTTACATCCTCCATTCACCATCCTTCTTCAATGCTAACATGGTTGGTACTACTCATGGGCTAAGGCTTTCTCTAATCATTCCTCTTTCTAATAGTTGTTGCACTTGCTTTTTCACCTCTTCATTTTCTACAAGTGTCAAACTATAGGAATCATTTTTGGGTAAACTTTCCCTTGGAATGGAATCAATATTATGGCTAATGCTCCTCACAAGTGGTAGTGCTTCTAGTAATTCCTTGGACACAATTTCATCAAATTATTCTAGCAACTACTTTACTTCTAAAAACATGTCATTATTGTTTGTTGTTGCATCTAGTTGTAGATTCTTGGGAACTACTAAAAAAAATGTTTCTCCTCATTAATCTCTTTCAAAAATTATTTTCCTATCACCAACAGTGTACTTGGACCACTTTCCACCTCTTCTTCCTTAGTTGCCAATGGCATAAGAGTAATCCTTTTCTATTTTTCTCCAAAGAGTATGTTTTTGTCTTCAATCATGGATTTCCTTCCTATAAAAATATTGTGGTCCTCCTAACAGTAAGTGAAATACATCTATATACATGATGTCACACCACAGCTCATCTTCATAAGTTCCTATTCAAAAATTCACTAGGAATTATTGATCAATCAAAACTTGGTGCCCTTTTTGTAATCATGACATCTTGTAAGAGGTAGGGTGAGAAGTTCTTTTTAACCCCAAATTATCCACCATTTCAACTAAAATTAAATTATTAGTATTAGCACTAGTTATCTATTATAATCATGTAGCATTTTCCATTGAACTTACATATTGTTTGAAACAAAAAATTTATTTTTACAAGTTCATCTTCTCTCTTAGTTGGTTTCAACAACTTCCTCTTCATTATAAGTTATTTTCCTATCAGGTTCATTTATTTTACTAACATACCATGTTGACTCGGTATCTCCCTTTCATACATGTGCACTTGTTGCCCCTGTTCTCCTTGATCCTTTTGGTCTATTTTGTGGGTATTCATAAACTCTATAGTTTGATTGTCCACATGTGATACATGTTTCATGGAAGCCTCTACCTTGGCCTCTTCCATTTCCACCTTTGCCTCTCATAGAGTATGGTCTTCATCTTGTTTCATCTTTCTCCTTTTGGATTTTCAAAAGTTTAGCCTCTTTACCATGGTTATAATTTTTTTGTTGCTTCCCTTTTCCTTTGTTGAATCCACCCCTATCTTTGTTTATTCCTTTCTTTCTTACCAATTTATCTTCTACTTTGAGAGCATATTGATATGATTCTTCCATATTTCGCAACCTTATCATACTTAGTTCATCTTGAATATTCATTCTCAATCCATTAAAATATCTTGCTACCTTTTCATGGCCTAATTCATTATGGCTAGACCTAATGGAAAATTTGTAAAAAATCTCTTTATAGGCCTCCACACTCAAATCTCTTTGTCTTAAATTCTACAATTTCTTCAAAAGCTCAAGTTGATAATCACTAGGTCAAAATTTAACCTTCATCTTACTTACCATTCAACCCCATCGTGTGATCTTATATCTTCCAGTTATTCTTCTCTCAACCTACACCTCTTCCTAGCGAAGTGTTACATGACCTTTCAATTTTGTTTGAGCAACCTTCACTCTTTTAAGGTCCTCTACTTCATCGTATTCAAATTATCTATCCATCTCTGTTATCCAATCATTGTTTTCATAAAGTTTTAATCTTCCTAAGAATCTTGGTAATTATACCCTTGTTCCATTCCAAATTTTAGAAATCATGCCTAAAACTCTAGCGAGTGCTCAAAATCCATCATAAATTCTCAACTACCTATTATTTTAATTAAAAAAATCCTACTCATGTGGCTTTATGGCATGTTCTTTTTTGTTTCTCATTAAATGATCTTATAAGTATTTTTTTTCCTAGCCCAAACAAACAAAATCAAAATTCAAATTTAAAACTCAATGGCTCAGTATGGTGGTAGCAGAGGAAAATAAAAAAGGCAAACAAAACATTTTGATGCCCCTACATTTACAAGTAAGAGATATAATATCTCAACTAGCTCTAATGGCCACCAATTTATTGAGCACATGGCATACTTCCCTATAAAATGCGGGAATATCTCACAATCAAAGAAACTAAAATATAAGGGAGCAACCTTTACAATAGGTTACTCAACTACAAGATACAAGCTCTCAGCCAATGAGAAATGTAATTAGTCATTTTTATTGAAATACATGCTTCCCAATGTCAATGATATAATTTCTACCAATGAAGTACACATATCAACTAAATATCAACATGAGAAGACTCAATAGATATAGGGAACAACTTATACATACAATTTTTTCTCAAAAAAAAGGATAGAGATACTCGCTTTCTAAGGATATAGGGGACAACATGTTAGAGAACTACAATATATCTCTCCAAAGTCCACTTTCTACACTATACTCTATTTCTAATGGCGGATTCCAATTTTAGTGTTGGAATAAAGATTTTGCATTATAGTCTTGGCTAGTCACTATAAAAATGAGAATGTGTTTATTATCATTCTAATGTAATTAAATTAATGTGAAAGCATAAGCTCTACTAATAATTATTTTTTTAAATTGAGATAGGAGATCTCATATAAGAGAGGATCAATTATCTCTATCTTTAGTGTATAATTGATGTAGGAGCATCTAGGGGTGTAAGGGAAATCTTGCATCACCCAAAAATATCTTTACTTTCATTTAGCCTTTTGTAGATGTTGTTGCATTTCTAGATACCCTTTTCGTCGAAGTAGAATTCCCAACTTTCAGAACTGCTTTTCTACTTTTTTTGCTCAACCGCTATTTTTAGCATGTGTGAATTTGAAGGTGTGAGGTAGAAATTTAAGGGAAGCTTCAGGACAGTAAATTAAGCACTTTGGCGAAATAATCAGGTTAAGATCATTCTTGGTTCAAAATTTATTCAAGTTTCAGTTTCTTCTTTTTGCCCTATAATTAGAATGTTGTTTTTGGCACCAATCATAGAAATGGGCTATTTATGGGCTATTTTCTAATTTGTTTGAGTATTTTTTGGGGGAAATAATATCGCATATTGTGAAAGGTGGAATTTTTGTAGTTTTTTGTAATTTGCATGTATTGCAGAACTCGACGATTTGAGATCCTTTGCATGTAAGAATTTCATTATTTTGAATATAATAAGATTCTCTGGTTTTGTGCGTGGATTTTTATGACTCAATTTGGCACCCTCATCAATAATTTACAAAGCCACTAATTTTTTAAAAAGGATACATAGGAAATGTAATCATAGATGAACCCTCTAGAATTCAGTTCTAGATTTAGTAATGAGTCTCACATTAGGAGCTTACTTCTTTCAATTATAATCATATGAAGGGTGTCACATAATCATTAACATGACTATAATTGGATAAGTTATGAAGTCGACACCTCTAAATTAGATAGACGATGTTAGGTGAACTAAGTTAGAACTAGCTTTAAAAAATATAGTAATAATTGAGGTATGGTTATTACGGATTACTTAAGTAGAATGTCTATTTAGTACCAATTATCCTACTAAATATTTATGTGGAGATTCAATACATTATACTATAACAACTTTAAAATTAAATATTGTTAAAAATAATATATTTATTACTAAATTAATTTTTATGTTTTTTCATTAAAATTAATAAGATTATTAAAAAAAACACTTATACCTCATACAAAGAGACATAGAATCAAATAGAAATCTAATAGAGGTTATAAAAAAGTCATAAATAGCCAATATCAAGTAATTTAGAAAAGAAAAATTTTAGAGATTATCATTACAATTTAGATTAAATGTTAGAAATAAAAATATAACCTCTTAGTGAATCATTATATTCTCTTTTCTATTTATTAATGAACTATTTACATATTCAGAAATGAAGATAATATTTAACAACAAATTATCTCTTACAAAATTAATAATCATAAAATATTCTTTTTAATTAAGGATATAAGGGACTACAACATGCTAGAGAACTACAATGCATCTCTCCAAAGTCTAGTTCCAATGGTGGACTCCAATTTTAGTGTTAGAATTTAGTTTTAGCATTATACTCTTGGCTAGTCACTATACAAATGAGAATGTGTTTATTATCTTTGTATTCTTATTGAATTAATTTGAAAGTTATAAGATCTATGAACAATTGTGGTTTAAAATTTAGACCTGAGATCTCATACAAGAGAGAATGAATTATCTCTATCTTTAGTGTATAAATTATGAAGCCACTATTTTTCAAAAATGGATACATAGGAAAGGTCGTCATGATGAACCCTTTGGAATTGAGATCCAAATCTAGAAATGAATTTGACATTAGGAGGTTACTGAAAGGAAATTATGAACTCAGAAAGCCTTCTAAGAACACCAATATGCACCTTTAGTATCTTATGTTTCTTAAAAAAAATCATATACCATTCATCTTGATACAAGCACATACTACCATGCCTTAAAATGAAAATAAACACAATTTAATATCCCATGCATTAACCCTTCTAGGAAATTTGATGTAGTTTTAGATCTAAGAAAATTTTAGCAGAATAATAGGATATAAATTAACAATTCAAAAATGAGAAACACAAAGAATAGAAGAAAAATAAATAGAAGAGAATAAAACACGATATACATGGGGAAAACCCTTTCAGGTAAAAAACCCCACACTCTAGAGAATCGAACCAATGTATTAATCTACAACAATAAGGTTATAATACACTTGTAGGCTCACAGCCTTAACATGGAGACTGAAGGGAAAAAAATGCGGATCTACTGACCCAATAGTGCGGAATACATTCCCTTAACACCTTTACTATAGGGGAGAGAAGCAAAAACAAAAAACTAACAGTTTCTAAAACTTATAGAGATGCATACAACCATGGTAATGAGAAACCAGAAAGATAAGCAAACAAAGATGACACAGTATTTACGTGGGAAAACCCTTTCAGGTAAAAAACCCACCACACAAAGTCAAAACTATTGTATTACAGTAATGAATCAATTACATAAAATATCCAGACTTCTTTATTCAGCTCACAATCACCTAGAGAGTTTCAAATTCACTGTTACAATGTTTTTACAACATACAGTTCAAAACCCTCCTCAAGAACTCACCTCCTTCTGTTCTTCAACTCACAACTTCAAACTTGCTCTACAACTTAAGACTCAACTCTTGACTTGTCTAACTTATGAGAAATAACACATCTCTCATCCATATGTAACCGACTCAGAAGAGCAATGAAGTCCATCCTCAAATCATGCAACTGGTCGGATCTGACAGATTTCCTACAATGAGCCGACTTTGCATTCAAAGCCATTACTCAAAACGGTTGAGCTCGCCACCCTTCGTTGACAAATGTAACTACCACAATAACTATCTTGGTATCCGTCTAATCACTATTCAACCAGGTGCCATGCGTCCAAGACCTATCAGCAATCACAACTGACAAAGCAACCAAAATGGTTAAACAGACATCAGGCGCGACCAAGACTTCAAGTCATTTCTAACACAGTCGGAGCTGGAGTCGGAACAGGAGTCGAAACAGGACTCCACCGAAAATACACACTGTCGGAGTCAGAGTTAGAGTCAGAGACGGAACTGGAGTCGAAATAGGACTTTACCAAAAGTCCAAGATCAAGAACCAATCCGGTTCCAGTTCCGCCTCTGCCAACTGCAAGAAACAATAATCCAGAACTAGGACAAGGCGGAGGAAAACACCCCGAGGAGAATCCAAACATCCAGAGGAACTAGATCGTAAAAGTAGGAGTCGGGCGCGGAGTCGGAACAGAAACTGAAATAGGAACCTGGCAAACAAACATTGCCAACTTCCAAAACTGATTCCGCCTCCGCCAAAACCTACGAAACGAGAACAACAGATGGTAGGAAGCAGGGTTGGAGCAGGAACGAGAACCGAAACCCGAAACTTAGGCAAACAGAACAATGCCAAGTTCCATCCCGGTTCTGCTTCCGCTAGAGACCCGGAACTTAGGCAAATAGAACAATGCCAAGTTCCATTCTGGTTCCACCTCCACCAGAACTTTGCAAACAACACAAAATCACCAAGGCAAGATAATGAGGACTTCAAGCTGGAAGTTGAGACATAATTTCTCAACAATCTCCCACTTGGTGAACACTTCCAGCTTCCTCAAAACATCAAACCTTACTATCTATCATAGGCCCCAAGGCCCATGGATTTTGTGCACCATCTAAACTTGTCTATGCTAACCAGCTTTTTCAAGGCATCTGCAACATTCTTCAAGGTGTCAACCTTATCCATACTGACCTTGCCATCTTCAACCATATCCCTCACAAAATGATATTGCACATCTATGTGCTTGGTCCTGGCATGGAAGGTCGGATTCTTTGCCAAACAAATGGCACTTTGACTATCACAACAGATTGAAATCTGCTCAGCATTAAATCCAATGTCTGAACATAAACGCCTCAGCCACACTGCCTCCTTGCAAGCATGAGTTGCTGCCATGTACTCTGCCTTTGTCATGGATAAAGCAACTACAACTTATCGCTTGCTCATCCAACTGATTGCTCCACCATTAAGCATGAAAGTGTATCCACTGGTGGATCTTCTACTGTCAATGTCCCCTGCCCAATCAGAGTCAACATATCCCAGAATGCAAAGAGCCCTTTGAAATGCAACCATATTGCCATGGTAACACAAAGCATAATCTGAAGTACCCTTCAAATACCTGAACACTCTCTTTACAACATCCCAATGTGATCTCCCTAGATTTTCCATAAAACGGCTTAGAACTCCCACTGCTTGGGCAATGTTTGGTCTTGTGCAAACCATAGCATACATCAAACTGCCTACTACACTTGCATAAGGCACACTGGTCATGTCCTCCATCTAAGTAGCAGACTTTGGATAGTCTTCAGCAGATAGTTTCAATCCTTGCATGATTAGAACAACTAGCTGCTTGCAATTAGTCATGCTAAACCTCTCTAGAATGGTTTTCACATACTTACTTTGACTAAGCCAAAGCTTTCTGATTATTCTATCCCTGGTTATCTCCATCCCAAGAATGTACCTTGCTGCTCCAAAATCTTTCATTTCGAACTTAGCAGACAATTGAGTTTTAAGATCAGAAATCATTGCCTTGCTATTACCAATGAATAACATGTCATCCACATACAGAGTAATAACAAGCACATGATCATTCTCACATTTATAATAAATGCAATGATTAGATTTTGATCTAACAAATCCAATTGACAACACAAATGTGTCAAATTTTTGGTACCACATTCTAGGAGATTGCTTTAGACCATAGAGAGATTTATTTAACTTGCAAACCAGATTTTGTTTACCTATTTCAACAAAATACTCAGGCTGGGACATGTAGATTTCTTCTTCTAGCTCACCATGGAGAAATGTTGTCTTCACATCCATCTACCCAATTTCATAGTCATACACAGCTGCCAATGACAACAAAAATCTGATGGATGTCAGCTTTGCTACAAGGGAAAAGATCTCTCCATAATCAATTCCCTCAACTTGGAAAAAACCCTTTGCAACCAGTCGTGCCTTATACTTCTCCACACTGCCATCAAGGCCTGTCTTCCTTTTGAATATCCACTTGCAGCCAACAGGCTTTCACCCTTTAGGCAGTGGTACCAACTTCCAGGTATCATTCTTTTTCAAGGAATCCATCTCCTCATTCATGGCTTCCAGCCAAGACTTTGAATCAGCCATGCTGATTGCTTCTTTCATAGTCCTAGGCTCATCAGTGCTGGTAATTAAGGCATAAACACAATTTGAATCTAGCATAGAGAAACCATACCTTTCTGGTTGCCTTCTTTCTTGTGTAGATCTCCTTAGAGGCTGAGGTTGTTCTTCATCATCAAAACTTCTAGAGCTGCTTGAGCTCTCCTCAATCTCAGGTACACCATGTAGCTCTTCCCTTTCTGGAGTTTGGGGAATTTCAACTGCATCCTTCTTCTTGTCACTCTGATTTGTCTCAAGCTATTGATCACTTACTAGAGGTTTCAGCTCACGAAATATCACACTTCTACTATACAAAACCTTCTCAGTAACAAGGTTCCAAAGCTTGTATCCTTTCACACCAACTCCATAGCCGATGAGAATAGATTTCACAGCCTTTTTATCCAACTTTGATCTCTTTTCATTTGGCACATGAACATATGCCTCACAGCCAAATACCCGAACATGCCTTAATGAGGTTTTCTTACCTGACCATGCTTCCAAAGGTGTCTTATCAACAAGCGTTGAACAAGGAGATCTATTAATCAAATAACATGTTGTAGCAACAGCCTCAGCCCAGAACTTCTGCTCCAGACCAGCACCACTCAGCATACTCCTTGCCTTTTCCACCAGTGTCCTATTCAACCTTTCAGCAACTCCATTTTGTTGTGGAGTGTAGGGGGTTGTCTTATGCCTTTTAATTCCATGATCAGTGCAGTACCTTTCAAAATCTGCAGAACAAAACTCACCTCCATTGTCTGTCCTTAAACACTTTATTTTCCTTCCAGTCTGATTTTCTACCAAAGATTTGAACTCTTTAAACCGACTGAACACTTCTGATTTACTTTTAAGAAAGTATACAAATGCCCTTCTCGAACAGTCATCAATAAAAAAAATATAATATCTAGACTTTGATAACGAAGGAATATTAACTGGACCAAACACATCTGAGTGAACATAATCCAGTATACCAGAAGATTTGTGAGGACTAGAGGAGAAAGAAACACGTTGTTGCTTTCCATAGATACAATGTTCACATAAATCGAACTCAAGGTTACAATCATCAAGCCCTTCTATAAGGTTTTTGTTCTTCAAGGTTTTTAAACCTTTCTCACCTATGTGACCAAGTCTATGATGCCATAACATAGTATTCTCTGCTGGGATTTTTACCTCCAAAGCATTTGCAGATAGTGAAGAGTCTTCATCTTTCTCTATAGGTGCAGAATTACATGACTTTGCAAAGGCACTATTACAAAGAACAGGTCGTGCATCTAGCTTGTACAAAGTGCTAGTACGAACACCCTTAGCTAATACCATTGCACCTCTAGCCATTTTACATCCCTTACTAGAAAAAGAAACTTCTACACCAGCATCATTTAACTTACTAATAGAAAGAAAATTTCGAGCCAAACCTGGGATGTGAAGAACACCACCAATTCCTTTGACTTTCCCGTCAAGAAACTGAATTCTGACCCTTCCTCTACCAACAATCTCCAGCGTTGAATCACTTGCCAAGTATACCTTTCCACCATCATACTTCTCATACTTTGAGAACCAATCTCTATTGGATGTCATGTGAAAAGAGGCACCTGAATCAACTAACCAAACATCATCTAATGTCTGAGTTGTCAAGGCTGCTACAATGAAGGCATCTGCATCACTTTGAGAAGATTCATTGTCAAAAGCATTCTTCTTCTTCTTCTCCTTGCAGTCCTTCCTGATATGACCCGGTTGCCCACAATTCCAGCACTTTACCTTGAAATTTTTACCAGGAGACTTTGATCTCCCTTTAGACTTGGATTTCGACTTGTTGTCTTTCTTTTTGCCTTTCTCCTTTGTTCTACCTCGAACAGAAAGAGCATCTTTGGCCATCTTAGAAGATTTCCTTCGTATTTCTTCAAATGAAAGCGAAGCAACCACATCATCAGTCTTGAAAGCAATGGTTGTCCTTCCAATAGCCATCACAAGATGATCCCAGCTGTCAGGTAATGAACACAGCAGGAGCATGCAACGATCCTCCTCCTCAATTTTTACACCTACAGATTCCATCTGAGTAACACTCATATTAAACGAGTTTAGATGGTCTGCAACAGATTCACCTTCATCCATCTTCAAGGAGTACAACTTCTTTCTCAGGAACAACTTATTTACCAGGGACTTTCCTTGGTAAATATCACCAAGCTTCTTCCATAAAGCAGTTGTAGACATTTCCTCATGAACATTCAGGAGCATAGAATCAGTTAGACTTAGTCTTATCAATCCTCTTGCTTTTCTATCAGCAAGATCCCTAGCTTCTTGGGTCGTAGTTTGTGGCTTAGTTCCAGACACTGCAATCCAGAGGTCTCTATCCACAAGCAAGTCTTCAATCTTGAGTTTCCATAACTCAAAGTTGCTTCCATTGAACTTCTCAATATCTATTCTACCAAATGTAGTCTCCATCTCACAACAGAAACAAGTTTAACAATGCAAGTCTCCCACTGAAACAGTATTAGTGCAAAAAACTAATTTTCCCTAACAAGGATAACACGAACTAGCCAAGCTCTGATACCACTTTGAAGGGAAAAAAATGCGGATCTACTGACCCAATAGTGCGGAATACATTCCCTTAACACCTTTACTATAGGGGAGAGAAGCAAAAATGAAAAACTAATTGTTTTAGAGAGATGCATACAACCATGGTAATGAGAAACCAGAAAGATAAGCAAACAAAGATGACACAGTATTTACGTGGGAAAAACCCTTTCAGGTAAAAAACCCACCACACAAAGTCAAAACTATTGTATTACAATAATGATTCGATTACATACAATATCCAAACTTCTTTTTTCAGCTCACAATCACCTAGAGAGTTTCAAATTCACTGTTACAATGTTTTTACAACATACAATTCAGAACCCTCCTCAAGAACTCATGTCCTTTTGTTCTTCATCTCACAACTTCAAACTTGCTCTGCAACTTACGACTCAACTCTTGACTTGTCTAACTTATGAGAAATAACACATCTCTCATCCATATGTAATCGACTCAGAAGAGCAATGAAGTCCATCCTCAAATCACGCAACTGGTCGGATCTGACAGATTTCCTACAACTAGCCGACTTTGCATTCAAAGCCATTACTCAAAATGGTTGAGCTTGCCACCCTTCGTTGACAAATGTAACTGCCACAATAACTATCTTGGTATCCGTCCAATCACTATTCAACTAGGTACCATGCGTCCAAGACCCATCAGCAATCGCAGCTGACAGAGCAACCAAAATGGTCAAATAGACATCGGGCGCGACCAAGACTCCAAGTCATTTCTAACACTGCCAGAGCCGAAGTCGGAACAAGAGTCGAAACAGGACTCCACCGAAAATACACACTGCCAGAGTCGAAGTCGGAGTCGGAGATGGAACTAGAGTCGAAACTAGACTTTACCAAAATTCCAAGATCAGGAACCAATCTGGTTCCAGTTCTTCCTCTGCCAACTACAAGAAACAATAATCCAGAACTAGGACAAGGCGGAGGAAAATACCTCGAGTAGAATCCAAACATCCAGAGGAACTAGATCATAAAAGCAGGAGTTGGGCGTGGAGTCAGAACAGAAACTGAAATAGGAACCTGGCAAACGGACATTGCCAACTTCCAAAATTGATTCCGCCTCCGCCAGAACCTGCAAAACAAGAACAACAAATGGTAGGAAGCGAGATCGAAGCAGGAACGAGAACCGAAACTCAGAACTTAGGCAAACAGAATAATGCCAAGTTCCATCCTGGTTCTGCCTCCGCCAGAGACTCGGAACTTAGGCAAACAGAACAATGCCAAGTTCCATTCTGGTTCCACCTCCACCAGAACTTTGCAAACAACACAAAATCACCAAGGCATGAAAATGAGGACTTCAAGCTGGAAGTTGAGACATAATTTCTCAATAGAGACTACATCTTTGTCTTCTTGGGGAAATCCAACAACAACACTTTGAAACCTACAAAACAAACTATACTCTCCAACTCTAAACTCGACATTCTACAATGTAAGGCATCCAATTTATAGAATATACAAGCTTGAAGAATTTTTTGGAAGAGGTTAGGTGTCCAAACCCATGTGGCAACAATTTTTCACACCATAGGCATGATTTGGACATTTGTACAATATTCTCTTACAACTCTTACATTTTTCATAACATGCAAAACATCTCTCCAAGCTTGGGCACCTAGTTCATGCAAATAGTGGGTTATGAAAGATTCTCATACAACTGTCATAGAATTTTTCATAACATGTGTCATAATAGCTTTTCACACTTACAACACTTTCAACAAACAAAGAAAAATTCAAACATGAATATCACACTTATTCTCTCACTTTTGTCATACCCCACTAAGGCACCACACTTTCTCCATGAAAAATATACCTTATGATGCATCATAGAATATGTCATAAAATGACATCACTTGTCCTAGGTACATGATTCCAAGATGGAACACCTACATCCACTTGTGATCAAGATGTGTCATATAGTCACCTCCAACGAGGATGCCACCCAGCCAGTGGGTCCCAATTAATGACATGACATTGTAGGCAATTAAATAAAATAAATAAATATAATAATACATTAAATAATTCAATGTTAGGACTCTAAGGTTGAGACACCTTATTCCCAACAGTTACAACTTTCAAGTATAAGCATATGAAGGGCATCACCTAATCATTAACATGACTATATTTGGAGAAGTTATGAAGTCAACACCCCTAAATTAGATGAAAGATGTTTGGTAAACTAAATTAAAACTAGTTGTGAAAATATTAGTAATAATTGAGGGGTGGTTATTACTCTTTATTTAAGTAGAATATTTATTTAGTACCAATTATCTACTAAAAATATTTATGTGGAGATAATATATTATACTATGACAGTTTTAAAATTAAATATTGTTAAAAAATACATTTATTACTAAATTACTTTTTATTTTTTCAATAAAAATTGAATGAGGCTATTCAAAAAATTCTTAGGCCTCCTACAAAAAGACATAGAATCAAATAGCAATCTAATAGAGATTATATGAAAAAGTCATAAATAGCCAATATCAAGCAATTTAAAAAAACTATATAGTCATTATCATTACAATTTAGATTAAATGGTTAGTAATTAAATTATAACCTCTTAGCAAAACATTATATTCTCTTTCTTATTTATTAATGAAATCTTCAGATATTCAAAAGTGAGGATAATATTTTGCAACAAATTATCTCTCAAAAGTAAATAATCATAAAATATTCTTTTTAATTAAATATGTGAATGAAAAATTTCTACTATTAAAAACCAAAATCATGTAAAATAATTTAACATATAACTATACTATAAGAAAATATGGATCTTATTTTAAATTAAATATAAAATAAATAATATATAAATTTTAAAAATTCTCTACCAGAGTTAAAACTTTAATTATATCTTTGCTCTTCACTTTTTAAAAGTCCATGTGGACACCTCCCTGTCATAATCAATCAACTAAGGCCTCACTGAGATATTTTGAAGCAATTAAGCTACTTCAAAAATAATTATCTATCTCAATATGTATACTTAATGATCCACAACATAGATAAAAAATTGGGAAGGGGATAAAATCAAGAAAATTTTGTTTCAACTGGAAAGAAGAAAGACATTAGATAGAAAAATTCTTTCTTCTTGCACATTAGTTGATAAGGGAACAAAATCATTAAAAGAATTGTTTCAATTTGTAACAACAAACAATTTAGATAGATAAAAATTCCTCTTTCTTACATATTTGAGAATAGAAATAGGCATGTTCTCTTCTTTCTTTGCAAACTATGTTGAACCACAATGCCAAAAGTGGCAACAGATTTCAGTAGCTCGTGTAAGTGAGCATTATTGTTTGCATAGTGGACAACGAGTTCCACTTGTAAACTTATTTGGACAAACAGTTGAGGTGTATTCCACATCATTTTGGACAGTCGAGGCTTGATCCATCTCTTTTCCTTGTCCTTTTTCTCTTCCATTTAGTTATTTGCATTGTATGATTGAGTATATTTTCATTGTTGCATATATATATATTTATCATAGGAATGTGTCTACTTGTGCCTTTTCTAGTTTTTCCATGAGATCCTAGATCTTGGGGGCTTGATCATCCTCCTTGATATTTGTCATCTTATCCTTCGAATGATTGTACAATTAGACCTCTCTAGATTGTCTACTTTAGTGTGAGTTTGGCGTAGGGTCATCCTCTCACTAAAGTGGGGGCTAAATGCAGTGTAGAAAAATGTAACCCTTTACATAATTTTCTCACTTGTTTGGGACCTCCTTATTTAAAATGGACTTAATAGGGCCTTAAATTTAGTGTTGTTAAATGTACCCCTTTATATTTATACACTTATTTGGGCCCTCTTAATTAAATTCAGCCTAATTATGCCTTAATTATCTCTTTTATTCATTTACAAGCCTAATTAATTTTATTTTTTTGAAGGGGAAACCCAACAATAATTAATGCCTAAACATAACACTTTACATTGAGCAATGTGTGTTCTAGGTATACGGACCTAGGACCCATTCACTCATGGGTGAATGGGTCTTCCCTAGACCCTATGACCTAAATTTAAATTATGATTTTGGTAGTACCTCAACATCTTGAAATCCATAACTCGATTTCGGCTTGTGATATTTGAATTTCAGGAAATTAAGGATACATACCTATAAATACAAGGTTATTTCACTAATTTTCACCTAGAATTTTATGAGCATTTTAGGATAATTTCAAGAGAAATTAAAAGGAATTCAAGAGAAGATATATTAAAGATTTATTGTAGTATTCAATATCCATCCATCATGTCAAAGTCTTCTTGCATGTTTTCAAAGTTACATTGTGATGTAAGTTTCAATATCTTTTCGAGCATTTCAAGAATCAATTTCAAGTGTCAAGATCCACATCCAATTCATCCATCTCATGTAATTTTAAAGTCTCCTAAGATCACCACTATCAAGGTTTCATTCAATTTTTTGTTGAGGGGTAACCTAGCTTTGTTCATTCTTCATTCTCTTCTTCATTTGTTTATTTCATTTCAAGGTTTGATTACCAAAATGGGGTTTGACCCTAGCATAAGATTTTTAAATTTCTAACTTAAGCACCATACCTAGATTCTTAGAATATTCCATTGAATTAATAACTTCATGGGAAAAAATAGCTACATCAGAATCATTCTTCCCATCATAAAGCATTTTTTATTTCCAGAAATCAATTTATCTAGTAGGGGCTTTAGCCTATTAACCATGATCTTAGAAAATATTTTATACATTGTATTACAAAGACTGGTAGGGTGGTAGTCAAACATCCTTCTTCAGAAAAACAACAATGTAAGTAGAATTCAATTGACGAAAAATTCTACCTTCTTTGAAGAAGTCTCTAGCAGCAAGAAGGAGATGCAGGAGATGATATCCTAGAAATCTTGAAAAAAATGCCAAGGGAAAGCCATCTAAGCCAAGGGATTTAAAGTCTCCAAAGGAGAAGACAAAAAAATTTAACCTATTGCATAGAATCCTTGCTCACTAGAGACTTAATATCCTCATGATGAATCACCCTTGAGATAACCTCCAAAAACGAATCCAGATCACCATGAGGGGGGTGCTAATTTCTTCCATCTTTTTTGAAGAAGGAGATGGACTCAAATTTTTAAATATTCATCTTTGGTGAGGAGATAACCATTATCTCTTATTAGATAACATATCCTATTTCTTCTTCTATTCTTAAGAATCAATTGATGGAAGAATTGTGTATTTCTATCACCTTCATTCAATCACTGCACTCTATATTTTTGTTTCCAGAATATCTCCTCTTTTTGAGCAATAGTAAACAAGTCATTCCTTAATTCACTTTCTGCAGTTGATGTTTCATCATCAATTGCACAAACCTCCATAGTATCAATTGAATAGACTTGAGCTCAAGGAGGACATTTTTCTTTATCTGAAATATATTCCCAAGTGTAACTTTATTCCAACCTTGAACATTAAACCTTATTATTTTTATTTTTTGAGCCACTTGAAAATTGGAGTCCCTTGACATGGAATATTCCACCAAGCCTCAATAAGATCTTTGAAGTACGGTAAAATATTCCACATAATCTCATATCTAAAGGGGAAGGGGCCAGACTTTCTTCCTTGGTTACCAATGGCATAAGAGTATGTTTTCTTCCATTTTTCTCCAAAGTGTAAGTTTTTTCTCTTCCATCATGAATTGCCTTCCTATCAAACTGTCATGGCCTTCCTATGAGTAATTGAAATACATCCAAAGGCATGATATTACACCACACCTCATCTTCATAAGTTCCTATTCAAAAATTCACTAGGCATTATTGATAAACCAAAACTTGGTGCCCTTTTTGTAACCATGACACCTTGTAAGGGATAGGGTGAGATGTTATTTTTAACCCCAAATTATCCACCATTTTAATTGAAACTAAATTATTATTACTACCACTATTTATTATGGCATTGTAACATTTTCCACTGAACTTACATATTGTTCTAAACAAAAAAATTATTTGGACAAGTTCATCTTCTCTCATAGTTGGTTTCATCAGTGTCCTCTTCATCATAATTGTTTTTCCTATCAAGTTCATCTAGTTGAATAATAGACCCTGTTGACTCAATATCTCCCTTTGCTACATGTGAACTTGCTTCCCCTATTCACCTTAATCCTTATGGTGTATGTTTGGGTATTCATAAAATATATGACCTAACTAGTGACATATGAGACATGTATCATGGAAGCCTCTACCCCTGTCTCTTCCATTTTCATCTCTGCCTCTCATAGGGTATGTTCTTGATCTAGTTTCATCTTTCTCTTTTTAGATTTTTGGAGGGCTATTCTCCTTACCATGGTTGTAATTTTTATGTTGTTTCCCTTTTCCTTTGTTGAATCCACCTCTACCTTTGTTTTTCCTTGATTTCTTACTAGTTTATCTTCTACTTGGGTGATGCCACAATACTGGTTTACAATTTTTGGTCAAACCGGACACTGAAATATTTTTTTCTAACTAAATCTTCACTTTCGGGCACCTATATCAGCCAAACTGTGAGAAATTTGAAGATGATGCAAACTAGTGATTTGTGACATTTTGTTTTTAGATTCTAAACATATTTTTTTCAAAAAAATTGGAATCAAATTGCACTTATTTTTCCATCTCCTTCGAAAAATAGTTTTTTTCAACAAACAACATTTTTAAGGAGTGGCATTCACCGTATACAACATAAATTTTTTCCATGAAGGATAAAATTCTAATTCTTTCAAATTTAGATGTGTAACTACAATTGTACACATCTAAAAATGGTCATGGTTAATCAAGCCTGTTAATTAATTAAATATGAATTATTTAATTAATATTCTTAAATCATCTACATATAAATAAATTTAATTATTTATTTATATTATTCATTTTCTCAATTCTTCTAGTTTAATTAAATAAATAAGTTTATTTAATTATTTTCCTCTTAATTAAATAAATAGATTTCACAATTTATCTATATTAATTATCACAAGTTTTAATTTTAAATTTAAATAATATTCTTCATCTCGCATTTAATTAAATATTTCTAATATTTAATTAAAGTGCTTTATTCTCTTCCATTTAATTAAATATTTCTAATATTTAATTAAAGTGCTTTCTTCGCTTCAACTTAATTAAATATTTCAATATTTAATTAAAAGCTTTCTTTCTTCCATAATTAAATATTTCCAATATTTAATTAAACGCTTTCTTTCTAATTATTTATTCTCCTCCACTTAATTAAATATTTCCAATATTTAATTAAAAGCTTTCTTTCTTCAATAATTAAATATTCTATAATATTTAATTAGAAACTTTCTTCTCTCCATATTTAATTAAATATTTTATATATTTAATTAAAGTGTTTTTATCATCTCTCACACATAAATTAAATATTCATTCATTTAATTTATGGAAACATCTTCCATCTTTTTCTCAACTTCTTGATCTCTCACCATTCATTTTATAGGTTTGAATCTCAACCGTTGACCCTCACCAACTGGATTTCTTGCCTTCAAAAATCTATAAATACAACCCTCTTATGAGTTGAAAAGGACACACCTCGAATCTTAGATTTCATACGTAGTTACTATAGTTGCATTTCAATATTATCAACATTCTAGCATCATAGCATTTCAATTTCATAGCTTAAATCATATAGCCATGCACATGCATTTTCAATTAATCTCATTCTCTTAAATTGCCATTTCAACAAGTCGTTGCTTACACAACTGAGAGCCAATATCTTTAATCAAATCTTTGGAGATAGAGGACGATGGGACGAATTTGAAGAAGCTATTGTTATTAGAGTTTGAATTTATGCTTTCTAGTTAGATTTCTTTAATACAATGTCTTATCGGTGTGTTAGTTTACTATTTGATTAATCCACATTTTCTAAAAACAATACAAAAATTCCTAAGAAAATACAAAAAAAAAATACGAAAAAAGAAAGAAAAAAATCGTTACCTTGATGAAAACTTGGAAAACAGGCATTTTGGTAACAAAAAAAAATTTATAAAATTGAGAAAAAGTGCAATCAAAACAAATGGTGAAAACCTGGCAAACATGCAATGTTTGTGATTTTTTTTGGCTCTCTCATCTATTGGGATTCATCTGGCATATCCATCTTTTCATCAGCATCATACACATGCCTCACCATTACCATTTACATCGCATCATCTTCTTGAAACGACAAGGACCTCATCATGGCTTGATGAATTGGGATTTTCCTTAGCAGTAGTTGTGTCTAGCAAGAGTCGAAGTACAAGGTCACTAGGGGGCAGTTCGCTGCTTGGAGCTTTTTTGATTGAACAACAACATGTGTCTAGAATAAAAATATCAAGAAATAAAAAACTTGTCCAATTTCAATGAGGCTGCATGATTGTTTTGACAAATTGGATGATCTTAATTTGAATAAAATGAATGATAAACTTACAGCAATAAGTTGCAATTGTTGTTTGGATATTTGATGACATCATGTCTTTGGAGTGATTCAATGATGTACTGAACTAGAATCACAATGAAGAAGTATGATTTTTATTTCCTTGCTGCTTGTAAGCTAATCATTAGTATTGTGCAAATTTTTTGTGGGACATAGGGTGATCCCACAATAGTGGTTTACAATTTTTGGGCAAACTGGACACTGCAATTATTATTTTTAACTAAATCTTCACTTTTGGGCTCTTGTACCGGCTAAACCGTGAGGAATTTGAAAATGATGCAAACTAGAGTCTCATCACATTTTGTCTGTAGATTCTAAAAATATTTTTTTCAAAATTTTTGGAATCAGATTGCACTTTTGTTTTCATCTCCCACGAAAACTGGTTTTTTTCAAAAAACAGCGTTTTTAAAAAGTGATGCTCACCATATACAACATAAATTTTTTTGTATGAAGGATAAAATTCTATTATTTTTGAATTTATATTTGTAACTATGATATCTAGCACTTGCATTTGGTCTCATAGTTTTTTATTGAATATTTTTTCCTTAATCAAGTTTCAAAGTCAAACCAATTGCAATTCAGACATATGTGGACTGTATACAACATAACTTTTTTTGTATGAATCAAAATTCAATTTTTTTTTTTTAATGGATCAAGGACATCAATACCCAGCCTCAGCATATTTTTAAAAATTTTATTTTTATAATCTTCTATTTTTCCACATGTGCAAACCAGAGATTTTGATTTTCAGTAAAAAAACCTATGTTTAATAAAGCTAAAAAATAAAATACATAATAAAAGCAAATCATATTAAAATTTAATTCGTTGGATAGCTCATTCTGACGACTAACTTCTTCCAATTGGGTTTGTGAAGTTTCCTCCATTTTCATCCTCAACCTGAGCTTCGAAGGGCAGAAATCTGGTAAAATTTGGTGGAAGAGGGGGGGAAGGGCAAAAAAGGGGGGTTCGAGCGAACCCCCCTTTGAACGAACCCCCCTTCACTCGAAAGGGTGAAGGGGGGTTCATTCGAAGCGAACCCCCCTTTTTTTTGAATTTCCCATCAGGGAACGTGGCTTCATGGGGTTCAAACGAACCCACCATGCAAAAGGGGGTTCGCTCAAACTAGGGGTTCGACCGAACCCCTCTTTTGGGTTTGGTTGAACCCCCTAGTTTGAATGAACCCCCTAAAACATGAAATTTTGTACGTGTGGGAATTTTCTCAAATTTCCTTCCTCATAGAAATTGTTCACCACTATTGTGGGTTTACCCCATGCTCTACAATGTATCATTGATGACATTTGCATAGGAAAATGGTTAACTTTTGTCTATTTCTAAAATAAATACTAAGGTCATCTTGGTTCAATTATAGCTTGATGCTTGTATTAACTTGCTATATCAAACATCATGAAAGCAGTACTCAAGTCCTCATTAGTTCTAACATACCCTTTGGTGCTTATACTGACTTTCAACATATCAAAAGGCTCAATGATGAAACGTAAAGCATAAAGCAGCTCACAAATGAAAACGTTGCATTTTAGTTTGCATATTAGATAGATTGCATACATATTAGTTTATGCATGAGCATTATCATCTACATCATCTCAATCAATCTATCCAATTATTTCTTCCAATCTCATCTAATCAATCCATTCAATCTAGCACATATCATTTAATCATACCTTTGGTCTTGTTCCTAGCCTTACTTAAGCCTTGATCATCATCATCATCGAGATGTATCCTTCCCTATCCTTGTGTTGTTTCGTGATGAATCCTTCCCTCATCAACAACACTATCATCATCATCATCATCAATCCATCTCAGCTTGTAGTTTGACTGGGGCAACATCATACTCATTTTCAAATCTATTTGTGTTTCTTTCTTCTCATTTTCTCTTACCAATCTCCTATTGCTTATCATCCTTTCTTGTCCCTCACATCAATGCATCCAATAATTTATTTCAATTTCTTCTAATCAATCACATCGCTTCTTCTTGTATCAATCCTCTTCAATCAAATCACTTACTATTTTTTTTTCTCATCAATCATGAAAGTAAATTCATCAATCTTACTATGTGTTTTTCATCAATCATGAAAGAAAATTTATCAATCCATCCTATCATTCTTATCATTTACCATCACTCGATCATCACAAATTCACTATCACATGTTGAATCGATCATCAAGCACTTATCACAGTTTCTTCAAACTTTCAAAATTGGGGAAAAATCAAAGTTCTTCATCTTCATATCAATCTTTCAATAGAGGTTTTAATCAAATCATCTTTATTGGTCGATGAATCAGATAGAAAATCAGTAAAAATTTCCAAAAAGAATCTTTATCTGATTCATCACCCGAGGGGGCATATAGCATCGGTAATTTCTAAAAATTCTGGGGCAAAATTCTTTGAAGCAATGCGTAAAACACATGACTTCAAAGAGGGGCAAAATGTACACATCTAAAAATGGTCACAGTTAATCAAACCTGTTAATTAATTAAATATGAATTATTTAATTAATATTCTTAAGTCATCTACATATGAATAAATTTAATTATTTATTTATATTGTTCATTTTCTTAATTCTTCTAGTTTAATTAAATAAATAAGTTTATTTAATTATTTACCTCTTAAATAAATAAATAGATTTCGTAATTTATTTATATTAATTATCACAAGTTTAAATATTAAATTTAAATAATATTCTTCATCTCGCATTTAATTAAATATTTCTAATATTTAATTAAAGCACTTTCTTCTCTTCCATTTAATTAAATATTTCCAATATTTAATTAAAGCGCTTTCTTCTCTTCCACTTAATTAAACATTTCCAATATTTAATTAAAATCTTTCTTTCTTCCATAATTAAATATTTCCAATATTTAATTAAACGCTTTCTTTCTAATTTTTTATTCTCCTCCACTTAATTAAATATTTCCAATATTTAATTAAAAGCTTTCTTGCCTCAATAATTAAATATTCTATAATATTTAATTAGAAACTTTCTTCTCTCCATATTTAATTAAATATTTTGTATATTTAATTAAAGTGCTTTTATCATCTCTCACACATAAATTAAATATTCATTCATTTAATTTATGGAAACATCTTCCATCTTTTTCTCAACTTCTTGATCTCTCACCATTCATTTTACAGGTTTGAATCTCACCCATTGACCCTCGCCAACTGGATTTCTTGCCTTCAAAAATCTATAAATATAGCCCTCTTATGAGTTGAAAAGGACACACCTCGAATCTTAGATTTCATACGAAGTTAATATAGTTGCATTTCAATATTATCAGAATTCTAGAATCATAGCATTTCAATTTCATAGCTTAAATCATATAGCCATGCACATGCATTTTCAATTAATCTCATTCTCTTAAGTTTCCATTTCAACAAGTTTTTGCTTACACAACTGAGAGCCAGCATCTTTAATCAAATCCTTCGAGATAGACGACGATGGGACAAATTCGAAGAAGCTATTATCATTAGAGTTTGCATTTATGCTTTCTAGTTAGATTTCTTTAATATAATGTATTATCAGTGTGTTAGTTTACAATTTGATTAATCCACCTTTTCTAACAACACAACGATATCTAGTGCTTCCAATTGGTCTCATAGTTTTTTATTGAATATTTTTTCCTTATTCAAGTTTTGAATTCAAACCAACTATAATTCACACATAGGCAGACCATATACAATGTAACTTTTTTTGTACGTATCGAAACTCAATTTCTTTCTTTTTTTTAGATCAAGGACTTCAATATCTGGTGCACTCATATTTTTCAAAAAAAAATTGGTAATCTGCTATTTTCCACATGTGTAGAATAGAGAGTTTGGTTTTCGATGAAAAACCTATGTTTAATAAAACTAAAAAATAAATACATAATAAAACCAAAACATATCAAAATTATATTTTTTGGATAGTTCGTTCTGAGGAATACCATCATCTAATAGGTTATGTGAAGTCTCCTCCATTTTGATTCTCAACCAGAGTTTCGAAGTGCAAAATTTTGGACTTTTTTGGTGCCTGAGGGGGAGAAGGGGGCAAAAGGGGGATTCGAGTGAACCCCCTCTCCACAAGCCTTCACTTTTGGCTTTTTGTCGGGAATGGTTGGACCCATCATTAAATGGGTTCACTTGAACCCTATTCTAGTTCACTCAAACCAAATAGTTCATTCAAACCCCTAAAAGCAATTTTTTTTGTGTGCGGTCATTTTTCTCAACTTTTCCTTCCTCACTCAAATTGTAAACCACTTTTATGGGTTTACCCACTTTTAGAGAATATCGATATGTTTCTTCCACAATTTTTTAGCCTTATTATACTTGGTTCATCTTGAATATTCATCCTCGATCCATTAACATATCTTGCTACCTTTTCATCATCTAATTCATTATGCCTAGATCTAATGGAATTTTTTTTTAAATTATCTTTATAGGCCTTCACACTCAACTCTTTTTGTCTTAAATTCTACAATTTCTTCAAAATCTCAAATTGATAATCATTAGGTCAAAATTTAACCTTCATATTACTTACCATTCGACCCCATCATGTGATCTTATCTTTTTCATTTCTTCTTTTCTCAACCTACACCTCTTTCCACTGATGCATGACCTTTCAATTTTGTTTGAGCACCCTTCACTCTTTTAGGGTCCTCCACTTCATTATATTCAAATAATTCCTCCATCTTTGTTATCCAATCAATTATTTCATTTTTTTCTAAACTTTAAAAGAAGCTCAAGGCAATTCTACCCTTGTTCCTTTCCAAATCTTAAAAATCCTACCTAAAACTCTAGCTAGTGCTAAAAATCCACCAGAAATGCTCAACTACCTATTATTTGAACTAAAAATATCCTACTCAGTTGGTTTTATGGCATGTTCTTTGTTTTTTCTCATTAAATGAGCCTACAAGTAGTTATTTTCCTGCCCCAAACAAACAAAATCAAATTTCAAATTTGAAGCTCAATGGCTTAGTAAGGTGGTGGTGGAGGCAAATAAAAAATTCAAAAATATATATTTTGACACCCCTACATCTAAAAGTAAGAGATATAATATCTCAACTAGCTATAACATCCACCAATTTCTTGAGAACATGGCATACTTACCTATAAAATGTGGGAATATCTCACAATCAAGGAAACTAAATCATAAGGGAGAAATCTTTACAAGAGGTTACTCAGCTATGAGATACAAGCTCTCAACCAATTACAAATATAATTAGTCATTTTTATTTACAAACATGCTTCCCAATGTCAATGATATAATTTCTACCAATGAAGGACATGTATCAACTAAATACCAACTTGAGGAGACTCTAGATATAAGGGAACAACTTTTGTATACATGTTTTTCTCAAATAAAAGGATAGAGATACTCGCTTTCTAAGGATATAGGGGACTACAACATGTTAGAGAACTATAATGAATCTCTCCAAAGTCCACTTTCTACACTATAGTCTATTTCTAATGGTGAATTCCAATTTTAGTGTTGGAATTCAGTTTTTGCATTGTAGTGTTAGCTAGTCTCTAAACAAATGAGAATGTGTTTATTATCATTCTATTACAATTTAATTAATGTGAAAGAATAAGCTCTACAAATAATTATGTTTTAAAATTGAGATAGGAGATCTTATACAAGAGAGGATGAATTATCTCTATCTTTACTAAATAAATTACAAAGCCTTTAATTTTTTTTACAAGAATACATAGGCAAGGTCATCATGATGAACCCTCTAGAATTACGTTCTAGATTTAGTAATAAATTTGACATCAAGAGCTTACCACTTTCAAGTATAAGCATATGAAGGGTGTCACATAACCATTAACATTACTACAGTTGAATAAGGTATGAATTCAACACCTCTAAATTAGATGCAAGATGTTAGGTAAACTAAGTTAGAACTAGTTGTGAAAATTATAGTTTAATAATTAAGGTGTGGTTATTATAGTTTATTTAAGAAGAAGACCTATTTAGTACCAATTATCCTACTAAAATATTTATGTGGAGATAATACATTATACTATGACAACTTTAAAATTAAATAGTATTAAAAAAAATATTTATTACTAAATTAATTTTTATGTTTTTCATAAATATTGATAAGATTATTCAAAAAAACTGTATGCCTCATACAAAGATACATAAAATGATATAAAAATTGTATACACTCAAATTTGTTCTAGAGAAATTAATTAAATACACATTATTTAATTAATAAATCTTAATTTGTTTAATGGGTGGTTGCTTAAAAGAAGGGGCATGAATGGAAGCTAACGGTCATTTCCAGCTCCCTGTGTTAGCTAGGGTTTCACCTATACTGAAGACATCCACCAGGGATTCGAAAGGAGGTCCCGGCGGTACTCAGAATGTTGGAAATGGAAGCAGTGAGAAAGCGGGCTTATGTGTGGAGGATAGACAAATGAAATCAACACTGAACACTGGCATGGTCGACGGTGCATTAAAGGAAACCCAACTGTTGAGTAGAGTTTCAGAGGGAAAGAATGTAGTGGTTAGACAATAGAAATCAAACCCGAGGGAAGCAAAGGAAAAAAGAGGGGAGGAAATCATTAAAAATGATGGCGTCGACAGTTCTTAGATAAAGAATATGGGGAAGGTTCCTACGGCATTGATTTCATTGTAGGCTGAGCTTGAAAATGAGGTAAATCACAATTTTATCGTCTTCTCATAATTAGGTTTGATTGGGTGTTTCAGGGGTTTTTGGCCCCGATTATGTGACCTCCACAAATGGATATCTAAACATTGGGAACCTGTGGTAGATGGGTGTATTCAAATCTACCCAGTTTTGAGAGGATTTTTTATTGTTGTTTTTTAATCTGAGAAGGACAAAAAAAAAACTGTGTGATTATTTTTGGAATTGGGAGGAAAAAAAAATTTTGTCTCTAAAACCATGGCACCTAACTTTTAATCCTATGACTAAGAAATTTGAGAAAGTGACATTATTGGTGAGACTACCAAACTTTCCTCTTTACCTGTGGTTCAACTCTTGTTTGGAGGCTATAGGAAACTCCTTAGGGAATTTTTTGATGATATATGATGATTCTTCAAATCTTATGCATTCCACATATGCCCGGATATTAGTGAAAATGGAAGTAACAAAACCTCTCCTAGAAGAGATTTCAATCAACACCTCCAAAGGATGTTGGAAGCAGCCCTTGGACCATGAAGGTGTTTCTTTCCGGTGTAGAAGATTCTCTCAAACTGGACATGAGGTTGTGCAATGTACAAAGCCCCGAGTGCCCAAATCAACAACTTGGTGGAAAGATGTGTTGCACTGTCATTACGCGGTGGAGAAATAAGGTATGTAAAAGGAAGGGCATGGCAAGAGCTATTCTCAAGTTGTGAGTAACTTAAAACCATGACAACCAAATGATGCCACAAAGCAAGCAAAAGGGAAAGGAATAATAGAGGGGCCTACTATGAGAGGTGTTGATGCAAAGAAGGTGGATGAATCCTGGGTCGATCAAATTGAAGGGGGCACTAAAACCCTATAGTGTAGGGAGAAATCAGGATCGACAAGAGTCCATGGAAAGGAAAAGGGGAAGAATAATCCAGTGGATCAAGGTGGACAAGGTGTTTGCGAGACTCATGAAGAGGCGGGGTCACAACATGACACATCTTTAGAATGGCAGAAGAAGGTTGTAAGGATGGAGGAAGGATGGAAAGTTGTGAAGGGCAAGAGAGAAAATAAAGGGACAAAAGAAACATTTGACATGGTCCTCCAGTCACAGACCAAGGGAGGAACCAAATGAAAGGGACGCATTTGGAAATTTTGCTGAATTTTTGGGAGTTTAGTGTGTTTGTTTTGAAAATCTGTTATCTTTTGGAGTCCATTTCATGGGGAGATGGTACCCCATGTCACCATCCCTGTTTTAGGGTAGGTTAAATCCTAAAAGCAATAAAAATAAAATATCATCACCGATCAAAGATAAATAAATAAATCTTAATTTGTCTACTTATAAATAAATTACAAAAATTATTTATATAGATCATTTTCTCTAATTCTTCTTACCTTAAATAATTTTCTTCATGTCTTAATTAAATAAACAAATTCAATTAGTTTGTTTTATTTAATTAACTCCCTCTTATTAAATTTGAATTTTAATATTTAAATTTAGGCATATTTCTACTAACTTCTCATCTTCCACCTCATCATGTGTCTCATCAAGTTAAATATTCTTAATATTTAATTGGCATTTATCCTCAATAAATTATAACCAATTTGGGACACTTGGCTTTCACCTTCATTTGATTCTTCCTCACACTTGGAATTTTTTTCTTCTAAAGGGAGCACAGTCCTTGATTCTCTCTAACCTCTTCACTTTCAACCATCCATTCTCTAGATCATATCTAAATCATTGGTTCCTACCACCTAAGCTTATGACTTGGAAAAATCTATGAATGGAGCCTCATTTACAGTATTTTGGGGAGATAGAGAGCTGAGCATAATTAAACTTTGTAGAATTTTAGACAGCATTATCATCTTAGCATTAGCATTTTAGTTTTAGCATTGTAGTATATAGTATATTTATCATAGCATTACCATTAATTGCATCATTTTCATTATCAACAGCATAGCATCATCTTAATCTTAGCATGTCATTTAGCAATCAATCATGTAGGAAGGTATTTCTTGCATTTCTATCATCTCGTTCTTTAGGTTGTCATTTGGAAAGTCATGTGCATACACAATCTGAGAGAAAAAAATGACTTGAAAAATCTTTGGAGATAGGGGACAATGAGACGCCATTAGAGATTTTATTTATTCTGATTTGATTATCATTTGAATTCTCTAATATAATGTTTCATTGGTGTGTTGTATTACTTGCTTATGCACTCATATATTTCATACACACAACAATATTATAGAGGTTATAAGAAAAAGTCATAAATAGCCAATATCAAGTAATTTTAAAAAATCTTATAGGTATTATTGTTTCAATTTAGATTAAAAGGTTCATAATAAAACTATAACCTCTTAGTGAATCATTGCATTCTCTTTCTTATTTATTAATGAACTATTTAGATATTCAAAAATGAAGATAATATTTAACAATAAATTATCTCTTACAAAATTAATAATAATAAAATTTAATTTTTAATTAAGGATATAGGAGACTACAACATAATAGAGAATAACAATGCATCTCTCCAAAGTCAAGTTTCTACAATATAATCTAGTTCTAATGGTGGATTCCAATTTTAGTGTTGGAATTTAGTTTTAGCATTGTACTCTTGATTAGTCACTATACAAATGAGAATGTGTTTATTATCTTTGTATTATAATTGAATTAATTTGAAATTATAAGATGTATGAACTTTATTGTGGTTTTAAATTGAAACCTGAGATCTCATACAATAGAGGATGAATTCTCTCTATATTTAGTGTATAAATTACAAAGCCTTTATTTTTCAAAGAAGGATACATAAGAAAGGTCATTATGATGAACCCTCTAGAATTGAGGTCTAGATCTAGTAATGAATTTAACATTAGGAGCTTACAAATTTCAAGTATAAACATACAAAGGTTATCACATAATCATTAACATGATTACATTTGGAGAAGTTATGAAGTCAATGCCCCTAAATTAGATGGAAGATGTTTGGTAAACTAAGTTAAAACTAGTTATGAAAAATTTAGTAAGAACTAAGGGGTGGTTATTACTTTTTATTTAAGTAGAATATCTATTTAGTGTCAATTATCTACTAAAAATATTTATATGGAGATAATATATTATATTATGAAAATTTTAAAATTAAATATTGTTAAAAATTACATTTATTGCTATATTAGTTTTTATGTTTTCCATAAAAATTTAATGAGATTATTCAAAAAAATCTTATGCCTTCTACAAATCAACATAGAATCAAATAGCGATCTAATAGAGATTACAAGAAAAATCCATAAATATCCAATATCAAGGAATTTAAAAAAATATTATAGACATCATCATTACAATTTAGATTAAATGGTTAGTAATAAAATTATAACCTCTTAGAGATTCAACATTATATTCTCTTTACGTAATCATAAATGGCTTCGTGTGTGATTGCTCCGAGCAGGAAACCTATTCAAAATGTGCAATGGCTCCCTGTTGTTGTGGCCTCTACTCCTGCTGATGGTAGTTTGGGGATTGGGCTAGGGGCTGGGGATGGTGGTGATGCTCTGTGCGGGGGTCCTGTTCCTCCTGGGTGTCGGCTCCCTGTTGTTACATTCTCTCCTCCAGCGTGCTGCGGTTTGGGGATTGGGCTGGGTTCTGTGGACGGTGGTGGTGTTGTTGTTCCTGTTGTGGCTGCTCTTCCTTCTGGCTTCCCATCCTCTGGGTGTGGTGTGGGTTTGGAAGTTCCTTCCTCCTTCCTTGTTGGTGTTCCTCTAGCTTTGGGCCACTTGGGGAAATCCTTTTCTGAGGTTGTTTCCAAGGTTGGTAACCATTCTATTCCTGCTCTGGCTAGGGTGAAACCTCTGCCCTATGCCCATGCCTCACCGGTGGTGGTCTGCAGACCTGAAGTTGTTGAAAATGAGGAATACTATCTGAGATTGGGTGTGGTTTGTAGGTTCAATGGTTTTTGGCCTTCACTCCCGGATCTCCATGCTTGGATTTCTACCTCTTGGAAGCCCATTGTTTCTGGGCAGATTGAGTTGTACCCTTGTGCTAGGGGTTTTTTCCTTGCTACTTTTGCCTCGGCTGTAGAGTGTGCTTGCGTGTTGGATCATGGATAGATGTGGGGGGTTCATTCACTATCCATCCGGCCTTGGTCTCGCTCTTTCAATCCGCTCACTGAGCCGCTAAATACCGGACCTATTTGGGTACGTTTACCGAATCTCCCTCTCTAGTTCTGGGAGGAGTCATGTTATGAAGCTATTGGCAACTCCATTGGTCAGTTCCTGATGATGGACTCGACTACTCGTGACTTAGGGCATCCTACGGTGGCTCGAGTGTTAGTTGACTTGGACATCACCAAACCTCTCCATGGGGATGTGATCTTAATGGTGGAGGATAGACCTTGGACGCAGTTGTTGGACTATGAGGGCCTCCCCTTCCGTTGCAGGAGGTGCTTCTCCACTGGTCATTTGGCCTTTGTTTTCCCCCTTGCTCGCCGCAAGAGCGCTGCTACTTGGTGGAAGAATGCTTCCATAGGCCACCTCACTGTTGGCTCTCCCCCCTCGATTAGTTCTTCTAAGGAGGATGATCTTCCTGAGCCCTCCTTGGACCCCCTTCCAACTAGCCCTGCTGCAGATCTTTTTGCTATCGTTCTTGCAGATTCTGTTGTTGTTGTTCTGTCAGAGCCTACTCCTTTGCCAGTTCCTTCCTCCGTTGCTTCGTTTTCAACTCCCTTGTTGCATGATGGTTCCTCTCTTGGGTTTGTTGTTGTGGATCTGCTCCACTCGCCCTGCTCGTTGGTTCTCCATTCTGAGCCTCCTTGGTCAGTTGTGTTGCGGAAGAAGGGTCTCCCCAAATCTGCTGCTTCTTCTCGGCCTCAGGTTAGGGTAGTTAGTTTAGATCCCTTGGGTTCGGGGGTTGTCTAATTTTGTTTGTTCTATAGCTGACGGTCTGCTAGTTTCTTCAGCTATCTGTCAGTTGTTTCTGTTTGTTCCTATAGTTCAATTTATGTTCTAAACTATGTTGTCCTTTGGCCCCTTGAGCCCTTTGTGAAGGGTACAACACCTTGTAAATGTTGCTTAACTTTTCAAAAACATTATATTCTTTTTCTTATTTATTAATGAACTATTTAGATATTCAAAAATGAAGATAATATTTTATAACAAATTATCTTTCAGAAAGTAAATAATCATAAAATATTCATTTTAATTAAATATGTGAATGAAAAATTTCTACTGTTAAAAACCAGAATCATATAAAATAAAAATATATAACTAAGAAAATATGAATGTTATTTTAAATTAAATATAAAATTAATAATATATAAATTTTAAAAATTCTCTACGAGAGTTAAAAATTTAACTATATCCTTGCTCTTCACTTTTAAAAAGTCCATGTGGATGCCTCCTTGTCATAATCATTCAACTAAGACCTCACTGAGATATTCCAAAGCAATTGAGTAACTTCAAAATTAATTATGTATACTTAATGACCTAAAAATTAGGAAAAAAATTTGGGAAGGGGATAAAATCAAGAAAAATTTGTTTCAACTGGAAAGAAGAGAGACATCAAAAAAACACATTCTTCTTTATTGCACATTAGTTGATAAGGGACCAAAATCACAAATAATTGTTTCAAGTTGTAACAACAAACAAGTCAAGCAAATAGAAATTCCTCTTTCTTGCATATTTGAGAATAGAAATAGATATGTTATCTTCTTTCTTTGCAAACTATATTGAACCAACACATGATCCGAGGCAGGGAGATTTAGAAAAGTAAGCACAGAGTGTATAGTCAAATTGAAGGCATAGGTAAAATGATCAGCAGGCAGGAAGATCTTTGCGAGGAGGAAGAAGAGATTGAGATATGCCAACATTTCCGTTTAAGACAACCCACGCCATCTTCAATCCCCAAGAGGTGTTGAGCTCGATATGACAATGCATAAACCACACTCCTACAATAACATAAATACAATTGGATAGATTTATATGAAAATTGAAACAAGCACAAAATTATTGAATTAGATTAGTAATCAAAGGTTAGTAATACTTGGATTATCAGCTAGAAATCTTAGAGCCACCCAACCTCTACTGGGAACTCCAATTGTGTTTCTCTTAGGAGGATCCATGAGATTAAAGTTAGAGGGGTTAGTGCTTGCACTGTAGTTTCTCATACCTAGATCCACTATGAAGTTGTAGTCGTATAGATGCAGAGGATGGCTCTCGAAGGTCACAATGTTAGTTTCTTATAGAACTAGTTGTACACTATTGTTAAAGGGAATCACTTTAACTCTAGTTTCATTGAGGTTTTGTGTGTTTTTAGGTGGCGTTCCCATGTAGTTGAAAGGAAATGGCAGATTGTCATGGAAAGTGGAATTGTAAACTCTATTGGACTGGCCAAAGTAGTATGCTTGAAGAAGAGAAATGGTGGGAAGAACAAAGGATATGTTGTTAATGGAGGCTAATAATTTGGTGTTGTTGGGGCCTCGGCATGTTTTTCCTTTGGGACACAAATTCAACCCCAACCTCACTATGAATAGGAATTTTTTATCTAGCTTCTAAGGAACAACTACTGCTAGAAATTTTAGACTGGCCAAGCTTCTAAGCTTTTGGCTAAAATTGGCAGCAAAGGTGGTATCGGTCAGGGCTAGAAGCATTGGTGTCATCATAGGAAGAGAAGATGAATTAGCTACATACTTCAAAATTCTAGCACCAGTTGATTTATCGAAAGTTATTGTTCCCATAGCAAAAGGGTGTGCAAACATGAGGAACGTGGCATTGGGTGGCTGAGATGTAGTTGTTAAGAGGACATTGGTAGTTTGTCTAGGAGTGATAAGAATAATATTGATCTGGAAAATCTTAACATACATAGCATCTGCTTCCACCACAGCCAATGTGTGGTTGGTGATTCCAAAAAACTATTGAGAAATAGTGTCTCAACCTATTTTCAATGTGAGTTAAGTGTGAGAACCAAATGCATGAATGAGTTAACTGTTACTTGTTTGCATGTATACAAACTCATTGAATGTGTGATGGCGGATCCTTCAATAGAGGTGGTTGCATGGAGTTGTAACTACTGTCAATAGTGAGTTAACTAATGCATCTGGTTAAGTCTTATTACATGCAACATAGTTAACATGTTATGCAATCTGGCTACTTTAGCGGTGATAATTATTTCTCCACTAGTGGGTGCAATAATTCCATGCATCCAATTCTAACTCAGCTTTTCACTTTGAGTTGGCTTCGAATATTGCATGTGATGAAGCCTTCTATTCATTTTTTTTTGTTAATTATTAAATACTCTATGCCTTAGAGTTTGAGGAGATTGAAATTTGATAATTTTTGAGACACCGTTATGCTCCCAATATTATCCCAATTTTTGTTGAAGATTGGTGAACACCTGGAGAATCTTAGTTTTGACATTGTATTGTAATTGTTTTTTACTAATAATACAAAGTATTTTGCTTTTCGTGTGTGGTGCTTTTTACCTGAAAGGTTTTCCCCACATAAATTTGTGTTATGGTAATTATTGTTTTATACGTGTATTTGAATGTGTTTCTTTCATTGTAATGGTTTAAAGATTTGTATGAATTTTCACTATCTCTTCTTCATAGATTAGCAAATCCAAGTGTTGTTCTACACCTTTTCTTCCTTTTAGTTGGTATCAGGGCCTGGCCAGTTTGGGTCTTGTTGTTGGGTAGCAATTTTTTTGTACTAATCTTAGTTTGAGTGGGAGTCTTTGCAGAATTATTTCAAAATCTTTTTGCGGAAATAAAGATGGTAGGCACATCCAGTAGAATCAAGATGGATAATTTTAATGACAACAACTTCAAGTTATGGAAGTTGAAAATGGAGGATATGCTCGTGGATAGAGATATGTGGGCTATAATATCTGAAACAAAACCAACCAATATGACTTGGGAAGATTGGGATCTGAAGGACCGAAAATCCAAGGGTTTGGTTAGACTTTGTTTGGTTGATTCAGTGCTCTTGAATTTCCATGAAGAGAAGACTGAAAAATCTCTTTGGAAGAATCTTGGAGATCTTTATCAAGCTAAATCCTTGGTAAACAATTTGTTCCTACAAAATAAATTGTATATTGTGAAGATGGAAGATGGAGGATCCATTGCATTTATCACCTAAATGCATTTAACATGTTGATTCCTCAGTTGGGTTCTATTGGTCGTAAGATTGAAGATGAGGATCATTGTATGCTCTTTTTATATTATTTTCCAGACTCATGAGATCACCTAGTTATGGCTATTGGAAGTACCACCACTCTAGTTTCAAAATGGATGATGTGGTTCCATCGCTCTTGTCTGAAGAGAAGTAGAGTAAATCTTCTGAGATGGCCAAGGAAGATCTTGTTGTTCATGGTAGTCCTAAAGAGAAGGGCAATAAAAAGGATAACAATTTCATATCAAAATCTTCAAGGGGATCTAAGTATCCTGGCAAGTCCAAGGAAAAATGTTGGAATTGTGGAAAATCTGGTCATTTCCGTAAAGATTGTAAGAAGGAGAAGAAAAAGAAAGGTAAGAAGAAATTCTCTATTTCTGACTTTGAAAAATCCTCTCACGATGATGTAGATGCTTTTTTTGCAGCCTTGGAAAACATTCATCAAAATATGTGTGGTTAATAGACTCGAGTGCTTCTTTCCACATGACCTCGCATAGGGGTTGGTTCTAAAAGTATGAAGAATATGATGGTGGGAAGGTGTATCTGGGTGATGATTCTCATCTAAATATTTTTGGCCATGGAAGAATCAAGATTAGATTCCTTAGTGGTAGAGTAGAGGGGATTTATGGTGTGTTGCATATGCTAGGTTTGGCATGAAACCTTCTTTTTCTAAGTAAGTTGAGTAATGAGGGTGTGCAGGTTTTTTTCTCGAATGGAGGATGTAAGATGAGAAGAGGATCTATGGTGTTGGTTAAGGGTGTTCGGATCGACACTCTATACAATTTGGATGCATGCACTATTCAGTGCAATAGTTCTTCTGATATTCCAAAGAAAAATCCTTTGGATTCTTCATCCTCACCATCAAATCTAGTAGTCAAGAAGTTTGTTATTTGTACATCTGATGGTCATGGTTTTTGGGTACCTAAGGGTGCAAATTCTTTGGAGATGAAGCTTCTAGAAAAGAATACAATGTTATGGCACCAAAGTTTCCATCATATTGGTGAGAAGGGTCTTAGATCCCTAAAAAATAAAATCCTTGTCGAAGGCCTTGATGATTGTAATCTCAAGTTTGACTTTTGCAAACATTGTGTTTATGGTAAACAAAACCATGTTTCTTTTTATTCTAATTCTCATAAGTCTTTTAGGGTTTTGGACTATATTCATGCAAATGTGTTTGGTCCTGCGAATGTTCCTTCATTAAGAAAATCTCTATATTTTGTGTCTTTCATAGATGATTACAGTAGAAGGAAATTTGTTTATTTCCTCGTGATTAAATCTAAAGTCTTTAATTGGTTGAAGGAGTTTAAGGATTTGGTTAAAAATCAAACTAATAGAAAGATTAAATGTTTGAGGACTAAAAATAGTGGTGAGTTTTGTTTGGCAGAATTCAATAAGTTCTATAAGGAGCACGGGATTGAGAGACAAAGTAAAACTCCATACACCCCATGATAAAATGGAGTTACAAAGAGGATGAATAGGATGTTGAAGGAGAGGGCTAGGAGTATTTTGAGTGGTGTTGGTCTTAAGAAAACTTTTTTGGCTGAAGCTATAGCAACTGCATGTTATCTGATCAACAGATCTCCAACATTAGTTCTTGCTGAAAAGACACCCATGGAGGTGTGGTCTGGTAGGAAGCCTTCAATGAGACATCTCATATTTTTTGGTTGTGAAGATTATTGGCTATGGTCTTAGTGTGAAGGGGTACAAGCTTTGGATCTAGTGGCCAAGAAGGTTCTCCATAGAAAAAGTGTAATATTTTCAGAGTTGAAATTGGTGGGACTTTTAAAATTCAAGGGGGGAGGCTTAAGGGTTTAGGGTTTATATTAACCATGGTAATATAAATTATCAACTTTTAAAACCCTCACGTGGTATTTCAACGTTGACTTGCTACAGAGGGTAACCAGTCACTTAAGTTGTCTGTTTGAGCCTTTCCTTCATGCTTTTACTGGCCCCTTTTCACCTGACCTACCAATTTCCTATCTGCCACTTCAGTTTTTAATATTTGTGTCACCGAGGGTTTTTTTGCCATCCCCACCACTATTATATATTTGTTTACATTTTTCTTGGTAAATCGTCCGATCACAATTGATCTGGACCATTCCTCGCACACCTCGCAGGTTTCTTGTTGATGTCATTCAGGTGGTGCAAGATCTGCAAGATGCTGCCATATGTCATATATGGAGAGGTGGTGCCTTTTCCTGAGGTTCTAGCAGTTACAAGTGGCCATCTTTTCACCAGTGAAGGAATTTAATGATGGGGGTTAATAATAAATGTCCCTTGCAGGCCTCACATGATAGGAGTAAATTTTCATAAAGTATTGCAAGGTTTGCAAAAAGGTGACACGTGGCCTGGCTCTTGAAGCAACAGGGCTTGGTGGGGCCTACTGCCTGATTGCAACCTCATATTTTCATGGAATGTGATTGGTTGTGGTCTTTCCTAGGTGCTAATGTGGATTTTCAACACTTATTGAATCGATTCGATTCATCCGAATTGCCAGGTATATTCTGGATCAATGGTTCAAATTCAAAGGGGGTAGTGTTCATCCATGTGAGGAATTTTTGTGCTCTCTAACTTGTTTCATTAATGGCACGAGTTTTCCAGAGGATCTTCTCCTGATTTTCTTGTGTGTGAATGATGCCCTCATGTTAAGTGCAATGATGGGTTGTATGTCATTTCCTCATGAGCCTGGAATAATTTTGTGATAGCTACATCAACCACTAATCACTCAAATTCTCATGTTGTATTTAAGCAATTAAAATCCCTCACACCAATTCACTCTATAAATGCTTGCTAAGTTACCCAGAGTTATCATTGCATTTTGAGTTCTTTTGTTTGCAGGTGGTGGTTTTTTCTCCTATATTCTGCAAGCTATTTTTATTCAATGGAAAAATACGTAGTGCGTGGAAGTGCCAAAGTAAAGGCCAGGAGGTCGTTGCTCGAGGAGGAGCAACCTTTTCATGGTACACTCGACGTTGCTGCTCAAAATACTGGCAAAAGGCTTGAGCATTGTGTGTCCCCTATTGCGATTTCTTCAGGTTCTAATGGCAATGGATCTGAGACAGACTCAGACTACCGATGTTACTTGGCGGACATTACTAAACTTGTTGGGGTGGATGAAGAGGTCCTTGCAATTTAACCAATAACTACAATGGCACCGTGCCAAGTTGTTGGAGCTTGTGTTGATGTGGATGGAAAGAAGAAGGTGGTTTTGCCTCAAACTGAGGTGAGAACCAGAAGTGGTCACTTGTACCGGGGTCGTGAGTTTACTTAGTGATTGCTGGTGTTGGGTGTGTTTCTCGTGGGTGGTGTTTTTCTTGGTGGTTCATTTTTTGTTGATATGGACGTGCGCATGCTTTGCACGCTTTTTTGTTTTCTCTCTGGCTAGTTACTAGGTGCAACCATTTTTTGATTCCTCGGATTGTGCACTTTGTTTTCTAGTGATGAGGAATGTTTTGAAATGTAATTTCGAATTTTATTTAGAATGAAATTCATTTTTTAAATTAACAATGAGCCCAATGCTTGTTGCTCTC